>JAACJO010000029.1:0-425688 GCA_013368445.1 Leucocoprinus leucothites
GCTAAGATAGCCATCGATACCACAGGCAACTTTACTATCTCTGGTGGTGCCAATAACGTCACCGGCAAAGTGTACGCCCATTTGTTGTCGCTCTCGCTTTACAGTTTATTTACTTATAATAATAGTACTCCGTGGTAAATAACAAGTGCCGCTGCGCAAATGCAGGCCAATAGCATTTTTCCGAGTTTCAGTATCGTGTCCTCGAAAATTAAATAACCGAATTTTGTAACCTTGTACTTAAATTGTGTTCATACATTGGATTTGATCCATTATGTCCAAAATTCCAAAGAATCGTTGACTGGATGAATATGCAGAGGCTCATAGATGACAGGTATTGCAGGGTTATCGATACGAATAGTTTGGCGGTCATATGCACGCTGATGAAAGGTTTCGATAGAGGTCAATGGACATTTTCGCCTGAGCCAAATAAAATACAAATATATCATCATAAATTCTATCCCAACCATATCTGATGAAAAATGCTGAGGCGGCAAAAATGATAGATTAATTTCAAAAGGCCGAGAGCAGGGAGTAGACCATTAACACTCAGCGGACTGGTACACCAGGGAGTAATGTAATCCATGCGCGTTAAATATACTCGCTGGCTTTGATCTTCATATATACTAAGGAATTGGCGCCTTGCTTGAGGAGAGTTGAATCACAAGCGCCAAGTATGAACATGACTTTGAAGACTGAGTCACGCGCGTCCGATCACAGAAACCGTCTTGCTCACCCAAATCACCACCTCCAGAGCTCACTCCCTTCTAAAGACATATCCGGTTGTGGTAACCTGTACTTCTGGTTGGTCATGAACCAAGCACCACGGTCCACCACTGCTGCTGGGGTTCAGTTTGCAGACAGACATGAGTGGTACCCTGTTCTCAATATGCTGGTACCCGCTAGCCTCTATCCACCCCTCCACCGACTCCTACGCCTTCGATAAGGATCACTGCGGTGGCAGTAGGATGCGACTCGTTCTCCCTGGAACTCGAATGTGGTATGTTCATTCAAAATTGGCACAATGCAATATGCTCAAAGATTGGGGCCTCAGTTTGGATAGCGAAACTCTAGCATCAAACACAGCTCTTGACGGACGGGATTTCCGCGCGCCAGAATAGTGTCAGCTGAGGTAGGCCCAGACGGCATACATCAAGATGAGAACTGGAGAATTAGAGCTGCTTGTCGAGCGCTTAGAACAAGACACATGACGCTACGCGCGGCTCGTGAGCAGTCGCAAGCCGAACACGACACTGAACTTGCACGTTGGGGTTTTTATTTATCATATTCAGGAAGGTTCTGACATTGAAGTTGTGAAAAAATGCTTTTATCGGGCTCCCGCCTTTCTCTCCACCCTTCAAGGATCGCATACAGGTCTCCGAAACGTCTACTCCCAGCTCTTTTTATCCTCCCAATCTCTTCGCAGAAGCCTCATAGCCTTACTCTCCTCTTGTACCTTGAATCATCCCTCTCCTCCGCCAAATCCCTCGCGAATCCCGTCTCTAGATATCCATACTTTCAAACACAAATTGGAAGAGTTGTAAGAGGAGAATGGAGAGGGTTAGCGGGGCAGGACTCAACTGCTGTCGGAGGGAAGCTGGAGAATCAGTTCGAGTATCCCGAGAAATTAGAGGGTGTACAGCGTCGGGTGAACGTTGACCTCACGCCGTTAGGTAAAGAACGCCAGTCTGTTGAAGGCTTGTGCGAACAGAGCCGTTCACTTGGTGCCCAGGCCGCGTATGCCACTAGCCTACGACAGGTAAGCCATCCAATTCGAAGCCGAACTGGCCCAGCCAAACGCCACTACCCCTAGCCTCTCATCAACCTATGCACCCTCTAACACGCCCTCCAACTCCTACACTTACGCTCTCTCCTCTCTCTCCCCCATACACGCTTCCCTCCCCGGCACACGCGGCTCTACCCTACCCTCCTCCGCTCTCTTTCCAATGACAGGGCCCCAACTTCGAATACGAATTCGCCTTCGCACCACCCTCACCGGAGCATGGTTGATGGAGCGCTAGGCTGTGTTTCTGAAAAGCCTATACTACGAGTGGTAGGAGGGAATGGGAACGGGCAAGGCGGTGATACGGTCGGCGGTAACGGGCGTTTACCGTTGGAATAGAAGGACGTAAGTCACTCTACAACCGTTCACGCAAGTGTGGTTGGTGGACCTCCCACTATCATCGCCGCGTGTGCTCAGCAGCAGAACGAAGTACTTCAATGGTGGTAGCAGCAATTTGATCGAAGGTGCGCATGGGAGGGGAAGGGCATGGTCTATTACAGGTGCCGGAGGCAATCTCATGCCGAGCGATAGTGGGGGTTGTGATGACATAGTCCTCGGTCGAGTGGGCGAATATTAATTCCAGTTTTTTTTTCATATCTTTCAATCTTCTCGTGATACCCCCCTCTTAACTCAACCCAAGCAATATATTTGTTATACACGACTCTTTCCAGCTGTTTTGACTATCCCGTCGATTTTTCTTGTTCTCGCTTGCTTTGGTGCAAGATCAGGTGTGTTTTTGTATATAAAGACCTTCGGGGTACACTTTCCTCCTAAAGACAACGCAACTTTTCCCAAATCAGGGGATAGCTTGTTAGTCACCACTTGTTCCTGATTAGTTGGAGCGTTGCCATCTTGACAATGATCAGGCTGTTCATTGTAGTCGACTCTACTGATGGAATACCTAGTCGTCGAGAAACAAGGTTCATCATTTGGTCTGAAAGCCTGCTAGAGATGGCAGAACTGCTAACAAAAGCCACCGAAACGCCTCCGACTCTCAAACCGCGACCCAATCACATAGGTTCCGTTCCCATGTACTCCTTCAACAGCCCATGCACATCCTTTCCCTTCTCGAGGAATGATTCTACAATCAAATTTTGCGGCTCACTAGAATCAAAGATACATATAAGCAAATCGATACTAGCTCGCAACAACAAACACTCACGACCCAACAGAATCAGATGAAAAGATCGCTTTCGGTTCAATAGGTTTTCCATCCTCATCTAGTGGAGGTAGCAAGTCGAAGAGATGCAAGATGGAAGCAGCAGCTATGCGAAGATTCGCCAGTGCGATATGCGAACCTGGGCAAATCCTATCGAGAGCACGCGGTAAGCGCCTTCTGGGATATTGTATGCGACTGGTGACTAAAACGTACCTGCGACCAAAACCAAAGGTGGCAACAGTCTCGGGATCGATGATGTCGTCACGGAGAATACCGTTCTTGATGAATCTCTCGGGATCAAACTTTTCAGGATCTGGGAAGGTTTCTTCATCATGTAGCATAGCACTTATGACAAAACATAAGTTTTCTTTGTTCAACTCAACAGATGTTGAAACACTTGGGCACGTACTAAGTGTTTGACATGATGACGGTACCCTTGGAATGAAGTATCCCATGTACTCATCGTCTTCACTCGCAAGATGTGGAAGAGCTGTTGGCAGGACCGGATTCCACCTACGTGGACAAGTAATGGTTCAGTATTGTAGTAAAACAGGCGAGCCGAAAGGGTACAAACCTTAGAGACTCTTTGATAACAGCCGAAAGATATTTGAGATGTGGAATGTCTGAGAAATCAGGTAAGCGGTCATGTCCGACCACAGAGTCGACTTCTTGCTGCGCGTTTCGTTGAATCTCTGGGTGAACAAGGAGCACGAGAATGAGTGTTGAAACAGCAGCACGAGTGGTATCAGAAGCGGCTTGGAGTCATCATATGAATACGTTGCGAACTAACAAGAAATTCAAAATTACCTCCGAAGACTTGCTCGGCAGCTTGCTTAACGTAGCGATCTTGAGGATCAAAGTTGGGCTGATCACGAAGTATCTCAAGAGTCTCCGACACAAACGATACCGGCGCAGTACCATTATCCTACACCAATTCAGCCTTCATTCTTATTCATCAATCTAACAAAAAAAATCAGACTTACTATCATCTGAAGCACCGCTTGATAGGGCTCTTCCCTCAACTGGACGAGCTCTTTCATAATTGATTTCCCTAGCCGCTTGAAACCGGCACCTGGCATCCAATCGGGGACATATTTCAACCATGGGACGACATTTACTAGGAAGCGTCCAGGAGAAGCAGCAGCAGCCGAGCCGCCCAATGCACGTTCTGCGAAATGGATGAGGGGATCATGTTGGCGTTGAACAGGAAGGCCGTATGTCATAGACGTAGAAAGACCCCCAATCCAACTATTGGATGGTTGGTATCTCAGAGGACTGGATTACTAACATAGAAGAGGAACGTACTTTCGGATGTGGTGATAGAAATCTTCAGGATACTCCAGGAAGTTGGTGAGCAATCCTTTTCGGACGAATTCGAGAGACTTTTCTTCTATGCGCGGAAGGGTTTTGATAGAAAAGTGTTGTGTAAACAGGCGTCGATGAGCTCTCCATTCGTTTCCGTAAGGCATAAACGCGAAGAAGGTCCTGTGACCAACTCTGTAGGAGCATGTCAGTATCCAGAACCTGAAGGCAATCATGAGAGACTCACACGTCGGCGAGCATCGGAATATCAGGACTATAATGGAATGTCTGGTGAGTTCATAAAGAACATCTGACACGAGTAACTGGACTCACCGACTTGAGTAGGTTGTTGAACGCTTCTCGAGTAAGTCCTGGGCGATGGTAACATCATTTATGACCAGGATTGACTGGCCAAGTGCCTCAAGGTACATAATTTTCAACCCTGTACCCAGCAAGGAGGATTAGAATCACTATGAAGTACCTAAACAAACGAAACCCACCGAGCTTCTTGCCAAGGTCCTTATAGAATTTGTGGACGTTGGTGAGGGGGATCATGAGGGTGTTCCCAATGATAGGCCATCGTGTAGGGCCAGGAGGTAGTGGTAGAAGGCTTCGCCGACGATATCTGTAGGCAAGATGGACGAGGAAGCAAAAGGAGGCTACGAGAACGGTGGAAGTGTCAAAGTGAAGCATTCCTGGAGTGACGAGCGAGGAGTTGATGAACTGTGACGTTGTCACACAGAGGATTTTTTGGTAGTTAACCAAAGCGAGCGGAAAAGTGCTCTAAGTTTTTGACGACGTTGGTGTCGATGAGGGACTGCGTTATATACCTACACTAATACGAATAAAATCAAACGAGTCAGACTAGAGTGGTAGACCCGGATTGAGTCTTTAGCACGGCTCCGTCGGTTGCGATAATCTCGGCTCGACTGTTCCCACGACGAGCTAGGTCGTTTGAGCCCGAGAATCATGGCTGTCCACATGAATGAAGACTATCAACTGCGAAGCTTTCTCAAAGCAGTAAGCGGTGGGACATAAACCTGTGCTCTCCACTCTTCTTCCCTCATATTCGCATCTTCTCTAATTATCGAGAAGCTACCTGGTTTCACTGCCTAGCTACCTACTCAGGATCAAGGTAGTAGTTTCCCATTCCTCTTCGAGCGTGGGCTCAAATACAGGTATGGTTAGCTTAATATTTTTCGCTTCACAGAACAAACTCCCTGAATATTCAATTAGGCAATTGCATCCTTATTGACTATCTATCAAGTTGCTCGAAATGTTGATTACTTTAGCAGTAAGGGTGACGTCGCTCGCGCCCTACAGGACCGTTAAACTTGGTCTCGATACCAATCCACAAGAGACATGGGCGTAATAGCGTTTCACTGGTTTGGCTGCATCAGTGGGGCTGGTGGCGATTAACCAGCCAAGAATCAAGTCGAACTTGCTGGCCATTGAGCTTCCGCCATATTCACCATACAGCGGTTTGTCTTAATTACTCACAAATAAGTGGTTCAGGCGGCTTATTTAGGGAAACCAACAGGGCGAGGTTCACCATCTGCCTTCAGCTTGACCCGTGGGGCGCGTTGGGCTCAAGTATTCCTTCGTGGGCTTGAGTTTGGGATAATCTGGGAATCTGTCAGGGTATGAAGTGTGACTACGATGACGAGTCACGTTTCCTTTCCTCCTACCGCCATGGTCGCTCATTGTGCCGATCGGAAGCTTGCCGCCTCTGTTCCCTTTGAGTCCTATCTACCACGCTCTTCACTGCAGAATCAAAAAATCCAAGGACGCGCAATTCCCGTTGGTGCTCTGCTGTGACTCCTTCAGCTCCCTGGTGCCACCTTTCCCAGGCATGAAAGTGTTCTAGGCTTTCACCCGCTCACCCTACACAACCACGGAACAAACACTATCATCGCTCCGCAACATGAGATGCACCAGACTTCCAGAAGTCGAAGAGGCCAAACCACAGTTCCACGCGTTTGACGATGAAGGCGCGGACGGCCCTTTCCTCCAACGACCACAAATTGTTCTTTCTTCGTGTCACACCACGAACACCTTTGGAACATCTACATGATATCCCTAACTCTTTGATAGCAGGAAAAGCATCCGAGGTAACTGCCCAATACAAGACCTCATTCCCCGACAACACAACTCGAATGTGTGCGGTATTCGACCAGTCGACTACCGCTTCCCGTCGAGAACCTATCATTCTCCGAAATTGAAGCTGTGGTCGAAGCTTTGGCCGATGACATGCAATGCTTCAATAATCTGTGACCATTATCGACTGTCCAAACCCCTGCCATCCAGCATAATAAGCCGTAAATGGCTTACGAGTCGGCCTCAAAGATGGGATGGGACAATGTCGCACAGCAGGCTATGGCGATGACTTGACCTCTTAACTTTCTCTCAGCAACTCCTCCGTTTCAAGCGCAAACGACGCCCAGCATTTCCACCCGTCCAGCACCCTTATTCTCCTCCATCTCTACCAACGTCCCAAACACCTTCCACACACAACTGCAATCCTGCTCTCAATTTCGAGTCACCTGCCGTCTCTGCTGCGACCACACCCCTGTCGATTTCTCGTCGTTTGATTGATAGACGCACTCGATAGAGATTGTAATAGACAGACCATTTTGGCACAGATGGGTGTGAAGGAGTAGAGCAAGATGAGAAATTGTCGGAGAGGGAGCCGTATGAGAACGAGAGGTGTGATTATAGGAAGTGAGTGCCAAATAAAGCGGCGACGTTGAAGAATGTTAGAAATATTGTGGAAGGTTTACCCGAGGATTTGCAGAGTTTAGATTACGCCGCAATCGTTGGGTGCAATCAACATGTGTTATGGCGAATTTTCGCTCTTGATCAGCCTTCCATTCTGGGAACTCAAGAAAACTTGGTTCTTCTAATCAAAGTTTGATCAACTCTCAATGGGTAAGGCGAGAGTCCGTTGCTCCATATGCACCGACGGCGCGCACACCTTCGTCCGTTGAAAGCGGAACAAACGGTGGATTGCAGCACCATCTTTCATGATGCAGTCGATCGCAGGCTCAAAATACACTTCATGCACTGGAGATGATTACAACAACCTACACATTATACTGCGGCATGACGTATCCTTTAGCTACCTAGCATAGCGGGCTAAGCATAAGACAGCCCGTGGGCCCCAATCCTATCCTAACGCATATATACGGATGTGCGTCCATGAACATATATTAAATTAGAGTATTAGTACTACTGAGAGAAAGAAGTAATTAATAAAATATACGCCGCAATTACACTTTATATAAAGCAGAATCCACACCCACACTACGGCTAGGTAGCACACCATTTACAAGTCTTCCAGAGAAATGACAATGATCGCGCTTGATCTTCGACCAAATGTTGCTCGTCTCATCAGAGATCAAGATGGTTCAGCTTGTATCTCACCCTGGAAAGCGAATGGAACGCGATATAGCCAACACCACACCCTTGGTACGCACTCAATGCCTCGGGGCATGATTCCAACAACTGCGCCCCCCGTTTATAGCTCTCTGCAGTAGCATCAGCCAATTGTTTTAGAGCCTCAATCTTGCTAATTCCATTCGCCTTAGCGTTCATTGAAATGAAATTGACCGACTCCCCATCAAGTTCTTCCTTGTAGAATGAGAGAAGGTCGCTGTTGAGATATTGGGATTAGTATAGAGAGCAAAGGAGGAACAGTGACCGTTAACCCACTTGGCATGGTCGATAAAATGCCACAGGTCTGGAATCACTTGAATCCATTCCTTGACGTCTAGCTCTGGTGGAAACGCCTGGACGGCATATCCTCTAGACACACCCGACATGCGCCTAGTGAACTGCGGAAATCCAGGGGCCATTTTACATTCGACCTGGAAAAAAAGTGAACATCAACACCGACGACCCAAAACTATGAAATGCTGGAATACTACTTACGTCCATGCCTTCGATCGCACCATCAATTATTGTCGACGTCACAAAGTCCAACTCGGCCCCAAAGATGATATTGGCTCCAATGGTGCCCCAGTGATCCCCGAACTCCCGAGTCATCTCCACAAGATTATCTAGCACAGGATACATCTGCTTCTCCTGCCTCATAAACCTATTTGAGAATTCCCTTAATCCGTCCGCGTAACCGGCGTAATGATCATCGATATGGGCCAGTAGTCCAGTCCAGACTGCAATGAAGACACGAGTGGAGTAGTTTTTGAGATGACGATAAGAAGTATCGCCGATGGCGATACCCACGTCCAGGGATTTGGAGAGCAGCGGAAGGTCGAAACCACGACGAGTGGCATCTGCGTAGCATGCGTCGCGATAGGTCTGATCCAGCACGACCTCTCGGGGGAACTTGATATCACATTCTATAAGGAAATTGGAAAGTATTTCCTGGATTTGTGATTTCATAGAAACAGACATAGTGGTAGTCTATGTGCATCTGCATCAGGTACTACGCCTCGCAAGTTGGCCAATCAAGACTCACTTTGTTTGGAGACATTCCCTTGAAAAATACAGTACAAGTGCAGAAGAATCAGTTCTATGTTCTCATGAAAAGTTAGGCGTCCTTTATATACCAAAAATTGGCATATCTTGGAAGGCATTAGTCAGCTAGCCATGTTCAGTGTACTACGGAATACCGGTATTTTTGCACAGCCTGCTTGGTAGAGGAGCGTTGATCAAGGAATCGCTGGGTCATGGCGTGGGTATAGGGATCAATCAGGGGTTGATACAGATTGCGAACTGTGTGTTCGTCACAACCCAAGTAAAAGTAGAATATAAGACGACTGTGATGTACTACTGTTGCGCACACCTCGGCCATTAAGCTCGAGAAATGGCTCAATCGAGTCTCATCGTGGAAGCTTTAGGAAGTCCGCTGAATGTTTTAAAACACGATGATCCTAGACCATGAAAATATCTCCGGAAGACGAGCGACCAGCCTTACGCAAGTAATCGTATCTGTCGAGAAGCATATTGCTTCTCTCAAATTTTTGTTTGTCGACCCAAGATAATCCGACTAACATGGAGGATAAACTGGAGCCTAAAAATAGAATACTCTGTCCTTAACGACTCGACCGGCTTACTGATTATCCCAAACTAAGTTTATCACACACAGCTCTACAATATGTGACCCCGGAGGGCAAAGTGCTATTGCAGCGAGAGTGGGATATATGTGCCGAAACGGTATCGAACTTAGAGAGAGATTGAGTGGCTACATACAACTTGAAGTTCCTAGTGATCTTGCTATAAACAAGCCGAAGGCGTTCAGGTAGGGTTGCTTAACTGGCTAGTTTGAAGTACCCCGAGTTCGACGAAGTAGGCGTGAGTTTAGGCCCGTAGCACCAGTGGAGACATCTTTGGGCGCCAACTTTCGCTGAATCCGAGAGTTGAAGCGGATTAAAGATTGTTCACGCGCTGAGCAAGTTATAAGCTGAGACCCAGCATTAAATGCATCAATCGATCAGTGTCTACTTAGGATAAGATAATTTGTCCCTTCCCAGAGGAAGGAACCGGAGCCGGCTACAAAGAAGTATTGGTCTGTGAAAAGGACAAAAGTGTTTTAATGAACTCGGCTCCATTAAAGACATGCCAAGAGTGACCATGATGGCGAGTCACGGTTCCTTTACTCCTACCACCATGGCCGCTCGCTGTAGACGATCGCAAGCTCGGCGTCCCACTTCCGTTCAACCTACGGAATGGAAACACTAGGGACTCAGTATGCATGTTGATGCAATGCAGTGAGTGCTGTGACATCTTCTACTTGTTTGGCAACGCGTCACCGGCCCCATCGCGGCTTAGCGTACCTCCCGGTATCGCCTTTCCCAGAAGAGAAGCTCTCTAGGTTTTCGCCCAGTACCTGCTTACACTACACAGACCTTACATACACTATCATTACTCAATAACTCGAAATGTGCTGGACAAAGGGCCGAATCTCCCAGAAGTCCGAGAGGTTAAGCCCCAATTCCCTCCGCCGTTTGGTGATGAAGACGCCGGTACCGTTCTTTCCTCCAACAATCACATGTTATTTCGCCTTCCTCCCGTCCCACTGCAAACATCCACTGGATATGTCCGCGATTGTTTTGATTCCCCTATAGTAGGAAATACACCCAGGATGTCCACTAAATACAAGATCCCCATCCCAAGATCATCACTCGAATGCGTGTTACATTGGTCGTACGATATTCCAACACTCCGGAACAATTACCAAGGACCCAGAGTTTTGTCGCTCGGTAGTTGCGTAGTGAGCGATCCATTACGGACTGGCTGTAACCATTGGTGAGATGATGTCACATAGCAAGATATTTTCTCTTTCAGCGTATTCCCTCTCCATGGGACAAACAACTCCAAATCATCACCAGCTAGAACATAGCTCCCCCTCCTCCTTGGTGCATCTTCCCGCTGCACCCTTCTCCATTCCCACCAATACTACAAACGCCTCCTGCGCACCCGCCTTCACTAAGTACTGCTCTCGACTCCAAATCGTCTGCCATCTCTGCTGTGACCCCATCCACTGGCGATTTCTCGTCATTCGCCTGATGGACGAACTCAGTAGAGGTTGAAAAATCTTTGTACCCAGTCGAGTTAAGCGAGACGAGACATTGCTGGAGGGGGGGTCCGTGTAAGAATCAGAGGCGTGATTATAACCACGGAGGGCCGAAGAAAGTGACGACGTTGAGGAAGACGAGGAGTATTGTGGGGGTCACTGGGGGAATTACAGAGTTTCGATTAGGCCTCTGGATAATCATTGGGTGCTGGTGTAGTGACTTTACATTCTTGATCGACCTTCCATTCCGCGAATCCCAGAGAACTAGCCTTTTAATTGATCAACCACCGCATACTGATACCGGAATATGTGGGCTTTACACGTATAGATGACGTGCTCTATCTTCGTCCCTCCAAAGGGCAGCCGACGTTGATCCACAGTACGATGGTTCATCTTACAGATGATTGCAGACTCAAGGTCAGTGATGGGCGAGCCAGCAGCGAATGAGTCAGCCATTAGTCGTTGGCTGATGGCTGCCAGTGGCTAGTGGCGAGCACCATACCGTAGAAAAATTACCACGAGCATTAATCATGAGATTATAATATATTAACTCAAAAAACAAATTAAAGCTACAATTTTGGCCTCATTCAAATCACATTATTGAGACAGTTTGAATGATGCACATGATTTGGGTCGGCGATATGCAGTTCACGGCCGAAACACTGCACGAAGCATCGTTAGTGTATTGGGCGAGCCGTGGGGATCCTGGGATTGATAATTTCCCACGGCTTACCAGAATAGCCAAGGCCACGAGCCATGTGGCTAGCCCTCAAACCATTTTGCAAGATCAGTGGCTTTCAACAGCTCGCCAATAGCTCGCCATCACCGCTCAAGATAGGTGTCATGCACTGGTGATGATTGTAACAAGCTCCATTGTATTCTGCGACATGATCCACTCCTCATAGCTAAGTATAAAAAGGATTGTGGACCTTCCCTACACTTATCCTATCCTAACCCGTATACCCTGATCTGTGCCCATGAACAACACCCCGTCTCACTGCCAAGCCCCCCCAGCAGCTATAGAGACAAGCTTGATTGTTGGTTCAAATATCTCCAGCTTCTGCTATGGAATCATGATACTCCTCGGATTTCTCTCCTTTAATGCTCTGCGTCGTCAGTCGGGGGGGAAATCCCCACGAGTGCGAATCGGGCTAATGTGCTGGATATTGGTTACGGTTATCGTTGGGACCACAGAACAAGCATTGGACATTTCAATTGTGGTTAATCAGCTGGCTGCAAACGGCGGAAGGTGCACATCGGAGGACGACCTTGTGAGCAGCCCATTTGGCGGTAACATAGGCGTCGTTTGGCTGCTAACGGAAGTGTTAGCGGACGGGCTCCTGGTTCGTGTATTCAGAGCACCTACGCGAACATTAACTAATTCATACCAATCACAGGTGTGGCGCTGCTATATGATTGCTGCTAGTTTCGACAGAAGATGGCTCTTGGCATGGCTAGTGCCCCTCATACTATATATTGGAGCGATAGGTAAGCGAACACTTCTAGGGGCTCGCAGACAGCTAAAATAATAGTATAAGTCTTGGGAGTTGTACTGCTCGCTCAGTACACCCTTCTCCCTAAACAGGGAAAATTGGCCAACGACCTTCTCGTGATCGTTGTTGGAGTCTCGCTTCTCTTGAACGTGATAATCAGCTCAAGTATTGTTCTTCTCCTCATCCACTTCAAGAATATAGCAACAAGTACACTCGGAGAGGGGTCAGGAAAGCCATATCTCAATCTAATGACAATTCTTATAGAATCTGCGAGCTTGATCATCGTTTCTGATGTCTTGACGGTTACAACGCTCGTACTTCGTAGTTCCATTCTACTTATTCCTTTGCAGATGTGGGATAAGGCACAGGTAGGGAAAGCTCAGCCGTTTGTTTTGACGATGTAACAGTGCTAAGTATCCAATTAGGCAATTGCGTCCTTGTTGATTATCTATCAAGTTGCTCGGGGTGTTGATTATTTCAGCGGCAAGGATGAAGTAACCAGTGACATCCAACAAAACTCGTCAAATATGTCCATTCTTGATGTGAAGCCAGAAGAGGTGTAGATGCACTAGTTTTACTGTCAGTTTGGTTGCAAACTGGAAGGTGGTGGGACCAGGAATGGAGTTGAAGCTGGTCTCGAGAATATGATGAGTTATTACTTATTTGGCCGATACCAGTCACATGTACAGCCGGTGTCACACTGTACGCATTTGATAGTCAGGGATCCTCGCGTTCCTGCTCACCATTGCTTTCGTCTTCCCAGTGAACATCAGTTACAGTCCCTCGGCCTTTGTGTGTATTCTATGCTATCTCCAATGGGTAAGCTTCTTTGATAAAATCACAGTGAGGACAGGGCATGATGCCACGCATCGTCACCCATCATCCATCAAATCTCTTCCGAAAGAGAAATATTGGCCTCAAGTGCGTAATATGCATTCAGGAATCACAAAAATTTATACATATAATCATTAAGCCACTGTACACACATTTTATATAAGAAATCATTGCTTTTGAACCATAGGAACAAGGAGAAATCCAAGGAGAAATTCATAAAAATTGAGGATATACAAAGTAAAGGCGGATTTCTCTACCATATGGAAGCAAGGTCCATAAACCGTTTGGATAGAGTGCGTCCTACCTACTCGTGACTGTAATACCAAATAATTTGAGATCAATCGTCATTTCAGCTCAGAAAGGCGGACTGTACAAGTGAGTGATTATGTACACTTCAGCGGTGTATAGTAATACGCACGAACAAGAGATTCATTCTGTTCATTGTTGGCCCTAGGGAAGCCAGTGGAATACAAGGATCACCATACTCTCGCCTGTACGCCGTGCACCGCAAGCATCATGATGTTCATTTGAGTTTTTATGAGTGTAGCTTAGACTGAACAAAAGACTCACTCCACATGAAGCGGCAATCCTGGAGTAGGA
Organism: Leucocoprinus leucothites; assembly: GCA_013368445.1. NCBI lineage: Eukaryota > Fungi > Basidiomycota > Agaricomycetes > Agaricales > Agaricaceae > Leucocoprinus > Leucocoprinus leucothites. The sequence continues at coordinate 13,704 of JAACJO010000029.1, forward strand.
CTGGTTGCCGGACTCTGAATCAGTCAGTCCACATCCAAGCGTGACCGTGATGACGAGTCACGGTTCCGACTTTCCTCCTACTGCCATGGCCCCTCGTTGTGGGCGACCGCAAGCTCACTATCTCTCTCCTTTCAGACACATGATGCACGTTGGTGCAGTACTGTGACTTCTTAATGTCGCTTTTCCCAGGCGGGAATGCGTTCCGGGCTATCGCCTAATAGCTGCTTACACTACACCACCACCCGACGCACACTATCATCACTCAGCAACATAAGACAGCCGGACCAAGAGCACAATCTCCCAGAAGTCAAAGAGGCCAAATCCCAAATACATCTCTCCTTCGACGATGATGGCGTTGGTTCCATCCTTTCCTCCAATCATCATATCCTATTCCGTCTTCTCCGCGTCACATTATAGGTATTTCCATGATATCTTTGACTCCTCTGTAGCAGTAAGAACACCCACAGCAACCGTTGAATACAGGATTCCATTCTCGGCAGCACCAATTGAACGTGTATTGTAACTGATCAGTCGACTTAGGACTACCGCCTCCAGTTGAAAGTTTCTCGCTTTCCAAGATAGAAGCTGTCGTCTATGGGTTGCAATATCTCGCCACTTCGGGACCATTATCGACTATTCGAGCTCCCGTTACCCAGTAGTTTCGTGACACGCCGATATCGGTTTACGGTCTGGCCGTAAAGATGGGAGGGGATTCTCCCGCACAGCAAGCTACAGCAATGAATTGACCTCTTAAAACTTCTTCCCTTTCAGTGACTCCTCCGACTCGAGTACAAACAACATCCAGCTCTCCCATCTGCCCAGAACATCCTCCCTCCTCGCCTTCCTCCATCTCCACCAATGCCGCAAACACCTCTCCCGCACCTGACTTCACTCCCGCTCTCAGTTCCGACTCACCTACGGTCTCTACTGCGACCCCACTCAATAGCAATTTCAAGTCGTTCTGTTGATAGGTGAGCATGATAGAGGCTGTAGTGAACGGATCGCCCTGGCACCGAGTGGAATGGAACGAGACGAGTCATTATTGGAGGTGTCCAATGGGAGGTACGATTGTAGTATAGAACGTCGAATACGCCAGGGTGTTGAGGAAGGCTAGGGAGATCGTAGAGGGATTGCCAAGAGATTCGCAGCGTCGAATAGGGGCTCAAACTATACATAGTCGCAATCAATCGGGCCAAGTGGGCTATGCCTTCTATTCCTCGAAGCCAGAGAAATTAACCTTTCTAAGTAATCATTCTTTCGATCAATCGCCACATAGTGACTAGGCTTCACACGTATAGAGAGCCTGGCACACGACCATCAACCATGCCTGAGTCCAAGCCTACAACGCAACAACAGGGTGGGGCTTATAACACATCGACGATTTCACCCACAAAGGAACTTTAGTTGGTACGCGCCTCGCGGTATACACTACACTATTCCAGTGGCCATGCGCAGGCTTGAACACGAATTTTCCCATAAGAACTAAAAAAGCCATTGACATCATTGGCAAAGAAGGTGATAATGACAAGTATCGATCACAACAATCGACATGTCAAACAACACGTGTGATGCACTTGCAGTGGCTACGAAGTAAAGCTGCAAGATTATGTATAAATCGCACGCATAAATGCATCTGGCATTCATATCCTTATTCTGACCCGCCTGTCCGAATCTGCAGCCATGAACAACGCGCTGTCTCAATGCCCAAGTTCCACAGCGACTTCGGAGACAAACCTAATTATCGGGTCGAATCTCTCTAGTATCTGCTATGGAATCGTCGTATTCCTCGGATTCCTCTGCTTTAATGCGCTGCGCCATCATCAAAGGGGGAGGCAAAGCCAGCGTGTGCGAATCAGTTTAATGAGCTGGGTCTTGGCTACGGTTCTCGTTGGAACTGTATCCCAAGCATGGGACATTGCAGCTGTAACTACAGTTTCCACTGGCGAAAGCTGTGAAGCCGTTAGCCTCCTGGAAAACCCATTCCTCACCGGGCTAAATGTCCTTTGGCTGCTAATGAACGTACTAACGGACGGGCTCCTCGTACGTGAATTTGGGGTGCTTATACGACAAGTGACTAATTTCATAACGATCACAGGTATGGCGCTGCTATGCGATTGCTGCTGGTTTTAGAAGGAAGTGGCTCTTGGCATGGCTAGTGCCCCTCGCAATATATATTGCAATGATAGGTAACTGCATACTTGAGGCGACTCGCAGATAGCTAAATCAATATTTTAAGTCGTAGGGCTTGTCTTGCTCTTTGGTTCTAGCCTTCGCCATAGATGGGAAAATGTGTCCCACGTCCTTCTCATGGTTACTTTCGGGATCTCCCTTTTCTTGAACATAATAATCAGTTCAAGTATTGTCCTTCTCCTACTCCACTATAAGAAGACGGTAACAAGAACATTTGGCGAGCGGTCAGGAAAACCGTACCTCAACATAATGACGATCCTCGTAGAATCTGCGAGCTTGATCATCTTTTCTGATGTCTTGACTCTTATAGCTCTCTTGTTTAACACTCTCATCGTATACATTCCTTTGCAGACATGGTCTCAAATACAGGTAGTTATATTCAGTTGCTCGCTTGACAAAGTAAAAGTGCTAATGATTCGACTAGGCGATCGCGTCCTTGTTGATTATCTATCAGGTTGCTCGGGGCGTTGATTATTTCAGCGGCAAGGATGAAGTCGCTGGTAGCACTCTGCAAAACTCGTCGACCATGTCCGTTCTTGATGTGAAGCCAGATGGTGTATAGGTCTACTAGTGTCATTATCAGTTGGTTTGAAGGCTGGACGCTGGTGGAACCAAACCACGAACGGAGTTGAATCCGGATATTTAACTTACAGAATCATAGTGGTTCAGCTATCTTAGCTACACAGAAACAAGGTCTAGTTAGCTTATCAGGGAAGGTTAGGAATACGGGGGTCACAAGACACCTTTACCTATTCATGACGTACTCCTGCGTCGACTTGAGTTTCATGAGTGTAGGCTAGATTCATCTGTCCGAAACAGATCCCGCTCTGTGTGGTTGGACATACCTAGATTGCTCTGTAGCTCGCACATATTTTACTAAGCGTACCACGTTCTGGAGCATCACCACCAGTAGTTTACAGTACATTAAACTAGACATCCGTGGGAGACCATAATATCCGTTTTCCCGGAAAATGCTAGATTACGATTCAACCCTTTGTTCGACGATGAAGACGCCGATACCGTTCTTTTTCCCAAAGATGACATGTTGCCCTGACTTTCCCGCGTCATACTACGAAGAGCCTTCCTGAATTCTTTGACACTTCAGGATCAGGAAGAGCGTCAGAGTGAACTACAGGATACGAGGTCCCATTCCCGAAAGCACTACTCAGTGGATTATGACTTCCCATTGAAACTCTCACGTTCAACGAGATGGAAGTTGTGGCTGACGTGATACAATACCCCAATACGCTGTGGCACTATTGACAGTTAGAGCGTCTGTCACCTGGTAGTTGTCATGATGAGCTGATATCGGGTTATGAAATAGCTGAAAAAAATGGGGTGGGACAAAGCCACACAGTAAGGTGCAGAGATGAAATTACCTCGCAACCCTTTTCTTCCACCAGCTCCGAACCCACCTCTCTAGTGTATCTTTCTTGCTCTCCCTCCTCCATCTCTACCAGTGCCGTTAACAATTCTTCCGAACTCAGCCCCACTCCTCACCTGTGATCTCAGTTGTAACCCTTCGCAATGGTGATTTTTTTGATAGACAATTTTAATAAACATTATATCGAACAGTGTATTTTATCACTGAGTGCATTGGACAAGTGGGGGGACTTTGAAGAAGATTGGTAGTGGGATAGTGGGGAGGTTGCCGAGAGATTTGCTGTGTTGAATAGGGGCTTCATCTGTACCTGGCCGTAACCATCGGTCTAGATGGGCCATGCCACGACCGCAGTCAGTGCCATGACTGTAGTCAGCAATCGTGTTTATCGAAATCACGATTATGATTACTGAAACCATGATATTATAATCTCTTGCCTAGTCAATAATCTACCAAGATTATTTAATTTCAAAAGTTGGGATGGATTATTGATGAATTATCCCAGTAAGCCTTGTTTCTTGAGCCTTATTATAGTATCATTGGCCTAATATATCAATAGATTTTCAATCATCTGTCTGGATTATTGAACTCAAGACGAAGACCACTATTCAACAATAATTCAATGGATCCAGAGGATTATTGATTTGCCGGTGTAGTGTATAATCATAATCGTGATTTGGATTATCACGATTATTGACTGTAGTCATGGTGGGCTTTTGAAGTCCCTGCGAGTCGACAATTTTTCCTACAAAGGAGCTTTGGTAGGTGTGCACCTTGTCACGGTGGTGAGTCATGCATTGCTTCAATGGCCACGCGCAAGTTCGAGCATGAGTTTTCCCACAAAATCAGAAAAATCATCGGCAACATTCGTGATGAATGTGAGAATTATAACAATTGATTGCAATATTAAATACGTCCAACGCTGTATGATGCATTTGCCGTCAGTACAAAGTAGAGTTTCAAGATTGAGCGTAAGTAATCCGCGTACGTGCAACTTCCGACTTACTTACCCCCGTTCCGGCCAGTATGTCCAAATCAGTGCCCATGAATAACGGTCTGGCCCCTTGCCAACTTTCCACACCAGCTGAGAAGACAAGCATGCTTATTGGGTCAAATGCTGCGAGCATGCGCTACGGAATCATGTTATTCCGCGGATTTCTCTGCTTTCATGTGCTACGTCATCAAACAACCCGGACACAAACCCCACGGCTGCGAACCGGTCTAATATGCTGGGTCTCGGTTACAGCAATCTCTGGAACTCTAGCACGGGGGTGGGATATTGTAGCCATCACTACAGCTTTCCGTGGCGAAGGGTGCAGAGCCGATAACGACCTGAAAACCCTATCCTCCACTGGGACAGATGCCATTTGACTGGTAATGAATTTGATAACGGACGGCCTTCTTGTTCGTGGATTTGAAGAACACATGAAAACAGTGGCTGATTCGTGATTATTGTAGGTATGGCGCTTCTACGCAATTGCTTCTGGTCTTGAAAGGAAGTGGTTCTTAGCATGACTAGTGCCCCTCATAATATACATTGGAATGATAGATAAACAGCCACTTTCAGAGACGCGCAGATAACTGAAATGATATTTTCTTTAGTCCTGGACCTGGTATTACTCTCGAACCACGCCAAGCTCACCCGGAGTTTGGTCGAGACCCTTCTCGCAGTTATTGTCCGAATCTCGCTTTTCCTGAAAGTGATAATCAGCTCAAGCATTGCACTACTCCTGTTCCACTGTAAGAAGATGGTAACAAGAGCATTTGGCGAAGGGTCAGGAAAGCCGCATCTCAACTTGATGATAACCCCCGTAGAATCCGCCAGTTTGATTGTCGTTTCCGATGGGTTTTCTCTCGCAGCTCTCTTGTTTAACACTCCCATCCTATACATTCCTCTGCAGACGTGGGCTCTGCTACAGGTAGACTCAGATCAGCTGTTCGCTTGACAAAGTAACTGTACTAAATATTCAACTAGGCGATCGCGTCCTTGTTGATTATCTATCAGGTTGCTCGGGGTGTTGATTATTTTAGCAGCAAGGATTCTGTCACCAGTAAGACCTTACAAAACTCTCCCGTTCTTGATATAAAGCCGGAAGAGGTGTGAATGCAGTATATAGCCCCTTATCTCTACACGTTATATTCCGATTCAATAAATTCCGAGCGTCCTAGTGGAACTTACAACAGGTCTTGGATCTACTAGTACTTGCTACTTGGCAATAGGCTGGTTATGGATTTAGTCTTGGTTCGTCTGATGTTTGACTCACTCTTGAATTGGACCAGATTTGTGGACACTAGCAATGTAGTAGATAGTTGATGAGAGGATTTAACGTCGGGAGGTCTTGAAGGGTTGCCGTAAGCCCCACGTTGCCCTCAGCTGAGCTGATATTCAAATTCTTGAAATAAGGCTAAGAGTCGTGTGGGTCTAATAAAACTGATATATACAATGATGGCGTATAAAATGAGCAGTGGTATGGTATCATGAAATGAAAGCAAAGTATGAAAGCGAAGATAATAAGTAAGTAGTGAGAGGTGGTGGTGGCATACGGTCATATATCATCACGAGTCTTGTTGAAGGGTTTGCAGCTGTACATAATCATGATAGTCGCCGCGTAAAGCCAGTAACTCATTATGTGTTCCAGATTCGCTGATTTGTCCGTTTTTGACGAAGAATCTGCAATAATAAAGTCTGCGATAAGTTCTTCTGAAACCGATTGAGTGACCACTCACATTTTATCAGCATCCTGAATCGTCGACAACCGATGTGCAATTGCGATCGTTGTTCTCCCTTTTGCGGCTTCATCGAGAGCGGCTTGTACAACTTTTTCGGAAGCCGAATCAAGTGCCGAGGTTGCCTATCAGATCACTACGCATGAGCATCAATAGCCCTTTGACAGGCCCTTGACATACCTCGTCGAGCAAGAGGATCTTCGGGTTCCTGATCAGGGCCCTTGCAATAGCAATGCGTTGCTTTTGCCCACCGGATAACTGTGAGCCTTTGTTTCCGACAGCAGTCTCGAAACCACTGAGCATGGGCAGTTAATCAGTTTGGTTGTCGCGAAACAAAAAGGTGAAACTTTACGTACTCGGGTAGCTCCTTGATAAACTCCAAAATGTTCGCCTTTCGACACGCTTCCTCCAGCTCCTCTTGCGTAACTTCTGAATGTGGCTTTATCGCTCCGAGGAGGATGTTGAACCGTAATGAGCCAGAATAGAGTGTTGGTTCTTGTGAAACGAGAGCAACATCTTGACGGTATTCGTGCAGGGCAAAGTCAGTGAGGACTTTGTCATCGATCTAAGGTTAGAGATTGAGGAAATTCTGAGATGAAATCAAGGCAACCTGTGAATGACGTACGAAGATTGAACCGGAATCGAGGTCGTAGAATCGTTGGATGAGCTGTATACTATAAATAAATATCGGCTCAGCCTGCCTTCCCTGTATCTTGAGAGATAAGAACTTACATTGTACTCTTTCCCGATCCGCTAGCCCCAACAAACGCCACGTATTGACCAGGTTCCACCGCAAAGTTAATCCCCTTTAACACCGGGAGAGTGGGCCTCGTAGGGTAAGAGAATCGAACATTCCTAGCCTCAATCCTCCCGATAATCCGTTTCTCATCCGAGGACCCCTTTCCTTCAGATTTGCGAGGGAGATGTTGAGCATCAGACTCAATCAATGAAGTTGAATCGAGCAACGTGACGATATCCGAAGCGGCACCCTTCGCAGCTGAGATATCAGGCGAAAACTGGAACATTCCACCAGCTTGTAATGCGCCGAGCGTTGTAGCCTAAGAGGGAGTCCCATGATCAACGTGTGCGACCATTGTAGAAAAACCGTAGATCCTACCATGAGTCCGACAAACAACTGGAAGATCGTGATCTCCAACCTTGAAAACAACACACTCCCATACCAGAAGACCAATGCAATGACGAAGAACATGGACGACTGGGATGCAGCAAACAAGCCTGTTCTTAAGAAACCCGCTTTGACTGCTCTCTGTAGCGGCACGTTGAGACTCGCGCTATACTCGGCTAAACAGCCATCTTCACGCGTGAGAGATGCGACGGTACGGATGGCACCAGCCGATTCGCAGGCAATTTGAGCGGACTGGGCATGAGCTTCTTTGTTGTGTGCGTCCTTTTGCATTACGACGAGGAGCGAAGTGTAGCCGACCGTGAGGAGTATCGGCATGCAAGCTTAAAATGAAGATGAATGTGGTTTCAATCAGCAGGAGACCTGGAGGACATACCCAGGCCAACCAAGCCGACCTTCCATACGATTGCCAGACCTGCAATAACGCCAGCTGCGATTGTCGCGATTCCTTGAATGATTCTGTTTAACGAATTAGAATATCCGGGAAGTCAGGATTGGAGGAAATGAAGTACGTGGCAAGTGTCGTTCCAGCTAATCCATTGACTTTCTTGGGGTCTCCGCTGATTCTCGCAGTTAACACGCCAGACTGTGATGGAGAAGAGAGATATCGCTCGCGTTAGCTTGAAAACTGGTCACGTGCTCCAGACTTACAGTATTCTTCTCGTCGTCAAAGAACTCCACTAGAACCCAGTGTCGTGAGCATAACGGTCAATTCCTCGCGCTGGCACTCACCATCCTGGCGCATAACAGCTTTGAAGCTCAGTTTTCTCAGCCTAATCGTCAAAGTCGCGGCAGCACTCGCAAACAGATAATTCTGAACGCCCATGGTAACTCCCGATCCAATAGCAATGATGAAGAACCTTCATACATCTCGCTGTCAATCTCAAAGCAGAAGTGTGAATCAAATTAATAGCATACCAAAGAGCATTGCGATCTCCGCGGATCCTCCGCTCGTGGGCATCAGGTTGCGCAAACCCTTCAATGGCAAATGAATAGACGATGCCGAAAGCCGGGTATATCAAACCAACAACTTTCGAGCCAACCATTAGTACCCACGGCATGGCCAACAGGCATGAAAGACTTACTGATGGCAAAGATCGACCCGAAGAAAAATTTCAACCACTCGTCTTTCACGACAGCCCCCATCCTCATGAAAAGATAAATGATGCCATACTTCTTCTCCTTCTTCTCTTCCCTTCCGATCTCGACATCTCCGTACTTCAGCGACTCTTTGTCGTACACGCTGCTCACTCTCTTTGCCAGTGAAGCACCCTTTGTGTCTGCCGGCTTGACATCCTCGGTAGAGGGTACACGAGGAATTGGAGTAATGTCACCACCGGGTGTAGATATGCCGCCAGTTTGTTTCTTCAATCCTTGAGCTTCGACGAGCCGACGATAAGTGCTTTCTAGTCCCATGAGCTCGTCGTGCGAGCCCTGCTCAATGATCTTGCCGGAAGCCATAACATAGATCGTATCCGAGTTTTTGATAGTCGAAAGGCGATGAGCAATTGTGATCGTTGTTCTCCCTATGAAATGCCAGATTAGGAATCGATAAAGAAAATTAATACTCCTATGCCTCACCTTCAGAAGCTCGAGATAATGCCTCTTGTACGATTTCTTCGCTTCTCGTATCCAACGCACTCGTTGCCTCGTCGAATAATAAGACCCTAGGATCCGACACGATGGCCCTGGCAATGGCAACCCTCTGCTTCTGACCTCCCGACAACATGAACCCTCGTTCGCCAACCAACGTATCATAACCCTTTGGCAGCCGCATGATGAAATCGTGCGCATTTGCCTGTTTACACGCCTCCTTGATGAGCTTGAATTTCTCTTCCTCAGTCGTCGATTCACCATCATATTTAGAACCAGCGAGTCCAAACAAAACGTTTTCGCGAACGGTGGTGCCGAATAACACAGGCTCTTGCGAAACGAGACCGATTTGTTGACGAAGCCATTTCACGTTAAGATCCTTCAAATCCACTCCATCCAAAGTCACTTTTCCCTCCTTCGGATCATAGAACCTCTCGAGAAGGGAGACAATGGTGGACTTTCCAGAGCCAGAAGGTCCAACGATTGCGTACGATTTTCCAGCAATGAACTTCATGGATATATTTTGCAGAACGTTGATTCCGGGACGCGATGGGTACGAAAATGTGATGTTATCGAGCACAATCGTTCCATCAACCGTCGAGGGTTTGGCACCGGAGGGAGAATCAGAGTCGATGGTGGGTTGACGTTCGATCGTAGCAAAAAGCTTGGCAGCGGCGCCTCGCGCAGTGGTGATTGCTATCAGGTTAACATGAGGTTGTGGTGTTGGAAGAAAGAAAGAATGGGCGCGCACCGACAAACTCGGGAGCAACAATCGTAAGGGAGAAAGACCCAATGAAAACCGCCATGAAAACCGTGATGACTTCACCAGCATTGGCTGAGAGAGGTGGTTAGCGTTGCAGTGACATGCAAAGCAAAGAAAGACCTGAAGCATACCTATACCCTGGTTGATCAATGTAGTCCCAAAGGAGAATGCTGTCATACATCGGCTCAGACTCAATTAATAGGATAAAGATCGAGACCAAACTTACCGAGAGCGTAAGCAGAATAACTAATGAAGAAAAATGCCGCAAACCCGAAACCTTGCACAAAGGCGAGCTTCATGTCGCTTTTCCCTGCCGTGGTAACCTTTTCATCGTACAAAGCACCGAGATGCGATTGGATACCGAAGGCTTTTGCAGTACGGATCGTCGAAATGGATTCCTCGGCGATGCTTCCAGCACTTGCAATACCATCCGTGGAAAGTCTTAAAGGTAAAGTTGAGTATATGGACAAACATCCAGATACGAAGGATACATACTGGGTGTAACGCGTCATAAACTTCCCCATAAGTGCGCCAGTTAGACTGATACAGGGGAGGATGGAGCACATGGCAAGCGCGAGTTGCCAACACTGAGTGAAAGCGAGGACCATGCCGGCGATGAAGGCACCCAGGAACTGGAGAGCCATTGGGACCTTCTCGGAGATACCTTGTTGAACGAGATCTACAAAGCATAGAAATTGAGAAAATTGGAGGGAGGATAATGAAAGGAGACTCACGAGTGTCGTTTTGAATTCTGGTAGCAACCTCCCCAGCTCCAACGTCGTCAAAGTACTCGACATCCTGTCGCAACGTCGCCTTCAGGTATGCCTCTCGGATACGTTTCGAATTGGTCTCTGACGTATAGGACCAGGCGTAAACATAGAACCATGTACAAGCCAAGACCGCGATACCTAACAGATTCCGTCAGAGCTTGCAACACGGACTGAAGAATGTATATACCGGCATAAACGAAAAACAAAGCGTTCCTGTTGGCTGATCTTCGAAAGCCACCCGCTCCTGCGTCCAAGTCTGCCTGTGTTGCCTCACCCTGCTTGAAACGCTCGACGGTTGTTGCAAAGCCAACAAAGTCATTGGCAAGGGTACCGAAAAGTAGAGCTAGGATTGGCTGTTGCTTAATGAGAACAAGCAAGTGCTGTGAAGGACAAAAAGTTGAACGCACCTGGGCAGCTCCTGCAGCGGCAGCGGCGACGAGACCAACAATGTCAATGAAGATTTCGAAGCGGGTTGAGAAGCTGCATGAAAAATTCAGTCGCTAAGCATATGAGAGTGCAAGTGGGTGGACTTGCGAGAGCATTTTGAAAAAAGAGACCGGTGGCAATTCCGGCTCTTTCTTCTCCTCCTCGTCTTTCCCTCCATCCTTCTTCTCCTCAACCTGCTGTTCATCCTTCTTCTCCTGATCTTGGTCACCTTTATCCTTCTTATCTCCCCAGGCGAACTTCATCCCGAGTAGCGAGAGAGAGGGGAAGCTGTAAAAATCGCTAAAGTGGCAAGAACCAACCAGGCTAATTTAAGTATAAACTCAAAACAAGAGAAGCGCTCGGAACCAGTGACTCACCTTTCAGAGGCACCGAGGGAACTTGGCAACACAAGATGCTGTCAGTGCGCAGGCCTCCTAAAATATAATTCGTGATCAGTACCAGGCAGACGTGTCAGTTTTGGCGGAGAACAAAACATAGATCCCACTAGAAGCTGCTGAGGGAAAACGGGCTCACCAAGTGAATAGACGGGCCGGTGTGGTAGTCTGGTCAAGAGATGCCGCTGGAATTGTAACATGAGGTGAGCGTATCCTTGGCATCCATGGCCCTGACATTCTCTATTTAGTATGCGTGGGAAAGGTGAATTAGTGACGTAGAAATCTTAAAGCGAGCCCTGTTCGACCTCACATGGCAGTCCACTAACTATAAACATTGATATTACAAACCGGGTCGTCAGTGCAGAAAACTCCTCCCAAAACTCCATTTCAGATGAAATTACTACCAGACACACGCCGAGCAACGAATAAACCCCATACCCCCTAACCCGACCTCTTCGACCGCGGTCATCAGTCCCAGGATGATCCGGCGGGCGACGCAGTCATTCAACTTACTTACATTCGGCGGTTTACGCCGAATTTCAATGATCTTGCCACATCTATTTCCACGCCCTCACATATGACTCGAACCTGTAACAGAACTGCGGAAGCACTCAGCACAATGACTTGCGCAGTCGTTGTAGGTAACGTTCGAAGGACCTCGTGGGTGAAGTTCTGGTTGCCTTTTGATGTCAGATGGTGAGTTTCATACTTCAAAGCACGGGAACCTTTCTTGAGTGAGTAGGAACTTCAGCTCAAGAACGCATTCCGTCGATTGCCAAGGGCCTCGATCTTTGGTATATTCAGAATATTGACACACATGAATCACTTGCAGAGCCAGTACCAGATGATCAATATCCTGGAAAAGAAACGATACCCACCACGGTTTCAGCCTTCGCTAGAGTGGTGCGCATGAGCGAGCCGCGGCGCAGCACCAGACACCACGACAGATTCAGGATGAAATCGGAGCAGACCATTAAGCAGATGCTGCCTGACTACGCAAGTACTTGGTTGAAGGAGAGGCGTGGACTCCTCCATTCGACGTTATGAGAGCGTTTGACAGATAATTGAGCGCACTAGACTAGGTCAGTGCGACGATATCTTGTGACTACGATAGGAAATGCGGGTAGGCTTGGGATTGAAGATAAGCAAGCGATGGGTTGTTTGCTAACTTGTCAAAAACAGAAATATCCGAATATCCTTGCCCGCCTACTCTATATTTCCTAAGACGGGAACCTCTAATCCTCCAGAGAGTCTCTACCCTGCTCAATATGCCATACCTGTGACCAAGCTTCTCGATTCCCCCCCGAACAATTCTTCACCCCGCTCCACTCCTCCACTGCATTCGGAGTCAAAATACTCTGGCCATCATAATCTCCGTGGAGCTCGTCGGTCATCGAACGATGGATGAAATAATGGTCTGACTTATTTTACTTCTGGGAGAATGGACACTCTAGATTCACCGCCCATGGTAAACTCAAAAGTGTTCTGTAACTGCGAGATTGATAAGAATGGCTTGACTTGTAAAATGGTATCGGCGCTGAGATACGATGGGATCATTGATTAATAGTGCAAAGTGAGTCCGAGCGTGCAGATGACCCCCAGTACTACCTGACTTCGGCTGAGACGTTGAGCTCTTGTAGCGGCAAACCACCTATTGCGCATCTTGAACCCTGTTCGGCGGCGAGCTCTGGCTCCGTGATATTGAAAACATGATAATGATCCGGTATGCCGACCAAAGAGATGGTGTCCATCCAGGTTGTACACTCAACAATCACCTCGATCATCCGAAGCCACTCGCAGCTCTCAATCATAGTGTTGATCAGTATCCGATGCCCATCGTAACAATCGCACAGCGCCTTGGTCTATTTGCATAACGAGCCTCAGCAATACGGTCTCATATAACTCATTTATCTAGAACATTGGCATCCATGTAGGGTATGCGATATCAACTACTAATCGAGATTTACAGATATCACTCTTAGGGAGACTATTGAACTAGCAGATAACCGAGTTTACTAATCGAGTTGGCATCGGCGCTTACACAACGGATACTCACACAGAAGTTGATTCCCCTCTAATTATACTTCATATCATCGAGAACTAATTACTACTTGACCAAATCAGTCACCGAAACATGTACTGTTGGCGCTGGTGGCGAACATGATATACTCTTTTTTGGAAGGTCACGATGCTCAGTACCTGGATTCATTTAGTGATCTGTGCGAGTTACGACGGTATATAACTTATTCATCCCCAATGGACTACCTAGACCTAAAGATATACTCACTCCTCACCCAGGGCCATGGACACTGACTCTCGCTGCCAGAACCCTTCCCCGTACTCCATCGAATCGCTCAAAGCTATCTGGCTTGTAGGGCTGGCTCTCTCAAGCATTTGTTATGGGATTTTACTACTATTGGGCTTGTTATGCTTTATTGCACTCTGGAGGGGAAAGGATAGTAAAGGAGGTTCACGCACTCGCCTAGGGCTGAAGATATACATTACATTGACAGTTATCACTGCGACGGTAGCGGAGGCATGGGAGGTTGTGGTCACAACCACTGGTGTGCTGGACACGTTTTGCACGAGCATGCGTCTGATGCCCCGGAACCCCTACGTTGGTAAAATCGACGTGGTATTTTTTATTATGAACTGTTTAACGGATGGGCTTCTTGTGCGTTCCCAGACAATATCCGTTATCAAGCATAAAAGAGCTCACAAGGGCCATTTAGGTATGGCGGTGCTATGTCCTCGCCACGGGGCTCGGTGGGAAAAGATGGCTCGTAGCCTGGATAGCCCCCCTTGTGATATACGTTGCACTGTTAGGTGAGTTACCCCAATTATGCGATAAACAAAAAACTGATAACTCGTCAACTGAAGTGACAGGACCTGTCCTGCTATCCAATCCACCTGCAGGCGTAGTGAATGGGCTTGTCACAGCACAAATCGCAATCTCACTGTTTCTGAACGTGACCATCAGCATAAGCATCCTATCACTTCTATTCCGCTACAGAAACATAGTAACGCGAGTGTTTGGCAAAGATTCAGGAAAGGTGTACCTAAACACCATGACGATCCTTGTAGAGTCAGCAAGTTTAATTGTGATGATGGACGTATTTGTCATCGCAACAGTTCGTGGAAATATTGGCGGATATGTCTCTTTTCAGATGTGGGTTCACGTGCAGGTAATGAAAAATATCGCCCACTCACGATGAAATAATGTCTAACTGGTATTCTAGCCAATTGCATCATTTTTGATTATCTATCAAATTGCTCGACACGTGGACTACTTCCGCCAGAAGGATGAAGTCACGGAGGCCTTCCAAAACTCAGTTTCAGCGACAGGTATCCAAAGAATAGATTTACGCCGTGAGGGTAGACAAGCAGAGACGCTTACATTTCATGAACCATGATATAACTTTTTGCAAAGGTCGCTCATAAATAGCACTTTGATCTACTCAAGATAACGCGCTCGTCATTGAAGAAATACACAACATCTGTAGAATATTTAATTTTTCGGTTGCGCTCATAGTGTAGGCGAGGTTATAACGAGAACCGTTTCGTGTTATTTATCACATGAGAACCTTACATACAAGAGATTTTTACCTTCCCTGGTAGCTAGATTTCCCGCTCAAAGTCGACCCCGCTTGTAGTTTCCAATATCACTATTTGCAAATTCGTGGGAAATGAGTACCTTACGACCGACCTGTCCAATATTTTATCAGATGGGAATATGTATCCCACCCTTTGACGTGATGGATAATCTGAACTATCAGCATGAGTGACATATCATTTTTCAAGTTGAACCGGTAGGCTTGACCTGAGATCCAGCTGTCCAGGGCCCAGCGGCGGTTGAAGAAGGCTAGAGGCGTTGAAATGATCGATGCACTACTAGGAGCTCAGTACGAGGCTTTGCCGATGTAAAGGCAATTTGACTCGCACAACCGGGGCAGGGCTCATAAGAGCTATATGCCGACGTACGCCAAATACCTTATACTTACATTTACTTGTCACTGCTGCAACAGGGTGGATGGTATTAACTCTTATCTTTGACTCGAACCCTCTTCAATTTTTCATTTTCCGCTTCTAATCCATTGGCTCATCAACGTTTCAACCAACCTTGTTTCCACTCTTTAATGGCAACCTTGGCTGATGTACTTATACGTCAAAAATCATCTGATGCCAAGAATTCTTGATTTGACTCGACTGATACCTGCCTCACAAAAACATACATATGAATATATAATTGACTTATGAAGCTCATCCTGACCTGACTCGATGGAAACGTATACCGGTGCAACCAGTGCGGTTCCGAGAGCCCCGGTGTTTGTTTCTCCACATGTGCCAGGAACGCCCAGGTAGAAGCGCCCAGAAGGCATCTTAAAAACCAGCACCAATCAATCAATCATTCGCATCATGAATATCAACAGAACCCGAGAGACGAGCGAGAACGACACACCTTCCACTCCCCCCGCCAAGAGAGTGCGGTTGGACAACGGTGTAACCAACGTCATGGCCCGTTCTGTGCACCCCAGGACACCGTCCACGACCAAAAGCCGTATATTCCCCAATACACCCAACACTGACTCCTCTCGCCCTAGAACCCCACGTAGCAGCCAGCTATCACTGTCTGTGAGGCAATTCTGGGTCTCGATCTGGGTTGATGGAGAGAGGCTATCCAGGGACTGTAACCGGGATGTCGAACAGCACATATTCTCAGCCTTCTTTGCCATTCTACACATCGATGTGAAAGTCGCACCGGCTGAAGAAACGCCAAACAGTGGCTGGAAGGATGACTCCTGTTGGCATCTTGCCACTGCCACTATATCCAACCAATTTCTATCTGAATTAATGATACAACATTGTCCGGTGGAGTTCAACAAGGTCTTCCTTGTGCTGGCACCATTTCCGGATCTCTCTGCCATCCCAATACAAGCCGACCTGTTCAAGAACAAGTTGACTGACCTTGTTCCGTATCGGATTGTGAGTGGTGGTAGACCATTCACATACAAGCATGATACAGGACAACGTGTTGTAGAGATCGGATGTCGCGTGACGTCATATCACTGCCGTCACGCGTCCTCTCTCTACTACTGATTAAGTCTCCTCCTTCTTCGACAACTCTCTGTGTACTAACCGACACCCTACTACCCTGGCAACACACCAATCATCAAACATAGCCGACTACTGTATCAAGACGCCCCTGCACAGTCCTCGCCCAGTAGCCGCCGCTTACCACCACTATCCCCCTCAGCTTTCCCCTTTCCTCTCTCAATTCCAGATGCCCCTTTCCCCTCTCCATTCTACACTTTCCTTTTACTACTTGCTACATACATTTCGCACTCGGCATCCCCGCTTCAACGCAACCGAGTTAGGACCTGTCATCCAACTGACAGAAGTCCGAACATTTAAATTATGTTTTATCTTTTTTTTATTGTTCCTCCTCCCTCCTTCGTCCTAAAATCTCGATAAAATACTCGCTCATACTCCGGTACAATCGCTACCGCTCCGCTTCATCGTCTAGTCTAATAATGTGGGTCTAAACGACCACATGGACCCTTCTCTCCACCTACTTTTCCACCACTAATATTCCTTAGAATTCCCTTTCCCTTACAAAATCTCGACAAATCGTCTCGTAAACCGCTCCTTCCTGCTCTCTATAGTCACCTGCAGCATTGTAGATAGTCTTAGAACCGTAGCTTTAAATACTGCGATGTATTTCCGTTTTTCTTTAGTGAAATTGACCCCGTCTCTCTGACGCAGTTTAGCTCTAAAAGCTTGAGCTTCTTAAACGTCGTTCTCACTCAAACCGGCCGCCCTCATCATCGTTTCACTCCTCAGCAACATCTCATATCGTCGCACTAGCGCTGAGTTATCATTTCAATTAAAATCTCATTAAAAACAATCAATAATCAAACTATCTACTTGGGTCAGAACCAACGACAGACGGACGCTGTCGTGCTCGCAAACACATCTGCACTCACCTATCCCACCTTCCCTTCAGTGTGCGTAAAATGGTCGACGGATATGAAGTTAAGGCTGCTAAGCTCTTTTGGAACACCCCTCAGAAGAAATGATAATTTAATTTGAATTCCGTCAAATTTGTAATTTTATTTCTCTCTCGAGTTTCCTGTACTCTGTCACGTTTATATTGCCTTGCCGTTGTACTTTGCGGGGTAGCAGTTAGGCTCCCATTTCTCACGAAAATGACGACTAATTCCATGCCTCGACATGATCACGGATTTTTTTCTACCCAATATTCAAGGTGAACCTATGTCTTCCGCCGTGACCATCGCATTCCCAGGTTTCGAAGTTGGAGCAATCGACTTCCTGACTTGTTCTCTTTCTCTCCTTCTTCCCCAATCCCGCATCACTTCCGTCCAAGAGATCGTTTTTCGGGGCCTTCAGGCACCTAGATTAATCCATAAATGCCAACTCTGGTACTCTTGGATTAATTTAATGTTCACTATTCAATTCTCGCTTGTACACTTCTTGTGCGCTAGTTCGACAGCCTTCTCTTGCCCAAAAGGTCAGAAATTAGATCATGTGATTTTGGTCTGGGTTTAAATAATTCAAGTGGGGATGTAAGTGTTGTCATGAATTGACCTAGACTGATCCAATCAATGTCTTCTCTCCACTCTCAATGCCGCTCCCGCACGGCTTTGTATTACTCAGCTCACACTCACATTCTCCTCGGCTGCACCTCCATGAGACGCGTACACTACGCATGCTGCCGCTCATATTGACTGGTCGGATTGGTTCTTCGTCCTTGGCAGACGAGAATTTGACCTGACATTTGAGAGTACGGTTGTTTCTGTTCAGGTCACTGAAATTCCCAGAAGGACTGTAGTTTGGAAGCAAGTCCCTACTGTTGGTCGTTCCTTCGTTGCATCTGTGCCTTTTGAACCGAAGTGCGATGTCCCTAGCAGCCGATGTGTTAGGATGAGCAAAAGCCTCTCTCACTCTCTCCGTCACCCCGCCGCGCGCTGCTTCGCCGAAAACACTTGCGCAACAACTCATCCAGTTGGAACATGAAGAAGAAGAAGCCGATGAGATATATTTGCTTTGATCTCTCACCTCGACGCTTGTGGCATTTCATCCACATCTATTCATGAACGGTATGACGTTCTGAAGATACCTGTGCCTAAGGCACCTATCCCTTTACGTTTGGCGCGTCTCTCAATCCCTGAGGAAGAAATATTACAATCCTACTCTGCCTTCCGCCAGCTTGGTCAAGCCTATTGTCATAATGCATCTTCCCCTGTTTCTTCCACAGAGTTGTCCCGTTCAAATTCCCCTTCATCATGCACGTTCTGGTACTCTTCGTCGCAGGATTCCCATCAGTCCCAACCACCTCTTCCATCCTGTCTCCTTCGATCAAGGCAGTCGCAAAACCTTTCATTCTTTGGGCTCCACTTTAGAATACCTGGCTGTGAGGCTGTTGCCCCACCCACAGTTGCCAACCCACTAACAAGGTAGGTACAACGTTACCGCCATCAAGGGAGCAAAGCACCACACCCACAGGCGGTGTCATGCTTGACGCAGCCTCCCAAGCACCTCCTTCATGCTCTCGGGGTGAACCTCCAGCAAACAAACAATTTCATCGATTCCACCGGAATAACACTTCTTAAGAATCAATCTTGCCCCGGCGCTGGCCTGAATATCTCGACATGCGACGTCGACCAATGCTTCTTACTGTTCCCTCTCAACCCGCGGGTGTGCGAGGCTGGCCTCGTAGAATCGCAATGCTATGATTCGTCGACTTTCGACGATGCTCATTGATTCATATGTGTCATATTTCGGCTTCATGCCTTTATGTCCCTTCATGCCTTTATGTCCCTGTTGTATCACTAGTGAAGTTGAGTTCATTAAAACGCTGTTGTCCTTTTCATAGATCGATGCTTCTTAGTAACTGGTACAGGCTCCTTCGTCTGGGAAAGGACGAATTGTGTTATTCTACTTCGAAAAAGATAGGGCCATTGGTTGATCTACTTAATGCTGGGTGTCAATTTAAATCGTTCAGCGTGTGGTTGCTGTAATTGAGTCCTTCGGGTTTGGAGCCTTTCATGATTCGTTTGGGTTTTCAGACTCCGCCAACGTCCGCGCATAAGCAAGTCCCCACTTCCCGAATGTGCCACGGGCATAAACTTAGGCCTACTCTATCGGATTCAGGCTACTTTAAACTTGTTGGGCCAGGACATTTTCTATATGAACAACTTCGGGGTGGTTTTGCTTATGAAATATCAGTAGGGATGCGTATGTGATCTTTCAATTTCTAGATCGTATATCCCCAGCGCATATGTCCAGCTCTGGCCACAATACTTAATATCTTGTGGTCACATATTAGTATTGTGCACGATAACTGAGTTTGTATCAGTAAGCCGATCAGCATGAACAGTGCGATCGTGCTTCTCATCGCCCTGATTGATACTTATGCCAAGAACAGAAGTATTTTCAGGTTAATTTTAGGCCCCGGCTTGTGTTCCATGTATAACCGATTTATCTAGGGTTAACAAGCAAAATTTCGAGAGAAGCAGTATGCTTCTTGGCGGGTATTATATTGTCTGCGTGAGGCTGACAGCTCGATTTCAGAATTCATTTTCGTATCCCAGGAACATTGTGTTACAAACCATTCATCATGTCTCTCAAAGTTTCCCTAGTGACGTCTTGACCTCATCCCTCCAGCTTGGTGACCAAGACGCAGGCAAGGGTAGTATCTTACAGCCAATTCCCGTGCCACTCTTACATGACTTATACTAAACATGCATTTGGCGACGCGGACCGAACACTGGCCGATTCGTCTGCCTGGTCACGAATCGGGTATTCCCCGAAATTTGGATGCGGCGTAGACACTGCCGTTCCGAGTAGGCTGTACAGAGATATCGGTATCATATGGACGTTTGTATTACCAGCTGGCTATTCGGTCTCAAATGCACCAGCTCGCTACATATAAAGGACTCTTGACTTTGCTTGAGGACACAACACTAGGTCTTCTAGACTTATTTAGTTTTCAAACGAAATGTCCTCAAAAAAGGTGAGTCCTGGCCCTTCAACTTGCGCGACCAAGTACCTAATACAGGTGCATATAGGTTATCACCATGTCTATCTCTGTGAAGTCACAAATTCAGGATATTCTTTCCAAATTCCTCAAGGAATGTGATATCAAGTTCCCCCGAGATGCCAAGTTGGATCAATCCTACCACGACGCATGTTACGCAGATGGCCGCCGCCGTGGCCTCGACCTTGTGCTGCTCTCTGAACCCCTCGACGTGGGTATTGTGATCGGCGACATTGCTTACCGTCATCTCGAAAATTACTCTACTCGAGTCTTCATTGCAGTCTGGACCGGGCTACTGAACCATAATTGATGATTACTACGAAGTTTACGCGGATGGGCTGAAGGAGTTCTCGAGCAGGCTTATCAGGCAGGAAAAGCAGATGTATCCTGTACTGGATAGGATTGTGGAGATGACTTGGGAGTTTCGGGAGCACTGGGATACAATCAGAGCCAACATCATACTTGCAGCGGAGTTGGACTTTTTGACGTCAACAATAATTGATAGTAAAATCTAAGGCATGGAGGTGAGCAGTATCCAGCACCTGCTGGTTTTCCGGGCCTTCAATGCTTATATTCACCCTTTTCTAGGTCAAATCCAAACTGGCACCTGGATTCCCGCAGTTCACTAGGCGTATGTCGGGAATTTCAAGAGCATACTGTTTCCAGGTGTTCCCACCAGTGCTAGACGTCAAGGAATGGATACAGGTGACTCCCGACCTCCTGCATTTTATCGACCATACCAAGTGCGTTGATGCTTATGGTTTCTTTTTTAATCTTTATACTAATCTCGATATATCGGTAGTGACCTTCTGTCATTCTACAAAGAAGAGTTCGAAGGGGAATCCGTCAATTTCGTCTCAATGAGTGCAAAAGAAAATGGAAATACCAAAGTGGAGGCATTAAAACAGTTGGCTGACGCTACCGCAGAGTGTTACGAACGGGCGGTGCAGCTATTGCAATCATCCCCCGAGGCATTGAATGCATTCCGAGGATTCTGTATTGGCTTTGTCGCCTTCCATTCGCTTTCTGTACGATACAAGCTGAATAATCTTGATCTCCGGTGAGACGAGAAACGTTTGGCCGACAACCCAAGGTGGCTGTGATCACTTTTTCAGAAGAAAATATAAATAGTGTAAATGTTGGCACCTGGCCGTAGTACAGGTCTAGATCTCACTTTATACAAAGTTTTTTTTTGCGCTGTAATTTAAGTGATTACTTCTTTCTCTCGGTAGCACTAATAGTTCAAACGTAATTGCTTATAGAATTATCATAAAAAATAAATGTAACCTCCTGAGTTCCACAAAGTCTCCTTAAGGTTGTGAGGTATCACCATGACCAAAGCATCGTCCAGTTATTACTAGCTGTATCGAAAAGTCGGGTGTGACGTCAAAGATCGTCATTCATGCCTCGTTGAAGGTATGAAGTTTTTTCGGGAATCATGCACCATGGCCATCGTTGGTCCCTATCACTTACCTTCCGTGCTACAAGCTTGGCGCAGGTCCTGCCAGAAGGCATTCCCGAACGTAAGGAAACCTAGGGAGGAAAACTTTTGATGTATTTGGTTTTGTTTGGCTCAGGCTGGATGCTTGAGCGCAGCATTGGCCAGAACTTCGTCATCGATCATCACCATGAGTACTCAGCCACTTCGCCCAGTCACCACCACACAGATCTCTTCTCCTCAACAATTTCATCCCAAATTCAGCGATCCCGGAGCAGAGATAATTCTTGCATCTAGCGAGGGAACCCTGTTCCGTATCCACAGTGCCATTCTGCAGTCCGCTTCTGGGCTCCTTCTGTTCTTTCTATCTGGTCCAAACAGTACAAAAAGAGAGGCCAATTTATCCTCAAATAAGGATGAAAAATTCACATCCCAAGATAATGATGACAGCACTGCTATCGATGTCATTACCCTTCCCTTTTCCGAAGCCCTCTCGAACAAGTTCTGCTCATGATCAGTGCTCAACCGATACCTCAATTGAAATCCTTTGGCGAATTAGAAGCAGCAATCGATGTCATGGAGTACCTGGACACACCTGGTCCGCTCTCCTTTGTCCGATACTTGTGTTTGACACCCATACTTCTCTCCGAGCCCATACGGGTGTATGGCCTCGGTGCGCGATATGGATGGGAAGACGTCATGCAACATGCTGCCAAGCAGACCTTGAAACTCAATCTCTTCCCCTCCGCCACCAATTACCACTCCAGAAGCTCCGAACTCAGTTTCTAAGAATATCGAGGACCAAATATTCCGAATGCCAGGAAACGCTCTGTACCGATTGATCCGGCTTCATCGACGCCGTAGGGACGAGTTCCGTACATTCATACAATCCCCTATCAATTTTCCTGGTGGACATGCGGCCACGTGGGCATGTGGGAGCTGTGGGCGAACGAATGATAACTCTCCCTGGCAAGTGCTCAGTGCCCGACTTGTGTGGGAGATGGACCAGGATGCAAGCGGAGAAGGCCTTATGGCCGGGCTGGATTCATGGGAGGAGAGTCATCGGTTCTGGAGGTCCGAATGCCATTGTGGTCGCGTAAAACGAGACAGGGTTGACATACATCGGAAGTTGAGGGATTGCATTCAGAATTTGCCGACGGACATCTGAAAAAATGTTTTGTGTTGGTCGTATCTCTCTGCCTGCCAGATTTACATTAACGTATAAAGATTGATGATCCCATAGAATCTCAGTCTTTGACTCGTGATTTACTTCACTGTAACAATCAAGTACTTACATAAATAAACTCTAGCTCCATGGGAAAAAAACACTTGATTTTGGCCCACGAGTCAGAATTTTCGCTAGTAAACCCTAAAACTCATTAGTCGCTGGTACCTTGCTCAAACTGTCCTTTGCTAGCACTTGGTTCATGCTCAGTGCTCAATGCCCAGTGACGAAATGGGTCGGTGTTCAACAAACTTGGGGAAAACCTTCTACAATCTACTCGGACGCATTAGAAGAGCTGGCTGATCGATAGGCGCTTATCACCGATTGGATTGACACTGGTGTCGTCTCAGGTCTGTCTGCCTTTTTGTACCTTCCCACCACCACAACGCCGAATTTCCCTCTCGCCGAACTAATGTCCCGCCCCCCAGTGGCAATCAATTTTCCCGTCTCTCAGCAAACCTTCCATCCCAAGTTCAATGATGAGACAGCAGACACCATCCTCTCTTCTAATCAAGGCACGCTCTTTCGCATGCACAGCGTTACATTAAAAACGGCCTCCGGGCTCCTTCGCCTCTTCCTTTCCCAAAATGAGCCGTCAAGAACGCTCACAGATACCCTGCCACCTAGCTCCAATGACCCACGTTTGGGTAGCAGTGGCTCGGATTCGCCAACCGATGTGATCAGCCTCCCTTTCAATGACGCTCCCATTGAGCGTGTCCTTTTCATTCTCAGCGCGCAGCCTACCGAACCATGGGTTTCCTTTGAGGAACTCGAGGCTGCAGTTGACGTGATGGACTACCTCGATACACCTGGGCCTCTCGCTTTTGTTCGCGCCTCTTGTTTCATGCCAGTGTTTGCGCTGGAGCCTGTGCGTTTGTATGGCTTAGGCGCGAAATTCGGGTGGGGCGAAGTCATAACATACGCTGCAAGGCTTACCCTTACATTCAATCTGTTCCCTTCCTCTGACGATGACAACAAAAACAAAATCGAGGAGCAGCTAACTCGCCTTCCATCCTCAGCTCTGTACAGGCTCCTCAAATTCCATCGACGCCGCAGAGACACATTCCGCGAGTCCGTTTACTCTATGGAAACATTTGGAGTTGGAAACGCAGTTCATATCAACTGCCCTTGTGGGACAGAGGTCAATAATAGCTTTTGGCGTGAATTGCGTTCTCGCCTTGTGTGGGAGATTGATCAGAATCCGAGTGGGGAGACAATTTTGGCGCCTGAGGTGATGGAGATGGAAGAAAGCAAGAGGTGTTGGAAAGCCAAGTGCACGGGGTGCGGTAGCCTTTATTATAATATGGCTGAAACCTTGAAGAATATCCGAGGCTGTGTCGAATTGCTGCCCAAAGACCCATAACTGAATATATTTTCATGCTTTTATTGTATCCCACATTCCTTGTGCAACAACAAAAGTCATGATTTAGTGCTGTCAAACGTTGTCACCTTACTGTATTCTCAAACTCGATTTGTGAATCCAAATCGTATTTGCCAGTGGAAGCCAGCCCAAGGCGTGTTACTGACCACACGGTTCCCCCATGACAGCTCAAGCTCTCGGCCGCAAAGGAACGAATGGTAAGTTTACAATAATAACGACGACCTTCAAACAAATACATTCCGACCACATACTATTATACGACAATGAAACAGCAACATCATTGACCATCGATCATCTGTTCCCACTTCACCACCAAGGACCTTAACCTTTAATTCGAAGTACTCGTACCTTGGCTCTTTTGCTGTTTGTGACATTTTATTGTACATGAAGCAAAGAGTTCGAAATAGTCAGTAACCCGGGTCGGTACCAAACGACTTAGGGCCTGGACTGACTCACGCAATCAATTGTACCATTCGGCCGCGTTGCACTATCGTTCATACAAGTATCCAACAAGCTCCTTGAGGTATAAAGGTCTTCAGCTATCGCTGTAGTAGGGAGGAAAGCCATAATTTAGAAATCTCGAGCCCTGCGCGGGATATGTAGGTGTCCATGGTATTATGCGGGTCAGAAGCACGTGACAGGTGTTTCGACGCTAAAGCGCCGCTTCTCTTCTCGATCATAGTCTGGTGTCTTTACTGCAAGAATTGGTGCGGATTCCGGGAAGGACAACGGGTTTGCTAGAGCCACACCTGCCGCACCGACCCTCCCTCCACCATCCTTAACTTTACCTTCAACATGCATGTCGATACTCCTCACGGTCGGCTATAACTTCGTTCCCTGTCATAAGCAAAAGGATGCAAACAACAAAAAACTCACGCCCAGTCCGCTCAAAATGCCTGCGAATCGGCTGATGTGATACGTACCCTCACATCTCTAACGCATAGAGATACATGTTTAGCCGAGCACAGCTCGAGTCTCAATATGCCGTTATAGAGGGTAGTCAAAGCGGTTTATTTTATTTTATTTATGAACACGCCTGTTTGCTGCATCGAAGTCGTGCGTGTTCTTCGTCACTGCGTTGGTCCTCTGGTATAAGAGTACGATGTTTCCGAGGCTGTAGATCACAATATTCGAGATGTTTGCTGGACTTATGGTGAGATCTACCATTTTCTAATGATGGCTGAATTTTTTATTGATCAGGTGATCCCCCATTAGACTACAACACTCGGGGCATTACAAGCTGGTGGAATGTTCCAGTTCTCGCCAGGTATCTTAGCTGCGCAGGGTGCCGCGTCGTATATTGTCACATTGCTCGATTCTACACCATCAATCGGGTCTGACATTCAACATCTCCCTCGCCAGCCTGATGGAAAGAAGACCTCGGATGAGAAAGCGATTATCGAGAGGATTGAAGCCAAAAAATGGCCCATGCTCTTACTTTACCAGTCCAGCTCTCCTGGCGCTGAAGGGGATCAGCTTTGTGGTGGAACTCGGCTAATATGCGGCATTTCTTTGGGGTAGCGGATCTGGAGGAGTACAATGTGAGTCAATTACTCTCCTCGAGATACAGTAAAGGCTGGTTGAACCAATATTTAGTTGTAATATATGGCTCATTCAAAGAATCTACGACATCGACTCTGGTTTAATCATCGTACGTCGTATCGCGGGTCGCTTTGGTTTCCTTTCGTAGTTTTCCCAACTTCTAGCCTTAGATCGATGACAAAGCGCTCGTTGACTTCGCCCTCAACTAATACCATCAGGACATTCCTTTCGTCTCACAAGAATCAACGCTCCATTTTCGCTCGTTACGACTCAACATTCTTCCTGGAGCAACGAAGCCACATTCGGAAGTTACGCGAGAGAAGGTGGGAAGAATATGTGCGAGTTCGCATTTTTATTTCAAGACTCACACTTACTCGGCGGGCAAAGGAAGCGCATTGCTATTGCAAGGGCCCTGGTCAGGAACCCGAAGATCCCCTTACTCGACGAGGTACGTCAAGGGCCTATCAACAAGCTATTAATGCTCATGCGCTGGGGTTTTACAGGCTAGATCAGTATTTGATTCAACCTCTGAAAAAGTTGTGCAAGCCGCTCTCGAGGAGGTTCAAAAGGGAGAACAACGATCGCAATGGCATATCGGTTATCGACAATTC
The DNA here is from genome assembly GCA_013368445.1 of Leucocoprinus leucothites. Lineage (NCBI taxonomy): Eukaryota > Fungi > Basidiomycota > Agaricomycetes > Agaricales > Agaricaceae > Leucocoprinus > Leucocoprinus leucothites. The sequence goes on from JAACJO010000029.1 coordinate 40,348, forward strand.
AGGATGCTCATAAAATGTGAGTGGTCATTTAAATTGTTTTCCAAAGAACTTTTCAGACATATTGCTATGACAGATCATTCGCCGAACATGGACAAATGAGCAAAGCTGGAACACATAGTGCGCTACCGTTTCTACGCGGCGACTATCACGACTATGTAGAGCTGTATACCCTTGACCGTACCACAGGTGTACGCTATCACACTTCTTCGACCGTTTACTCATTATCTTCGCTTTTATCCCTCGCTTTCACTTCATGACATTATACTACTGCTCATGTCACACATCGTCATTGTACAGATCTGCTTTCCCGTACTATGCACAACTCTGAGCCCCATTTCGAGCAGGATTTGATCATCAATTCAGGTGGAGGTGACGGATAATCAACGTTAACCAGCTGTCTCCTACATTGCTAACACTCTTGCTCTTATACACCGCATATCTGGTCAAGTTTAAAACTGCTTGATCATGGGACGAGCTGAGGATATCTCCCTGATCGGCTCGTTGCCAAGAGGCGAGAACTAACCGGATCTACAGCCTGAAAGTCTAAATATATCATTTCTGGAAGCACTGGATCTATCGCAATTTCCGCAGTACAAGAGCAGCCCTGGCATACCCTGCTTGGTTTCTGCAATATAAACCGACTGGATATCTGGTTTGCAAACTTGTGACAAACTAACACTGTACTACATTTACAACCCCTTGGATCCCGCATCAGGAATGTGCTTTTTAACGAGTTTGGCTGAGGGTGTGGGTTTGACATCTCCCTTATCACTGAAATGATAGATAATCAACAAAGATGCGATTGCCTAGTTGGATATTTCATCGGTCACAAAAGTCTGGCTAATCCTGGCTTGACTATAGCCAGTAATCACGATTGCGATAATCGCGATTATGATCATTATTACTGAATGTTTAATAATCTTTGTATTTAATATAACCATGGGCAAGCTATCCAATGCTGCGTAATCGGAAATTATCTAAGGATAATCTTAACATAATCCTAAGTCCAAAATCCTCAATGATCTAACTCAAGATAATCTTGAGAAATAATTCAACACGGACAAGGATTAAACCAATGCCTTGAAGGAATTGGCGCTAATATACAAGTGGAATGAATGGTATCACAAACCACTTCACCAAATAACCTTAGCTATGAAGATAAAATATATATACTGTATACCTTTGCCGAACCACCAGAAACAGTGCAAGAACGGCCAAACAACGAACACAAATTTGACAAAAGTCTACAACCCCAAGTGACACATTTGTACATGACGGCTATCCCTCCCATTTTGACACTAATAGTGCGCCTATCCCTTCAAAAAAATACCAAATATACACTGCTCCATGGTTGCACACATATCCAAGGCCCTTGAGTATGATAGGAACATATATAAATATCTATATAAATTAAGAACTTCATCAGATATCTAAGGCCATTCAGTGTAATGGTAATTAACGGACATCTTAACCTAGCGGTTGAGAGTTTAATTTATTTCTTACATATATGTTTATTCATTAACCCCAGCTAGATTATAATAATCATAATCGCGATTATCGAAACCGCGATTACTGACTGTAGTCAAGCTGGGCTTTTGAGTTCCCTGGATATTTAGTACTTTTGCTTTGTCCGCAAACAACTGGGCCACCTTACCTGTATTTGAGCCCATTTTTGCAAAATAATAAATACAATGGGAGTTTGAAGCATGAGCGCCGCAAGAGACAGCACATCGGAAAGGACGGTTATCCTGGCAGACTCTACGTGAATCGCCATCAAGTTTACATACTGCTTTCCTGACTCCCCAACAAATGAACTTGTGATCATTCTGCTATAGAGGAGGAGAAGTACGATTCTTGAGCTGATTATCACATTCAAGAACACCAAGGTCCCGACAATAACTACTCGTACAAGAAGGGCACCGGCCAAACTAAAAGGCAAGGTTGACGTTAGAGAGCCCTACAATTACTATGGCTTAAAGTACCATTTCCGCCATCTGCGAGTCTCTGGAAGCACACATTTACCTATCATTCCAATATATACTGTGAGGGGCACTAGCCATGCCAAGAGCCACCTCCTTTCAAAGAGCAGCAATCGCGTAGCAGCGCCACACCTGTGGTCGGTGAATTAGTCACTCTTTGTATAGGTGCTTCAAATGCACCAACGAGGAGCCCGTCAGTTAACAAAAAATCATGACCAGCCAAGTGCTAAATAGCCCGGTGAGGAATGGACTACCCAGGATGTTAACGATTCTACAGCCATTATGTAAAGCTATAATCACGGCTCCGATGTCCAATATCTAGACTACAGTTCCAACGATAACAATAACCAAGACCCAGCTCGGGGTTTGTCTCCTTGGTTGACGGCGCAGCGCAGTAAAGCAGAGACATCCGAGGAATATCACACTTCTGTCTATAGACGGTCTGGATATTTGGCAAAGAGACTGGGTGTTGTTCATGGGCGCAATTTGGGACATATAGTCGGGACGGAGGTAAATCCAATATGCGTATACACGGACCGTTTATACTTAATATTGCAACTCTCCTTCGTAGGCACTGCGAGTGCGTCGCACTTGGTGTTCAACATGTCGACAGATGCAACCCACACTTGTAATCATCACCTGCTTCATCAATGATGGCCGATGACTTTTTTTAACTTTTATGGGAAAATCATATTCGTCCCTCAATTCTAACAACCGTAAGCCACTATTCGTATCCTTTCGACGGACGGAGATAGAAAAAACTGTCTATACGTGTGAAATCTACAAGTTCCGGTATGGCTTTGTGGCAACTGATCAACGTGTGATTACTTAGACAGGTTACTTTCTCCGGCTTCGAGGATTAGAAGGCCCGGGCATAGCCCTCTGGCCCGATGATCACTATGTGTATCCTGCGCTCCTATTCGAAACTCTGCAAATCTCTCGGAATCCCTCCCCAATGCTTCTAATATTCCTCGGCATTCCCTTTGCATTCAACCTGCCATGTCTACAGTCACACCTCTGATTCTTACATGGACTCCCCGCCCAATAATTCCTTGTCTTGTACCACTCCTCAGATACACTCGGTCCCAAGTAATCTGCCCACTGGTACCTCTATTGAGCTCATCTATCAGTCGCGTGAATAGAAATATCCAGTACTTAGCATCGTAAAAAAGGCCGCAGGTGAAAGGTAATGTCACCTTCGCGGCCTGCTATGCAACTCGTCCACGGTCTCGGCCTATTTTCATATATAGCCACTCATAAGCCAATATCAGCTCATCACGAGGTTTTCGGGTGACTGAAGCTCGAATCATCGATCGTGGCCCCGAAGTGTCAAGATATCACATGAGATTGACCATAGCTTCTAGTAACTCGCGAAACGCGAGACTCTCAACTTCGGCAAGCAATCATACCGGTGAGGAGATACAAGATCCGTTCGAGCGGAAACGCCGAGAATGGGATCTGGGATTCAATATTCAACTGCTGTGGCGTCCAAAAACATCTAATTTCACGCTCTATTATATGTGGGTCACCATGATACTGAGACGTGGTACGCCCGCGAAGGAGGATGTCAAGGTCGCTTTTCTGAGTCGTTAATTGTATTTTCGATCATGTGAGAGCCGAATCATGGAAACTTTAGTGCCTGGTAGAACGACAAGCAGGAACTAATCTATCGGATCTTAATGATAGAAACATGAAGCATCAGATGTGCCTTTCACTTTCTGGTGTCCTCTTGGTGGTGTACCCCTGGCATGTGATGGTGCTCAAGTACCTCATAGAGTACCTTCTCCGTCAGACCGTTTCGAAGTCTGGTGGTATCACAACCCTCGATTTGAGTCTCTCTAACATTTCTGCTGTCATCTCGGTGTTACGCCGGTGGCTTCTGTCAACTGACAACAGACTCGAGACTATGGCAGGGATTGTTCACCCCAGAATTTTGGGGCTTGCGGTCAGTTGTTTCCTTTCGCGACTCCTTTAGTGCGAGAAAATTGGGTCTCTAAATTCTATATAAGCCCTCGATAATTGACCTTCTCTCAGCAGTGTTCCTATTGGTACAAGCTTCTCCAAACAGTCTACCAATTCCAATTCTCACCTGTTTCATCGCTCAACATGTTCACAATCACCTCTGTCACCGTCTCTGGGACTTCCAGATCCTACATAATCCTCGGTGGCCAACCTGGCAAAGAAGTTATTGGTCCCGTCAGCCCCTTTGGGCCCCAAGGCTCTGTCTATCAGCTCTGCATTCCTGGCCTCGGATTCATTAAATTCACTGATGTTGGGCCCAAGGGTATCACCATTCATATTTTTATGGAAATCGTTTGGCTAATTTGGATATAACGCTCCAGTTTCAGGCCCTGGAGACTGGGCTGTCCAATTTGCCAGCGCCTCTGCCACTTGGAATTATAGTGGGGGAGGTGAGGCCAAGATAGCCATCGATAACGCAGGCAACTTTACTGTCTCTGGTGGTGCCAATAACGTCACAGGCAAAGTGTACGCCCATTCGTTGTTGCTCGCGTTTTCCGGCTTATTTACTTATAATGATAGTACTCCGTGGTAAATAATCAGCGTAGTGGCGCAAATGCAAACCATTAGCATTTTTCCGAGTTTCAGTATCGGATGGTCGAAAATTGAATAACCGAACTTTTGGAACCTTGTAAATTGTGTTCAGAGATTGAATTTGATCCATTGTGCCCAAGTGTTTAAAGAACCATTGACCGGACAAATATTCCGGCGTTCATAGATGACAGGAATTGCCGACTCCTACTATATCTCGCAAACCGAGAGACTCTCAACGGCAAACGATAGCCCCCTGATCAGATACAAGATGCGTTCGAGTGAAATGTCGGGAATGGGATCTGGTATTCAACCGTTGTGGCTTCCAAGGATATCTAATTTCACGCTCTATTATATGCAGGTCACGGTGACATGTATGTCCGGAGGTGCAGGTGAGAACTACACAGCAATTCATAGGATGACTTCATCCTTGGCGCTGTTATAATTCCATAATCAGCACCCCGAGCCGCTTGATAGAGAATAAACGAGGATGCGACCGCCTAGTTGAGTATCGAGCAATTTAACTCTGTCAAGTGAACAGCTGAGCTGAGCCGAACTTATTTGTATTTGAGAGTACGATTGCAATGAACAGTATAAGACCTGAGGGAGCAGCGCTAGAAATGGGAGTGAATAGCGTGTACGATAAAGAATCATAAAAATATGGAGACGTTGAGGTCGGAGAAGAGAGGAAGGAGAAAAAGTACCGTAACATTTAAACAAATGTACCGGCTTACCTAAAGAGGTAGTGGAGTCGCAGTAGTTGAAGAGAAGAATGTAACAATCCTAATCCTTTATAAAAACCGTGAGCGGCTACACCAAACTGTCATTATATAGTACCGGCGTCTAAGTTACTGATCCTTATATTCCACATATCTGAGAAGAATTATTATCATCCCCCGAATGCTTTAGCGTACAAAAAACATCGCAAATGTTCTCTCCCTCGGTCCAAGAGCGCCTGTGTGCTAGTGAGCAGATTGGCACAGCTGTTCCTCGGTCATTGTGTTCGCGTCACAGACCTTCCTGAAGGAAGCGTTATAATTTACTCAAGAAGGATGCATAGCATACGAATACTTAACTCATCGCCAGCAGCAATCTTCCACGTGTGCCACAACGTTCAGAAATGGTGCTTCGATGATGTTGCCCTGTATACCAATTTGGAACACTTGGAATATTCAATAATACGAAATGAAGGCTCGAAATCGTTCTCTTCATAGCGAGTGAAGGATACAAAGGAGGAGCATGACAGGGCGGGTACTAGTATCATTGCTTAGATCTGAGTCTACTCTATCATACACACTCTGACCACTTGACCAGGTACTGCATAACTATGCCATCAGAACTGAATTCCGGTCTCTACTTTTCTATACTTCTACCTCTTGAGCTTGCCTGCTCCTCTCACAACACTGGTAAATACCTCTGCCATATGTCAAGTGGGGCCCGTAACCCCACGGCCTCCAAAGTCCTGCTTATAATTCGGGCGAGGTATATAAGGCTCGTTTACCTATTACCTCAACACCTCAGGCTCGTTTTACATTTCCCAAGTAATTGACTCTACTAAAGGTCACTCCTCGCTATCAGCAAACATGTTACGCATTTTGATTCTCACTCTCTCCGTAGTCGCCGCTCTCGGTAGCCCCGGCTTGTTGGCTGCTCAGGACAATGCTATGTGCGTACATCGACATCGTCACTCATCGTACAGTTCATAATATCCGACTTACTCACCACTGCCAGTTCCAACGCTGGCTCTGACCCAAACCAGGCGTTTACTGTTGGCTATGGATGTGGCCTTTCTCGTCACCCCCATCGCTGCTGGAAATTTTGTGACAATGGAGGACGCCGCTTGACTCGGTTCAACATTCGGTGCACAGAAGACAGGCAGTGTAGCAATAACCCGGTGTGCGATACTGTCTGTACCCAGTGACCAAATATATTTGTAAATCCCCAATTCGTAACAATGCAGGATGCTCAAAAGACTAACGATCGTCGTAAAGCAGTTATCACAGCACCGCGTAGTTCTAAGACTAGTGACAGAAATACGATTTTTTGAAGTTGTGCGTTATTCAGTGTGTTGTGCGATTCAAATGTGATTGAATTATGTGTTTCTTGGATGAAATGGTCGTAAAATTTGGGTAGCGACAAGAGTGACCAGAGAAGAGTTTCATCTTGTCCACCTACACACCAGGCTCTGATGGATACTCGACATTTTTCAATAGGCTTCAGACTAGTCGTTTCCTCGATCTACGGAGAATCTCGAGAGTACTATGGTCTTGATTTCCATTCACAGCGATAAATCGGCGCTGCGATTTGTCGTGAATAGTGGAGAGAGATAGGGTACATTTGAAAGTTGAATATAACGCATTGTTAACAGATCGGGCTAAGGGTATAAATCACGGTCTCTACTATCGCTCAAACTCCCGATGGTAGCAAAAGTAAATCAACGCACGACGATCTGCCGTCCCTCCAACTCACTCTGATTCTCCTCGACCCCTCTTGGAGTTTCCACGGAACACACACTCTCCATTATCGTATAATCTATGTTCTCGGCCCCGGCATCGACCATCTCTTCGCTCGCCCCCGTATTTCATTCAACAACATCATAGGCGGTTTTAACCGCCGATGCGTGACGAAGGCGAAGGAGACAGTACGTTGCTCATCTATACTTAGTACAGTGAGCCTTTTCTTCTTTGTTTCCGAGGGCGAGGAAAGTGATGGGAGCAAGTAGTTTTTCTGCGAGAAATGAGGGTCCTCGGATATGAGGGAACGGAGTATAGCTTTGATGCCCCCCATGGATCAGATCGTCGATCATATAAACGAAATGAACACTCTAGATGCAGGCAAAAATGGGCGTCCCGTTCGTGCTTTGAAATTGGTACTCTGCAATCTGTCCATAGAACATTGAGAACTGGCTCAAGAGAAATTTGAAGGAGAGGAATGATGCAGCTGAAGAAATTGATGTTGGAACTCATAGCGTCGCAAATAAGAACGGGAGACGTGGAGGGCATGCGTATCGGATATATACATACACCCACTCAGCGATACCAATGAGCACCATAGCGATCCTGCCCACCCCAAAACAATCAAACCACGACCTCAGCCCCATACCCACCCTCCAACCTAAACCTCCTCAACCCCTCCTCCACACTCCACGGAACCTCCTCCTCCCAATGCGTAATAACCACCACAGCTTGATCCCTCCCCCTCCAAACTCTCTCCCGCAAATACATCCTCGCAGCACTCACCATCTCCTCACTCATCCCACTCCATACTTCATCCAATAACACTACGGGTGGTTTACCCACTAATGCACGCATGAGCAGGACAATGCGTTGTTCGCCTGTACTTATGTCTGTGAACCTCTTTTGCGCGAAGTCGTTTGTTATTTGATTTCTTTCGGCTTTCGAGAGAGGACGGTGCTGAGATGTTTGTGGGATCCAGGAGGCGGGGCCTAAGTGATCCAAGACCTCTTTGACTCTTTCTTCCCTCCACGTTCTCAGCTCTTCTTCCCCCACCGCGTCGGCACCAACTGCACTAGGACCTGAAAGCGGAACAAAAACACCCTCGAAACCTGTACCTATGGCTTCGCGCACTGTCATTCCCGGATGCCGACGCGGGAAGGCGTCGAACAATTCAGGAGAGACAACCCCAATGGTTTTGCGGAGTGAAGGTGTAGGGATGCGTTTACGGTGGTTGAGGGTGAAGGTTGTGGTTGTGGTTGTGGTTGTGGTAGAGGGGGAGGGGAGTAAGAGGTGTTTTTGGATATAGGATTGCGGATGGTCTCCGAGGATGAGAGACATAAGTGTTGTTTTACCAGATCCTGAGATAGTCGGTGGGGCGTCAGCAGATGAATGAAGGCGTGTATGATTGGAGTGTGAATGCCCACCATTGGCGCCTTGGAGATGCCACCGTTCGCCTTGTCGGATTTGCCAATTAATATCGTTCAAAACCTGACGAAAGGCGCGGTGACATTAGGCCAAGCAGAGAGATTGAAGGGAAAGGCAGATACATACGACGCGATCTGAGTATTTGACATTGACGTTTTGAAGGTCCAACACGACTGGCCCGGGCCCAGTAACGTTTTCAGACAAGCCAGGAGCTGAAGATGCGATATACTGCGAATCGAGATTTTTGTTGATGAGAGGAACGACGGACTCTTTCATTCCAGCTTTGACAGTACCCTCTTGAACCAATGCGACGTGGGTAATCCACGCGGGTATATCGTCTTGTGTCCTCAAGCCGAGAATGACGCGTGGTTTTCGAGACTTGTGAAGATTGCTGAGTAGGTGAAGAAGTTTAGGGCGTCCAGCGACATCCAATCCAGCTATAGCTCTGTCAGTATAACACGTAAAGACAAAAAAAGTTGGGAGAAAGTAAGCACGCACTAAGAGGTTCATCCAACAACATCAATTCCGGCTTTCTCAACACAGCTCTAACAATCCGAGCTCTGCGCGTCTGACCATTACTCAACGCAACAAGCGGCAAATCCAACAACCTCTCCAAGTCCATTTCCTTCACTAACGTATCGAACAACTTCCTCTCCTCTTCCTCCAACTGAACAACTTCCTCAAACGCTCGTTTCTTGACTTTGGGTTTCTCAAAGGGAGAAGTAGCAAGGGGATCAGGTTTGTCTTCGGGTATACTCTCAGGAAACATGCTCTCTCGTAGAGTCAACGCGTCTTCATCACGGATAGCGCCGTATCGCGCGGTGTAGTCGTAAAAAGCGCCTCCCGAACCTCGGTCGGAGCGATGTGAGAAGGAAACACTTGCGATGGTAGAGAACGGGTCGGCATCTCTGCCGAGAAAGGGGAACAGTCCGTCTTTTGAGGCGGTAGATGAGTCAGTCAGGATACGAAGATGGCCTAGTAGAGTCTACATGAATATATCAGCCAGGAAGTACGAAATCACAATACAACAACGCGTACACGAAACAGGGCTCGCTTTCCTCCCTCTCCAGAGGACGCTGACATAACTGCCCATGCCTCTCCTTCATTTACCTGCCATTCAACGTCGCGGAGAACTGGTAAACGGTTTGACGGGTCACCGAAAGGATGGATAGAAGACGATTTTGGGATGTGAATGATAGGTTTTGTCGAATAAGCACGTAGAAATGTAATGCTGGCTGGTTTATATCGTACAACAAGCATCTTGAGAGTAGCTTAGCGCATGGAGGAGAAAAAGACTGGATAATAATGATTTCAGGTTCGGCATGGTTAGTGCAGTGACTCGGGCGTGCGATTGTCCGAATGCCCGACGTTGTTTGTTTATCTCGCTGGAGCCAAACATGCCGACATACATATGATTACCAACGGCGGAAAAATCAAACCTACTCCTATAAGGTCCTGTTCCATTCACTGCAAACGCACAAGAGAAACCTATGCAGCATCTCTATGTTTCTGGTAGAGATTAAATTTCGTGTCCCTTTCGAATCGGTGCCTTTCGTGTTAATCCGGGAAGGTTCGTGACACCACTAAATGTTCGATATCATTCTGTATGTTCAATTCGCTTAGTGTCCTGTTGCACCAGAAATAGCGCAGTCTATCGAATTTTGTCTTTTGCGTTCTTGCCTCCCGAAACAAAAGCACTTCGCTGACGATTGTAAATTGGGAAATTCAACACCCCACTCTTCCGGAGACAACGCCCACCCGTAAACCAATTATCGGTCCAGTTATCAGCCCATCATTTCGTCCAATTTTAAACCTTCTTCTCTACGAATATCTCCCAAGCTTCCGCAGACTTTGAATTGAAAAAAAAAAAAAAGCTTGATTGCTCCCAACAGAAGAATTGGATGAGAAAACAACATTGTATCTTCGAATGTTGGTGCACCATATGGGCAAATCACCTACCAGAATCCTTCTCACGCTTTACATCTCAATAACAGTCAAGTCTGTGATGCTATCGTCCCAAGCAGAGGCACCAGTTGATTGTTTACTGAGCAAGTTCCAAGCGGTACCTGAAAATGTACTTATAACTTCAACGCTTGATGCCCCTCATCTTGTCTCGGTGGTCACGGACACGGACATCAACGCAACGGAAAACCATCAATCTCTGGATTTTCGGGGGTTTAGAGGCCAATCATGACTTCATAAGGGCCCGACTGATCAATGAACCAATGGCATCATTGCAGGGATGTGCATTAATAGGCTACTGTACTCTACCCCCGATTGACGGTTCCCCCCGATTGACTCGTCACACCTGTTCCACTGCTTAAACGTGACAAAGCGTGACAAATGGCCATTTCCTATCTCACTCAATTCTCGGGTTTTCGACTTGAAATTTTGCAACTATGCTCTGGAACTGTCATGGATGAAATAACGTGAAATTTGTGCGAAATGAAGAAGAGGAAGGGGAAAAGCGTCAACCGGGGGGGGCCGTCAATCAGGGGTAGAGCATAGTAATTCAAGAATAGGTCTACGTTTCGCTGGAACTTCCAGATTTATCTCGTGCGGCAAGTTTTCAAGTCAAGTCAACGTCACCGCATCTAAAACCGTCGCCTTCACAGGTTGTAGTTATTATTGTACCATCCGAGAGAGCCACCCCGCAGAGGTTCATCCTCATGAGCACAGTGGACAACTAACGCTATAAAGCAAGGGTTAAACTCGTCTCAAGTCTCACCAACACACCGTTCAGTCAATTCTCTAGCATCCCCTACAAATGCGCACTCCCTAAGTTTAGACTGCTGTAGAGGAGCTAAATTGGTCAACTATACAACGAACCTCCACCATGCCCGCTTCAACTTCGATGTTGGATATACACGACGTTATTCCATCCCTCCTTCAACGGTACGATACCACCCACCTCCGAGACACCACACTTGACACTTCACCCCGCCACACCCGCCACACTGACGCCACTCGGCATGGTTTCGGCATGAAACTCATGGCACGACCTCTTGACATCGGCATTGCTATCACAGACACCCCATATCGCCACCTCCAAAATCAATCGACTCGAGTACTAGTCATCGCATTATGGCCAAGACTCTTAACCACATTGATAATTACTACTATGACACTTACGCCGATGGCCTAACAGAATATTCGAGCGCCTTTTGCGCCAGGAATCTCAGCGATACCAGGCCCTAGACTATATCGGAACTGCGCTCCGCGAGACGCCTCTACATCGGGGAACCATTACGGCCAATATTATTACTGGACTTTCTTGCCTCTTCGATTCTTAAATCGACCGTTGAAGGGATGGAGATACGATTGGTTGTGTGAATTGGTTAATCCTTACTGAATACTTGGCAATAGCACTAGCATCTAATTATGCTCAATTCACCAAGCGTATGAATCGTCTCTCTCGCGCCTATACAATTTTTGGATTTCTACCTTACCTGGATTTGGCCATTTGGATTCAGGTTTTGTCTGATCTCATCGCTCACTTCGACCGTGCCAAGTAAGTCAGCTACTCTTCAATCGGGCTCCCCAGTGAGGATATGAACAGCGACCTGAGTTACTATCATTTACAAAAGAGGGACTGACTGGGGAGACGCTCAATCTTGTCTTATTGAATACAAGCGCCCGTGGTATAACCCAAGTCGAGGCACTGAAGGGAATTGCGCATGAAACAGCTCAGTGATATCAACGTGGCTCGTAACTATTGAAGTTAACCCCCGAAGCGTGTGTGGCTTTTAGATCGGTCTGTGTAGGTTGTGTCGGATTTCATGCTTTTTTGCCGAAGCTGAGCCAACTTAATCACTGACGTTCCGAGAGTTCGTGACGTCAGGTGTATCCATATACCCATCTCACTGCGAGTGTTAGCTCATACCTACGATTGCTTTTCTTCATGGAATGCGCTCATGACATGTATAGCTATTGTATTCGTCATGAATCCTGGACCTTCCTATTCAATGGACCCACGACCTTGTATCATCCCTGACTGTAGTGGGGGGTTCCTCAGGGGGCTTCCAAGACCTAGTAACTTGTTCAAGAAGTACTTGAAACCTGTCCAGATCCCCGTCGCTCCTGCATGCGATTATTCAAAACAATGTCGTTCACTAAGTTATCTAGATAATGCCGATTTCCTTCGTGTATTCGAAAAATGTAATTTTATCGTCTTGAAGCAGAGTATGCACAAGGATGCACCGGGTACCACTAGGAGGGTAGGTCCGAGTTAGCCGTTCGGCTCTCAAGTCTGCTTGCGAGACTGGTGGTGGTGGGCGGCGGGCTATTCCTTAACTAGAAATATTGTCGGGATGCGCCAGGAATTTCAGTCCCTACAGGGGATAGTTGGACGCCGCAGATAAACCGCTCTCAGTATGGCGTGAAGAGCACGTGTAGTACGACAAATGCACCACACTTAAAACGTCTGCCATTGAATAGCTCTCCATGCTCAGTCAGTCTTAGTGGAGGTGGCAGCTCTTTCACGGGTGCCACGACATACGGCACGTCGTCGGGAAGTTGCCTAGGCTAGAAGTACTTTAGCTCGTGTCTCTCGCTTAGATTAGATCTACTATAACAACCACATGAAATGCTTGGCACGTGTCTGCCATAATAATCGGCAATTCAAGCTCGAGGCGTTGTGGCCGAGCCGTAACCTGCCAAGTTCTTCGTTTGTTATTCAATTCTATTTTTGAATCCAGTATGGTGTTGAACATTTCACACGACACCACCGCTCATTTCTTGACCACATCAGACAGTCATCAACTTCGCCTCCATCCGCGGACTATTCCCGACAGTCAAGCAACCATTGCTCGCGATAGCTCACCAGAAATATACCACACTAGAACCCTTCTTTGTTCTCGAAGTAACTTGATATGTTCCTGGTGTCTTGGGCCGTTCAGAGGTATAAAAACCATCGTGTTGTCCTATTTCATCTTGTTCTTCAGCACCTTGCTGTCCCTCCACTTCACCAACCTTGACGACTTGAGGCACGATGAAGCCTACGTTAGCTCTTTTCCTCTCAGCGATACTCGTTCCTGCTTATGCTGCCACTTATACCTTGTCCGAAACCGTCCTTCCGTCTTCATTCCTAAACTTCTTCGATTTCGAGGACATTGCAGATCCAACCCATGGACGGGTGTAAGTAGCAGGTCAATAGTTTATCATACTCTATTCTGATCGTCGCCTTAGTAACTACGTTGATAAATCCACCGCCGTCTCGCAAGGCTTGGTCAAGCAAGCCAGCAGGACCAGCTTTGTCGTCCGTGCCGATGACAAGAAAGTCCTTAATCCCGGCGGTCCAGGCAGGAATTCAGTGAGGATAAGGTCAAAACAATCTTTCAAAACGCACGTTGCTGTGTAAGTCCGTCCTTCGTTTGATATCGATCTGTGGCGCCCAAACCATATCTAGGTTTGATGTGCACCACATGCCTCAAGGTTGCGGGTGAGTTTCTGACAGAAACCCCACTATACCGTGAACGAAGTCTGAATCTGTTTGATAGAACTTGGCCAGCGATTTGGGAGACCGGAGGACAGTGGCCCGGTGGGGTGAGTAAATCTCTTCTGGTGGAGACCGATAGTGATAGATAATATCGTCAGGGAGAAATCGATATTGTCGAGGGCGTTAACGATCAAACCCCCAACGCTGCGACTCTTCACACGAGTTCCGGTAGGCCATCTTGATTTGATGAATCTCGGTAGTGATTGATTATACCCACTGCTGTAGGCTGTACAATGCCATCTTCGCGAGATCAGACTGGGTAGGGCTCCTTTCCATTCTCCTGTTTTCTATTTTTAGTTTTCTAATATTGACCTAGAACTTCCACTCAACTGAATTGTGATGCATCTGTCAACGGAAACACCGGATGTGGTGTTCGATTCCCTTCTCCCAATAGCTACGGCCCGTCGTTCAACAGAAATGGGGGTGGATGGTGCGTAATCGTTGTCTTCTGGTCGACAGACCATCAACCGACCATTATATTACGTTCATCTAGGTATGCCGTTGAGCGCTCGCCTGCCGGCATCAAAGTGTTCTTCTGGTCCCGCCAGTCTTCTTCGGTTCCTAGCGAAGTCAAGAACGGAGGAGACAGCGTGAACACCGCAGACTGGGTAAGACTAAGGTATCTCAATATTGCGCGCTGTCTCCTCATCAGTTCATTCTACCAAGGGGACCCCTACTGCAGATTTTCCTAGTACATCCTGCAACATTGGGCGGTTCTTCGCCGCCCATAACATTATCATCAACCTGACATTCTGTGAGTCCGATCCTTTACGTATCGTCGCCCGTCTAATAGGAGTATCTCTTAGGCGGTGACTGGGCTGGCTCTGTCTACGGGCAAAGCGGTTGTCCTTCTACTTGTGAAGGTGAGTGAGCGTGATTCCTTTACGATACCTACTGACAAGCTTCTCTGCAGACTATGTCAATAATAACCCAGGGGCATTCAATAATGCTTACTTCGATTTTGCATCTATTCGTATTTATGAATAACGACTTGAAACGATTAGTGATCTTGTCCGTGCAATGTGATCTATATACCTTTCCATCTGAGACCTCAGCCTTTTGGATTTGCTCCCTCGAGTAAGCTGCATTAGAGAACTGAATTATTGAGACCATGTCGTGCTACTCCAAGAAAAAGCCAACCTGTTTGATTAAAAGTCATTTGAAGCGCCTGACATGTCTCCTGGGTACTAAGGAAGCTAGAAGAGATTAATTTCTGAGCTCACAATCTATCTGTGTTCTTCTTGGAGGGGATCTTGGCAATTAATACGGGAGATCTTTTTATGAGATTCATAAATCAACGGAGAGACAGGGAGACAAATGTTTATGCACCATCCACCTCGAACAGGTCGCTGATCCAGTCCACTACCTTCTAACCAGGAGTTCCGAAAGCTGTAAGAGCCATTTCTTCGTAATGGGTGGGGACTGCTCAACGATTTAGAGTCAGGCGACCTGGACTAAATCACGTTGAATAAGATTCTTAGTTGAGCGTGGGCTACACTCATGAAAGCTGAAATTAATAACATTATTTCGAAGTTTACCGCGTACAAATGAAGAGCTAGGGTGCCCTCATATTCCCCTCCCCTCCCCCCCCCCCCCCCCCCCCCCCCTTTGGCATCTTTATAATGAACCGAATGAACCTCTATGTTGTGCACAATGAATACAAACCACTATCTATCAGTAGACTAAACAACAACCTCCGAGGTCATTCTCCGCAAGTTCAGTCCGACGTCGTTTCAGTGTTGGGGCCAACTGCCAACAACAGTAGTACACCTACACCCCTCCTGGCTTTATATCAAGAATTGGCTCTTTTGACGAGTTTCGTAGGGCGCTGGCGACATCATCTTTGCTGTTGAAATAATCAACGCCCCGAGCAACTTGATAGATAATTAACAAGGATGCAATCGCCTAATTGGATATTCAGTTTCCTCTGTTAAGCGATCAGTTAAGCTATCCTACCTGTATTTGAGCCCACGTTTGCAGAAGGATGGGCAGGATGGATGAGCTAAGCAAGAAAGCCGAAAGGGTCAACACATCGGAAATGATGATTAAGCTGGCAGACTCTACGAGGATTGTCATTAAGTTTAGATACCGCTTTCCCGATCCCTCCCCAAATGCCCTTGTTACCATCTTCCTATGGTGGAGGAGAAGCAGTACAATACTTGAACTGATTATCATGTTCAAGAAAAGTGAGATTCCGACAAGAACTGTAAGGAGGTGGTCGGCAAAATTTCCCCATTTGTTGGGGATGCTGTACTGAGAAATTGTTACAAGTCCTATGACTTGAAATATCATTTCAGTTGTCTGTGAGCTTTCGGAAGTATCTATTTACCTGTCATCCCAGCGTATATTGTCAGGGGAACTAGCCAAGCCAAGAGCCACTTCCTCTCTAGACCAGATGCAATCGCGTAGCAGCGCCACACCTGCAATTGTTATGAATCAGTCCTTATTTGTGTGCGCGCTTCAAATACACGAACCAGGAGCCCGTCCGTCATCAAATTCAATAACAGCAAAACGACACCTATCCCGCCGGAAAACATATGTCTCAGGAGGTTATCGGCCCTGCAGCCTTCGCCGCGTACAACCATAGTCACCAGCGCAATGTCCCACCCCTGGGTTGTAGTCCCAACGATAACAGTAGCCAGGATCCAGCACATTAGTACGGTTCGCACATGTGGGCTCTGTCCCCCCGTCTGACTGCGGAGCGAATTGAAGGATAAAAGTCCAAGGAGGACCATGATTCCACAGCAGAAGCTGGAGATACTTGACCCAATACTCAAGCTTGTTTCTTTAGCCAATGTGGCAGCTTGGCAGTGAGACAGGGTGCTGTTCATGAACTCAGTTCCAGACATGGGGGCTAGGATGAGCACAGGAAAGGTTCAAGGTCTATTTTATGTCTAACTTTACACTCATCAGTAGTTATGAGGAGAACATCACGGCCCACGCATCGGGTACTTTTGTTGTAGCCATCCTAGATCAATGTTCGTTGCACTTCCAACTGACGAATATATTCTCTATACGTGTAAAGCCAACAGATTCCAGCATTTCTCCGCAGCAGTTGATCAAAGCGTGATTGCCAAGTCTAATTTCATTAGGTTTGCGGAAAAGGAGGCTCATCAAGACCGTAAAGTGGCCACCAAGGATTGTTGTACAAATCAGGAGCCCTATTCGAAATTCTGCAATTTTCTCGGCAGCCCCTCCTCAAAATCCTCGTCTGCCTCGGCATCCTATCCTTATTCAACATCCCATGCCGAAAGAGAAAATGCTGAGGGGCAATATCATCTCTGCAGCTTGCTGTGCGAATTCATCACAGTCCAATATTTACAGCAAATTTGTGAACTATACTGCGCCAATATGCATCATGGGTCCTTAGAATCATCGTTGGTGCAGCAGAGGGAGAGGCGGATCGGGCTTGAATGGAAGAGGTGCAGCGAGTTTCCGATCACCCACCATGAAAAAGGAGGTGTGACTCGTCACCATGGTCACGCATTCAGAATCAGGGGATAAAGGGCTGATTCGCTTGAGTTGAGACTCTCGTTGAGCCTAGATTGTTACACTCATGAAATCGGTGCTATTTTCGAAGTTCATGGAGTACAGGTGAGGGGGTTTCGTTAACAATAAGCCGAGTGAACTTCTAGTTTGTGCGTAATTAAGATAAACCACTACTTATATATCAGTAGACTAAACAACTACCTCTAAGCTCATTTCCTGCAAATCTAGTTCTATACACTTCTAGCAATGGAGCCAACTGAAAACAACGACGATACACCTACACCACTTCTGGCTTTATACCAGGAATATGCACCTTTGACGAGTTTCGTAGGGTGTTCGTGACATCATCCTTGTTCCCGAAATAATCAACGCCCCGGGCAACTTGATAGACAACCAATAAGGACGCAATTGCCTAGTTGGGTATTTAGCAATTATACTTTGTCAATTAGATAACTAAGATATGCCCACCTGCATTTGAGCCCACATCTGTAAAGGAACGAAATGAATAGAAGTGTCAAAAATAAGAGATGTAAGAGACATTGCATCAGAAAATATAATCAAGCCAGCAGACTCTATGAGAATCGTCATTTTATTGAGATATGGCTTTCCCGACCCCTTGCCAAATGCTTTTGTCACCATGTTCTTATAGTGCAGGAGAAGCAGTACAATGCTCGCACTGATTGCTATGTTCAATAAAAGCGAAGTTCCAAGGAGAACTACCAGAAGGACCTGGGCCAAATCTCCCCATTTATGGCGAAAGCTGTACCCAGAGAGTAACACAAGTCCTATAGCTTGAAATATCATTGTTCAGTTATCCGCGCATCTCTGAAAGTGTCCAGTTACCTATCATGCCAATATATATTGCAAGGGGCACTAGCCATGCCAAGAGCCACTTCCTTTCAAGGCCAGAAGCAATCGCGTAGCAGCGCCACACCTGTTATCATTATACGTTAGTCACCGTTTGCATAGGTACTTCAAATACACGAACCAGAAGCCCGTCCGTTATCAAATTCATCATTAACCAAATAACACTTATCCCATCCATTAATGACATTTCCGTGAAGTTTATACAGCCCTGATTGCGTACAACAGCAGTCACAAGTGCAATGTCCCATGCCTGGGCCGTAGTTCCAACAATAACCGTAACCGAGACCCAGCTCATCAATCCGATTCGCACATGGCGATACTGTCCTGCAGTTTGACGACGCAGTGCATGCAAGCAGAGAAACCCGAGGAACACCATGATTCCATAGCATATACTAGAGAGGTTTGATCCAATAATCAGGTTTGTCTCTGCAGCCGTTTTGTAACTTTGGCAGTGGGACAGGGTGCTGTTCATGGATCGCGTGAATTATGACACACAGGTCGGAATAGGGAAAGTAGAGAAGTCAGATGTATGTACATGAACTACCATTTGTACTTAATTTGCAACTTTACTTCGTAGCTACAGCAACCGTAACACGCGTATCTTTCAACACATCGACCGCTACAACCAATTACCGTAATCATCATTTTCTTAACCAAGAATGATCATGTCACTTATTATATATAGATGGAGTAACTGAGGTTCGAACCGGCGTATGGCTACTGGAACAGCGTAGGGTACACTACAAAGTGCGCACCCACGACAACTACATTGTGATAGTTCCATCTTTCCCTGGTGTTGTTGGCTTGGGCTCAGGCACGGTGGACGATCATCTGTCAGATGTGCCCTGACCTTGGAGATCACTGTTTATTATCATTTCAACAAAAGATAGATCAAGTCGTCTATACTTAAGCCTACGAATTCTGGTATAATTTGAAGCGGTTGATCAAAGCGTGATTCGAATGATTGCTATAGCTCGAATCCCCATTTGAAACTCTGAAAATACTTGGCAGTCCCTCCATGGTTCCTCTAATCTTCCTCGACGCCCTCCTTGTTCGACATCCCTGGCCTATAGTCATACTTCTTATTCATACATGGACTCCCTCTCCAAAAATTCTCTGTCTCGCTGAGTCCTCTAATCCTCTCCGCACTCGGATGCTCTCTCCACAACCCCTATCAAGCTCGTCTATTGCCCTGAACGCCAAAAAGCAGAGACCGCGAGTGGTTTGGAATTAAGAGCGAGAATGAAGAGGCATTTGCGGGGCTGGTGTAGAATAAAAAGGAAGAAGAGGGAGGACGTGTCTTGGAGGTAGGAGAACTCTGCTTTGTTTGTAGTCAAGTCGGGGTCGTTTGAGTTGCTGAGAGGCGATATATCGAGTAACAATGTCACCTGTACTTGAAACGATCCCTCATAAATTCGGCCGAGACCTATCGAGCGTGTTCAAAGATCTCCTCCTCTATGCTATTAGAGCAAGAATCTTCTATACGTGCAAAAGTCGGCATCGCTGAAAAGATTGGAGATGTATTTGAACGCCTCGGATTTCTCCGAGATCTCAATACCTCGGGAGGCGCATGCGCCGACGAGTTTTGCAGAGCGTGGTTTGTGACATCATCCTTGTCGCTGAAATAATCAACACCCCGGGCAACTTGATAGATAATCAACAAGGATGCGATCGCCTGGCTGAATGTTTAGTACTCTTACTTTTCAAGTAAATACAGAGCTATACAGACCTGTATTTGGGACCACGTTTGCATAGGAATGTATAGGATGGTAGTCTGACGCAAGACGGCGGCAAGAGTTAAGACATCAGAAAGGATGATCAAGCTGGCGGACTCGACGAGAATTGTCATTAAGTTGAGGTACGACTTTCCTGACTCCCCGCCAAATAATCTCATTAGCATCCTTCTATAATGGAAGAGGAGGAGCACAATGCTTGAACTGATTATGATGTTCAAGAAGAGCGAGATCCCGAGGCCAACCATAAGAAGGATCTGGGCCAAATCCGCCCATTTATGGCGAAGGCTGTAAACAGATAACAGTACGAGTCCGACGACTTTAATAACATTTCAGTTATCTGCGAGTCTCCGAAAGTGTTCATCTACCTATGATTCCAATATATATTGCCAGGGGCACTAGCCATGCCAAGAGCCACTTCCTGTTGAAACCAGAAGCAATCGCATAGCAGCGCCAGACCTACGATTGTTATAGATTAGCCACCGTTTGTATAGGTGCTTCAAATACACGAACAAGGAGCCCGTCCGTTAATACATCCATTAACAGCCAAAGGATATTTAGCCCGGTGAGGAATGGATTTTCCAATAGGGTGGCAGCTTCGCATGCCTGGCCACGTGCAATTGCAGTCACAGATGCAGTGTCCCATCCCTGGGTTATAGTTCCAACGGTAACTGTAGCCACGACCCAGCGCATTAAACTGGCTCGCACACGCGGGGTTTGTCTCTCTGTTTCGCGATGACGCAGCGCATTAAAGCAGAGGAATCCGAGGAATACCATGATTCCGTAGCAGATGCTGGAGATATTTGACCCGATAACTAAGCCTCGTTTCGTAGGCGCCATGGAAATTGGGCAGCCAGACCAGGTGTTGTTCATGAGCGCAGATTCGGACATTATAGGTCAGAATGGGATAGAAAAGTCGGATGCATTTACGCATACAATTTATACCTAATCTTGCAACTCTGCCCCGTAACCAGTGTGAGTGCATCACACTTGCTGTTTGACATGTCGATTGTTGTCATCATCACCTTCAGGCTATGCCTATGGTGTCAATGGCCTTGTTAACTCTAATGGGGAAACTCGTGTTCGAGCCTGCGCGTGATCACTGGAACAGTGTAGGTCTCGCCACAAGATGGCTGCCAACAAATACTCTTTTATGAGCAGATTTATCGATTGGTTAGTATGAGCGCCACTTTGTTCTTGCGTTGTAGGGTTAGGATGAGGTAATGTCGGCAATCGTCTGTCAGGCTCTCTCTACGTGTGAAGCCTGCAGATTCTGGTATCACTGTGTGGCAATTGATCGAAAGAGCGATTACTTAGATAGGTTAATTTCTCTGGCTTCGGAGAGTAGAAGGCATGTCCCACTTGGCCCGATGATTTTGGCTATGTATAGCTTGAGCCCCTATTCGGTACTCTGTAAATCTATGGGCTATCCCTCCACAGCCCCCATAATCTTCTTCAACGCCCCCACCTTGTTCGATACCCCGTGCCTATAATCGCATTTCTGATTCTTGCACAGCTCCCCTCCAACAATTCCTTGTCTCGCTTCACTCCCCCAATCTACTTCTCGGTGTCAAAATGCCCTTTCCAATACAATCTATATCGAGTTCGTTTGCCAGGCGATTAGCCAGAAATTGCCAGTGAGGAAGGTCGTAACATGATCGCAAGTGATTTGAAACTGTGAGTGTGAGTGATGATGACTGTGAAATGGGTGTTTGCGACATCGTGAAGATGGAGGAGGGCGACAAGGGAGGATGCGGTGGGGAATTTGGAATCGAGTTATTTAGGTCGTTGAAAGGAAAAATAGCGAGAGGTACTGCATCTCTGCACCTTGCCGTGCTACTTCATCCCACTCCCTATTTACAGCCAGCCTATAAACCAATACTGGCCCACCACGAAACTGCCAAGGGTCAAAAGCTCGAATGGTCCAGGGGTGTCGAGATATTTCACGATATCAACAACAGCTATGACCCCACGGGACGAGATCTTCTCGATAGAAAGTGGTAACTCGCTGATCAGATACAAGATGCGTCCAAGTGGTGCTACCAGAAATGAGACCCTTGTATTCTGTAGTTGACTCGGGCGCTATTTTTGCTATAAAAGAATCGAAGATATCACAAAAATATCCAGAGATTTTCAGGAAACGTGACTTGCCATCACAGCCATGCTTGACCAAAACGCATGCCTGTCCCAATTACCACTCCGAGTCGGGACCAACGCCCATGATGCACGCCTCCCGGACAGATTTCAACTCTTCCATTGGGCATGTTGAATAGCGATATATGTCCCACGATGTTATGAAAGGTGGCATGTACTTTGTGGTGATTACCTCGAAACCTTACATTAACAACTTTGGGGAGCTTCGGTAGGAGGTTATATTCCTTCTTTATGATAACCTTGCAAGAAATTTACATTTGAACTATTGATGCTAATTGAACAATCACTCAAATATACAGTTTAATAAACTTTAAGCGGAATCTACACCTGCGCGATGGCCAGGTCACATTTATATGACCTTTTTCTCCTCCAGAAAGGTGATTACAGCTACCTTGGGTATACAGCCAAACGTTTCTCGTCTCACCAGAGATCGAGATGGCTCAGCTTGTATCGCACAGAAAGTGAATGGAATGCGACATAGCCAATACAGAATCCTCGGAATGCATTTAATGCCTCGGGGGATGACTGCAATAACTGCGCCGCCCGTTGATAACACTCGGTGGTAGCGTCAGCCAATTGTTTTAGTGCCTCGACCTTGTTGATTCCATTTGCCTTTGCACTCATTGAGACGAAATTGACAGATTCCCCATCGAGTTCTTCTTTATAGAATGAGAGGAGGTCACTATCGACATAGCAACATCAGTATAGAGATTAAAAAAGCAATAATAAACATCAACACACTTGGTATGGTCAATGAAATGCAGGAAGTCGGGAGTCACTTGGATCCACTGCTTGACGTCTAAGTCTGGTGGGAACACCTGGAAGCAGTATGCTCTTGAAATCCCCGACATACGCCTAGTGAACTGCGGGAATCCAGGTGCCATTTTGGATTGGACCTAGCAGAAGGTGAATATAAGCATCGTGGGCCTGAAAAACTGCCAGGTACTGGATACTGCTCACCTCCATGCCTTCGATTGTACTATCAAGTATTGTTGATGTCAAAAAGTCCAACTCGGCCGCAAGTATGATATTGGCTCCAATCGTATCCCAATGCTCCCGAAATTCCTGACTCATCTCCACGACCCTGTCCAACACAGGATACATTTGTTTCTCCTGCCGAATAAACCTACTTGTAAACTCCTTCAACCCCTCTGCGTAAACCTCGTAGTAATCATCAATGTGGGTCATGAGTCCAGTCCAGACTGCAATGAAGATGCGAGTAGAGTAGTTTTCGAGATGACGGTAAGCAGTGTCGCCGATGGCAATACCCACGTCTAGGGGTTTGGAGAGCAGGGCGAGGTCGAGACCACGGCGGGTGGCATCCGCGTAACATGCATCGCGGTAGGATTCATCCAACTTGACGTCTCGGGGGAATTTGATATCACATTGCTTGAGGAAATCGGAAAGAATTTCCTGAATTTGTGACTTCATAGAGATAGACATGGTGGTAACCTATGTGCGTCTGTATCAGGTACTCGATCGCGCAAGTTGAAGAGTCAAAATTCACCTTTACCGGGGACATTTCTTTCTTGAAAACTAAACAAGTGTAGAAGAGCTGGCTTTGTGTCTTCAAGCAAAGTCGAGAGACCCTTATATACCATGAGCTGGTACAGGTACGGGCCCAATGATCAGCTGGTCATACTCGGCTCAATGTCCATGGGATACCGACTTCTCTGTACAGCCTACTCGGAAGGAGAGCGTTTACGTCGCACTCAAATTTCAGGGAATAGCGGAGTCGTGGCCATGCAGATGGATCAACCAGTGGCCGGTCTTGATCGTTAAACGCATGTTTAACATTAGGCGCGCAGAAATAGCACGGAAATTGACTGTAAGATACTACCGTCGCGTGCTTATCGGTCATCAAGTTCCAGAAATGAAGTCGAGAGGTCACTAGGGAAATTTTCGGAGATATGTTGAATGGTTTGTAACACAGTGTTAAAATGACATCTGGGGGCGAGTTGTCGGCCTTGCGTAAGGAATAGCATCCATTGAGGAGCATACTGCCTCTTTGCAATTTTTGCTTGCTGATCCCAGATAAATCGGTTATACCTGGAACATAAGCCGGAGCCTAAAAATAGAATACTTCCCATCAACGCGATGAGAAGGACGTTTGCACTGTTCATGTCAACCGGCTTACTGATACAAATTAGGTTTATCACGCACAGCACTATAATATGTGACCGCAAGATATTATTGCGGTCATAGTTGGACGTATGTTCCAGGACAGGATCGAACACGGAAACTGGACGATCATGTACGAGTTTCTACCGGTATTCTTACAAACAAGACATCTCCGAAGGTACTCAATTAAAGTAGCCTAACCTGACAAGTTGGAAATAGCCTAAATCCGACAAAGCGGGTCCAAGTTTAGGCCCGTGGCACCACCGGGAGGCGGAGACATCATTAGGTGCGGAGGTTGCTGAGCCTGAAAACTGGAACGAATCAAAATAGGCTCTGGAATTTGATCACAGGGATCAGACGCTGAACAAGCCAAATTTAATTGACACCTAGCATTGATTACATCAATGGATGACCCTGTATTTTTTGAAGTCGAACAACACAATTCATCCCTCGCCAGAGAAAAGAACCGGAACCGGTTACAAAGAAGCATCGATCTATGAAAAGGACAACAACGTTTTAACAAACTCTACTTCACTGATGATACAACAAAGACATAAAGGCATGAAGCAAACATATGATACATATGAATCAATGAGCATTATTGGACATCGACGAATCCTGGCGTCGTGATTCTACGAGACCAGCCTCGCATAACCGAAGGTAGAGAAGGAACAATCAGAAGCGTTGGTCGATGCCGCATGTCGACATCTTCGGGCCGGTACGAGCACGAGACTGGTTCTGAGAAGTGTTATCCCGGCGGAATCGATGGAACTTTTTGTTTGCTGCTAGAAGTTCACCCTGGGAGCGTGAAGGAGCTGCTTGGGAAGCTGCACCAAGCATGACACCGCCTGTGAGGGTGGTGCTTTGGCCCCCTTGATAGAGGTAGCGTTGTATCTTTCTTGTTGGCGGGTTGGCGACAGGGAGAGGAACAAAAACCTCACGGCGAGGGACTGTAAGGCGACGCTCAGAGGTAGGAATGAAAGGTTGTGCGATTGCTTTGACTGGAGGAGACAGACTAGAAGAGGTCGTTGAGACTGATGTGAGACTCTCCTGTGACGAAGAGTACGAGAATGTGGATGACAACGGGGAATTCGAACGGGACGATTCCGCGGAAGAAACAGGGGAAGGTGTGTTACGGCCATAGGCATGAGCGGACTGGCGGAAGGCAAAGTGGGAATGAAAAATCTCCTCCTCAAGGATTGACGGACGCGTCAAACGTGATGGGACAGGTGCCCTGGGCACGGGCATCTTTGGAGCGTTAAACCGTTCGCGAATAGGTGTGGGCGAAATGCCACAAGCGTCGAGCCGAGAGATCAAAGCAAATATCTCATCGGCTTCTTCTTCCTCATGTTCCGATTGGAGGAGTTGCTGCGCAAGTGTTTTCGGTAGAGCAGCGTGTGGTGAGGTGACGGAGGGAGTGTCTTTGTTCTGTCTGATGTATCGGCTAATAGGGACCTGGCGCTTCGGTTTAGGATTAGATAATGTCGTAGATGGAGCAAGGGAACGACGAACGGTAGGGGCTTGCTTCCAAATTACTGCTCTTCCGGGAATTCCAGTGACCCGGACAGAAACAGCCGTGTTCTCAATTGTCAGGTCAAATTCTCGTCCGCCGAGGACGAAGAACCAATCCGACCAGTCAATGTGAGCGGCAACACACGCAAAGTCCACGGCGCGTGGAGGTGCAGCCGAGGAGAATGTGAGTGTGAGGTGAGCATTATGAAGCCACGCAGGCGTGGCGCTGAGAGTGGAAAGAAGAATGTCCCTGACGGAAGTGACGGAGGGCTGGGGAAGGATGAGAGAAAGAGAGCAAGTCAGGAAGTTGACTGCTTCGACCAGGCACGGGAAAGCGATGACCGCGGTGGAAGACATAGGCTGACAGTGGGATTGGCTAGAAAACGAAACTGTGATCGAAGAGAATTGCAAGAGGGAATACAAAATTTATCGACCGGCGATGGTTATGGTGGATGGATCTGTAGAGAGCCAATGTTAGAATGACGAGTGACAAAAAAGAGGAAAGAGATGCTTTACAGTAAACCAAAATTACTGCTGTAGGTCTGACGAAAGTGATCAGCGAACGAAGAATGGAGGTGATTTAGAATTTCAGCTGCTCAGGATGGAACCTGCGTTAAGGGGGGTGGGTTGGGTATGACAAGAGCTTTATACACACAAAAAGCGCCTAGGGCGGCATGTGTAACCAATTATCGAACAGCGCCATTGTCCAGGACAATGTCGTTGGTATCACAATGTCGACAAAACAACCAAACACAACTTGTTTGGTTGTTTGGCTGTTTGGCTGTTTGGTTGTTTAGCTATGTCACACGAAAGTATGTGAGTGACAATTTGTCACAACAGCTCGTCCCATCATTGCATCCTATCAAGTACGTCTGCAGAGTGCTATATCTTTAATCTACACAATCGTTCCATTGCCAAGCACTACGCATAACTCTATCAAGGTATACCTCGAAAAATTCTCGTGATTATCGTCGAGTTTGTTTTTGCAGGGCGATGTTCACATTGCCCGGCCATTACTCTAAGCGATGTCTGTTCTACTAAATAGCGTGCATTCTGTTGTCGATTCAGCAATACAACCTCTTGTTCATTAGTATGATTTTTGATTGATATATCGGAGATGTTATATATAGAAATATACCAATTTATACTTTGTGCGCAAGCCTGATCAAGATGAAGATATAAGCAAAGCAAGCTATACACAGCAGGTTTAAGCAAAACGTTCTGTGTCATCTCATCATAAAAAGACTACATAAATCCATCAATTGCTGGACGCCTTCTCGTCGATACCTCCTTCAATGTCATTCCTGACTGGACCTCCCGTCAGCCCACCAGGTACGAAGGTACCTGAAAATCTGTAAGCACGTAGAAGATCTCCCCGAGTATAGACATTCACCTTCACGTAGCTCACGCTCCGCACTGTGCCTGTCTTTCATCTCGGCGTATTCTGTATTCGGAACGAAAAGCGGCGCATCTTCGAATAAGGCGTCCATTTCTAGTCAAAATCTATCAGAGGAAATATATCACGTGGATTAGCATAGAGACGGTACCTTCAAGCCGTCTTCCTGTGGTTTCCTTTGGAGTAGTGAGTATACCAGACGATTCAATCGAGTGTTTGTAACCTACCGGATAGAATGCCCAGATAACAAATGCACTAAAGATGATTCGTTAACACAGTAGTTTTCAGCCCATCCGATATAGGCTCACTTCGTATGTCCACAGATGGCGAAGACAAGATCTGATTCACCCGAGTAAGTAGCGAAATATCGTCATCAAGGGCCATACATACAATATCTAACGGATTGTTTAGTAACGTTGAAAAGAAACTTAAATGCAGGAACTCACTTCCATCCGATCCCGAGGAACGCACGGGGTGTTACCTGTGCGATGAAGCTAAGACAGCAGTTGGTTAGGCAATAATAAGCTTAATTAAATAAGACCTACAAGTTTGATATCCACGAAGACGAGCTCGTGATAGCAGTGCTCTTCGCGCGGGTACGAGTCGAGAAGATCTCAGCTGGGTACGCCCATGACAATGGACCAATACAAGCGCTAAAAAAGAAGTTGAAAACCCAAGTCCTACATCAAAGCATTGAATATTAGTGGTCTAATCTCAAAGATAGATGGGACATAGCTCACGTTACTAAAGGAAACAATGGCCTCTGTCAGACGATGTGGAGCAACAAGTAACAAGAAAGCGTACTGATGAAAATCTAATTGAAATTTGAGAACGCTTCGATAGCGAAAGGTTGAGTGATATGCGAACTACTCACATAATGTGCCTGAAAGCATTATTCGATAAATGATGAGAGAAAGAACCAAGGAGCGAAGATAGACTGAAGACGCACAGCGTTACTGTTCAGACCAAGTTAGTCAACAAGGAAATTACCAATCACCAAATGAGGAAAGCTCACTTATTCACAGTCCCAGGCCATCTCGCCATTAGAATAGAACCAACAACGAACGAAAGACCAGATGCAATATTTCCAATAATCAAAGGTCTTCTCCTTCCAGTGTGGTCAATCCACAGGACACAACAAGCCTCGCCGATGAGTGCAATAACGCTATTAATGGACTGGAACAAGAGGATGCGGGTCGACGTGAAACCCATCTAGGTTGCGCAATGACTTAAAATGAGGCTTCTACCAAAGGGAGGTGTACGCACTGTTGTGAATATCTGAATGGGGAAGGTAAGTAAGTAATTTCACGATCGTAAATAGTGGGCCTACTGTGGTAGAATAATACTGAATAGCGCTGACGCCCGTCATTTGAACAGAGAATTGCAGAATATACCTGTGTATGTCGTCAGCCAGGTCCGAGCTTTGCTTTACATCAGTCCATTACTCACCCAAGACTAAGTCGGCGGAAGTTACTCGGAACAGTGAAAAGCTCTGCCCAGCTATAATAGCATCAGCGAAACACAAACCAAGCAGTCTATAGTTTGAAACTCACGTTGCTTCACCAATGTCCTTCGTTTTACTGATATCAGCTTTCATATCTTCAATCTGAGCAATGACGAGTTTATCGTTTATATCGCCTCTTGCGTGAAGGCGGGCGAGCGTAGCACGAGCTAATGAGTATAGTTTGAGTATTTGATTTCGTCGATTATCATTGTTTCACGTTACCTTCGTCTTCCCTCCCTTTTTCCATCAGCCATCGTGGACTGTAATTCCATAAATACTGATGTCTTTTCGCAAGCAGTGGAAATAAACCCACGATTCGGGGAGAAGTAACATGAAGCAGATGAGAGGTATAGCTGGAATGATCTAGGGGGTAGAAGATAAATAGCATTATAAAGGATGAGTGTGGAACACGTACTTGAATACCTAGAGGTACTCTCCATTCTGCTGGGGTTCCCTTAAGTCCCGCTGAAGTGCCATATGTCTGGAAAGGATGTTGAGTTGAAACTACTTCAGAATCATAAATGATATAGGTCTTACAATCCACGATGCGCAAAAAGCTGCCAACAGTCATAATTATCAGAGTACGAATACTGGAACGTGTCTCAGCTCACCTCCAATCCCGAGCATAAATTGTTGAAGAGTTGTCAGCCGACCTCGGATACTCGGGTGGGCGATCTCCGCCTGGTATAACGGGGCAAGGTCAGAAACGATTCCCACACCGTATCCTGCACAAGCCGTTGAGTGTCTGTGGACAAACTACGAAAAAGAATCACAAGCTCACCGGCAAAGAATCGTCCGGCAAGCATCATATCCATGTTCTGTGCCGCTGTCTGGAGGACACCACCAACACTACAACATAATCGGTTTCGCTCAATCTGGGAAATGTCAAAAACCGGAGAAATTTCGGCGTACATGTATATTGCTGCACCAACTTGGATGGTCTTGCGTCGTCCGAAACGGTCAGCTACGTACGCGACGATGAACATTCCAAAGAAACTGAAATGTGGTCTGAGCAGAGGTTACGAGGGAGAAAAGTGTTGCACAGCACCAGCCAAGAACTAGAAAAGTCGCGTTAAACACAACAGATTACAGTGTCAAGCGAAGATTCCGCACCAAAGATACTCGTAATGAGTCCTTGTAAGTTCGGATCGGCATATCTTGGGCCCATTACATTCTTGAAATCTGGGGCAGGGAGCACTCCAGCGATAACACCCAAGTCATATCCAAAGATGATACTCCCGAGACCTATAGAATTATCGTCAAACTCTTGTTGTTATAACGGATAAAAAATCAACTCACTAGCAAAGAGTCCACATAGCCAAGTGTATACCTTTGGTGGAAGTCCCATCGTCGTCGTGCTTCAAGAGTAGCCAGCAGCGCACACATACCCACGAACGATTTATGGGTATTTATTACTCTTGTGGAGACTTCTCTAGCCCCGTTTTGATGTGATAAAAACGGCCCGGCTCCTGTTGAGTGTATCACGGGATGGAAGAAATGGGGAGGGTCGTTGATAAAGAGGCACATAATTTCATAACGGCAGAGCGAGATTCTTTCGCAGGTAGGGATCGAACGTTGAGTTTGTGACTGTCTGCGATAGCTAATTCATGAAGGGGGCCCTTCTTAAGAAGGCGTATATCATGTTTTGACTTGCTGTAGTACCAAAGTGAGCCGATCAATATTCTGAGTTATGTACTACGAACCATTGCGTAGTTGGTAGTGGAGGGCGTGGTTGGGTTCCGTAACATCGGTACCGACAGGTGGGAGGCGACCAGGGCAACTCCACATCAGATCAGATCCAGGTAATCTCAGGTAATTCGATGGCGAAGAGTGAACTACAACAAGAGATCACGATTGTATTTGTATGTGAGGTGCTTGCCAAATAAATCCTGTTTGTCTTTCAATTGCTTCCGCAACCTGGCTTATGTCCGTTGTTCACACCTCTTGTGACCCATGGGGTCTAATCAGAATGCAGGCGAATAGCCTTCTCACCCAGTTCCACTGCGAAAATTAATCTCGATGCCATGGTCACCGGACTCACTTTCCGTTTCCACGGTCCGCAATACCCAGTCAACGGACCGTCATGTGGTCTCCTCTTCGAAATCCCCGAAGCCAGCGTTCTACGTATATCTTAGACAACAGAAGTCGTGCAGCCCGTAAAACAGGATGTCTTCGCCCACGATTCACGTCGATTCAGCGCGTATCATCGATGAAGTCGACCCACGTATCTACTCTGGTTTTACGGAACATATGGGCCGTTGCATCTACGGAGGCATCTACGACCCGAAGAACGAGCATGGCCTCTCTGACCCGAATACAGGCTACCGTCTTGATGTTCTTGAAGTATTGAAAGACTTACGTGTTCCCCTTGTTCGTTATCCCGGAGGGTGGGCCGTTTCAAGTTATTAGAAGGATCATCTCACGCTAACGAAATCGCTTGCAGCAACTTCGTCAGCACCTACAGATGGCAAGGTAGTAGACAAATCATCCGTTATTTTGCGTTCTGCTGAGTTTTTGGAAGATGGCATCGGACCAAAGGAATCAAGACCTCGACGACCCGAGCTTGCGTGGTTGACAGAGGAGAGCAATCAGTTTGGCACTGGTATATATATATCCATACTAGATTCTTGATACTATACTAAACTTTGATTTTCAGACGAATTCATTCAATGGTGTCGCACCGTTGGGACTGAACCATTCATCTGTTTCAACATGGGGACAGGCACGCTTGAGGATGCTCTAGCTTGGGTTGAATACTGTAATAGGTGGGTTTCACAGCAAAACGCCGTCAACCGCCTTCCATAGTCCCGCTATAGCTCTTCCAACACCTACTACGCCAACCTGAGGCGGAAGAACGGTCACGAAGAGCCTTACAACGTCAAAGTAATGTAATTCTTTAATTCAATTTCTCGCGTCCACTGATCGCAACTAGTACTGGGCACTTGGTCATTCCTCTTCATCATTACAAGAACCATCTCTGATCAGATTCTTCCACAGGCAACGAGGTTTGGGGTCCATGGCAAGGTCAGTTCGTCACTTAACCTCCTTTTGTGTTATTCTCATTTGCTATCGCAGTTGGTCAGATGGAATCTCAAGACTACTCGAAGAAGGCTTATCAGTGGGCCAAAGCCCTAAGACTCCTGGACCCAAGTATTCAACTTATCTCTTGTGGAGGTGCGTCTACCGAACGTCACATTCAAACATCAATTCCCAATATTCACTCTATGTCCAGAGACCGGGTACGCTGACTGGGATGACGTGATTCTTCGCAAACTCGCCCCTGTGGTCGACTATCACTCAATTCATAGTGCGTAGTCCGTCTTTCATCAAGCATACAGTTTTCCCATGGAACCTCAGTCTATACCGTCAGCCAAGGCCAACATGCCGTCAATGTCATGGGCCGTAAGCCAATCCTCCGTGGTCACCAATGTCCCCTTCTGAAATAATGCTAATAGCTGCTGCCGCTGAGAAGGCCATCGAAATTACGCGTTCGCTCATCGACCTCACGAAAATTCAGAATAATTTAAGTAAACCTTTGACTGTGTACGTAGGCCCCTTGTCATCCTATTTCTTGCAGAGGATCTCACATCAGACCCAGGTGTTTCGATGAATGGAACGTATGGTAAGCGATTCAAAGCTCGCCCTTCCCCTTGGCACTTACTGTCCGTCATTTTTATGAAGGGATCCTGTTCGAGGTGAGTTGTGAACCATCATTCCGATTAACCCAAACTCAAGCCCAACCACAGCACCAGGAGAGAAGGGAGCCGAAGAGCATTACGACCTTTCAGATGCACTCGGTATGAACACTCTTTTTGGGCTAATTCTTGTTCGCTCACCGTTTGACAGCCGTCGCTGCATGGCTGAACGTTTTCGTTCGTAAGGCTGATATCGTCAAGATTGCTTGCATCGCACAGTACGCACTATACTCCTAGACCCCACCTTACCAGTAGCTCATTCATGATGCAGATCCGTCAATGTTATATCACCTGTAAGTATCGACACTTGGCCCTCTCTATTCAATATAACCTAGGAATCCCTCAGATCATCACTTCACCAACTGGGCTTTTCCGCCAAGTGAGTCTCGCCGTAACCCCACACTCTTATGTACTCATCCTCGACCTCTCAATTTAGACAACGTATTACCCTCTTCATCTCTTCTCGAACCTCATGCGCGGATCCTCCCTCGACGTCTATGTCACAACTCCCTCTGGCAATCCATCATCTACAATCTACACCGGCCCTACCGTACCCAAATTCGTTCAAGACCTTACACCACATACACCCGATTCGAAGAAACTCACGAAATTCGTCGATGTCAGCGCTGTCCTTGCTACTACACCTTCCACCACGTCCGGGGGTCCTGGAGGTCGAGAAATCAGGATTGCTATTCTCAATAAACATGAGGCCGAGGAATACGACATACCCATTGTTTTTGGGAGAGAGGTGGAACTAGTAGGGCAGGAGATTGATGTGTATGAGGTTTGGCATGAGAATTTGAAAGCGACGAATTGGTTCGGGGAGGAGAAGGTTAAAACTGTAAAGAGGAAGGAGAAGTTTGAGGGTGTTTATCGGTTGAAGAAGCATTCGTTCCAAAGTGCGTATCCTTGATGACTATTGGAAGCTCATGCTGATTTCGAGATTACAGTTCTTGTTTTTACTATTGCCTAACGTGTACATAAACGCTCCATCATCGCGCCAAAGCGCGGACCACAACTACGTCTGCGATTCAAATAAAGATGTTTTCTTTTACCGATACCCTCAAAGAGCATATCCCGGAAACTGGCTTGGATTGGGTGTATCGGCGGCTCCAGCGCTCTCCAGGCGCTGGTTGTACTCTTCATACGTTCCGCTAACTCAATCGGCTGGCCTTCTCTCGGGGGTTTTGTGTAAAATTCAAAAGGTTACTGAGCTCTCGTGAGGTGCCGGGACTCTTCACTGCTGTTAATGACTTGAAATCGAGCTCTAGTTCTCCATCGGCCGTAGATAAGGAGTTACGGCCGATAGAAATTTGATCTACAGTAAACCTACCGTCCCTGAGGGTAGCCATCCATATCCCATTAAGGCATTAGTCGTCCTCCCCCTTTCCGCAAGTCCGATGACGCACGTCCATCCTCTTGAGTTTAATAATCGACCGCTTATCAATATTTTGTGCCTCCTCCCACGATATAGTATCACAAACATGCAAACTACAGCGGAGGCTGACTCAGACCAAAACCGGCACATAAAAGGAGAACCATATATGTCTCCAACTACTGTTGCTCCCTATCTTCATCCCCAAATCATACGCCATGGCAGAGTCAAAGAAATGTATGACATACGGTGAGTGTGATGCTACTATCGCTCATACTCATCAAATATTGAGGGACACCACATGACATACAACAGTCCGTCTCGGAAACTCGGGCTTGAAAGTATCGAAGATTATCCTTGGGTGCATGTCTTACGGATCATCAGAGTGGCAGCCTTGGGTGCTGAACGAGGAAGAGGGAATCCAGCACATTAAGGCTGCGTGAGTTACGCGATTATTGACACCCAAGCCATTTTAACCCTAATTTTAGATATGAATATGGAATCAACACTTTTGACACAGCAAACGTGAGTACAAGATTATCCTCGACTCTGTCAAAATCCCCTATTCCTGAGTACTTAGGCCTACTCCAACGGTCTCTCTGAGGTCGTTCTCGGCAAAGCAATCAAAGAGCTGGAGCTTCCACACGAGGGGATTGTTGTCTTGACAAAGCTCTTTTTCCCCGTCGCCCATGAACCTGGCGCAGTTACATTTGGACCTGACACGGACAAGAGCAAATATGTTAATCAACAAGGGCTCAGTAGGAAACATATCTTCGACTCGGTCAAGCAGAGCCTCGCGCGCCTTCAGTTGGACTATATTGACGTTCTCCAATGTGAGCTTTCAGTCGCATGGCTTCCTCGTCGTTATTGGCCCTTTAGTGACGCTTTTCTACTAGGCCATAGATTTGATCCGGAAACGCCGATCGAAGAAACAGTGAGCTCTTCTGTGATCCGTCTCTCACGATTGAGTCTGATAGATTTATCTAGATGCAAGCTCTCCATGACGTAGTAAAAGCAGGATATGTGAGATACATAGGGATGTCGTCCTGTTATGCTTGGCAATGTGAGCGTCCTTCGTGGTCCGGTTTAATCACCACTAATGTATCTGCACAGTTTCAGCTATGCAGAGTGAGTTGTTTCGAAATAGCGGTCGCCCCTCCAACTCATTCTGTGTCTTTCATGACGGCTAGATTATGCCATCAACAACAAGCTCACTCCGTTCATATCAATGCAAAATCATTACAATCTTGTTTATCGAGAGGAAGAGCGCGAAATGTTCCCCACCCTGAAAGTGAGTGGAACCTCTAGGCATCGATAATCACGATCGATTGATGACTGACTGGATGAAGTACTTTGGTGCTGGTTCTATTCCATGGTCGCCACTCGCGCGTGGACTTCTCACTCGTCCTTTTGCGTCACATACAACGAGGGGCCAAACCGATCGACTTATTAAAGGATATAGTGCCTCTGAATCTACCGAGAAAATCATCCAAAGGTTTCAGTTGCCCTTTCCCTTTTAATCACTCATATTCACATGTGTATAGAGTAGAAGAGCTTGCGAAGAGTAAAGGCATTTCTATGGCCCAGGTAGCTCTCGCTTGGGTACTTCAGAGGGAAGGTACGTACAGTCCACAATTCACGATTTTAATTCCCAACATTCAAGTCTTCGGAATTCAGGTGTTAGCGCAGCAATCGTAGGAACAACCTCCCTCGATAATCTCCATGACCTCATTGGTGAGTAATCTGCACTGTTTGATGGACAGGATCGGTAATATTATGCTTTAGACGCCGTGGATGTCAAGCTGACCGCTGAGGAGATGAAGTCTCTTGAAGAGTTCTACACGGCGAGAGCCGTGATGGGCCATGCATAGGCGTTCAAGTATCTCATTCAGTCCTGAAAGGGGAGAATTATGGCTGGCCCAGCAGGACCATTACACGAGTGTCCAGTATCATAGGCTTTGTTTCCCGATAGAATATATTAGAAACGGAGAACCACATTGGTAACCAGCAGTCTCAGTCATCCGCTAAAATATTTGAGGAGAGGAAAGGCGAGTACGGCTTTCTAGGATACAAGTGACGTCGTCGAGGGCGGAGCGTCTGTTTGTGCAGTTGTGGTGCTTTTTAATCAAGATCAGAAAAAGGAGTACGTCATCTGTGAGGGAGACTCGGTGATAGCACCCATTCATTGACCACAGCTCAGCAAGAGAGCTTGGATGGAACTGAGCCCTTGGCTACAAAGAAGGGGTGACCAAGATAAAGCGAACTAGCCAAAATGCATGAGGTTAGATTAGGTCTAGGGATTAAGCCAAGAGTCGTCGAAAGCGGATAATTAAGTACCGAGAAATATATCGTCTAAAATCTAATCAACTTGGCCAGATGCAGTGATTGTAACCTCAGCCTTCGGTGTGCCGCTTTGGGAACCTTGCGCCTCGATAGCTTTGACAACGTCCATGCCTTCGATAACTTCACCGAAAACAACATGCTTGCCGTCCAACTGTTGGAAAGAGGGTAAGTTAAGTCTCACAGAGGAACGCTAAATAAACATACCCATGGAGTGCGAACGGTGGTAATGAAGAACTGCGATCCGTTGGTGTTCGGTCCAGCGTTAGCCATGGAGAGGAGACCAGGCTTGGTGTGCTTGAGGACGAAGTTCTCGTCTGAAGAGGGACGACAAACGGTCAAGGCACAATTTAGTTCATGTAAGGAGTCTCTACGCACCTGGGAACTTCTCTCCGTAGATAGATTTACCACCTGTACCATTTCCTCGCGTGAAATCGCCACCTTGAATCATGAACTATGGGTAAAGAATGAGTGATGAGACTACAAGCCAGGAGAGTTCACGAACACTCGGGATAATGCGGTGGAATTTGCTACCAGCATAGCCAAATCCATGTTGACCGGTTGCAAGTTCACGGAAATTTTGAGCGGTCTTAGGGACCTCGTTGTCGTAGAGCTTGAACACGACGCGCCCACCCGGTTTTTGGTTGACAGCGATGTCAAACTGTGAAGAGAATGTCAGAGGACGCGTCTCAAGAGCAAAAAAGAAGACGCACGTAGACGTTCGACCTGTTTGTGTTGTCGTCGCGTGAGTTTTCTTGGAGAACAGCATAGACAGGAATCGTGGACGCAGCAAGGAATATGTACATGTTTTTGCCGGCAGAGGCGGTTGAAGCAAAGCGACGGAGGAATGTGGCCATTATTAAGTCGCTAATTAACGATTCAGTACAGACCCATGGCTACAGAAGACGGACATACGAGAAAAGAAGTACAGGAGGAGAGTTCAAAGAAAGAAACCGGAATTAAATTTCGTCACCATTTGCTTTTCCAGATTCTCGGATGCCACGTGAGTTAGCTTATTAAGCATCCGTCCTTCCCCGCTTCTCAGATCATCCCAGGCCTCGAGCAGCCTGCTCTATGTTTGCCCGCGAGTCTATGTGTTCCCGCTGATCCCCTCTTGACACAACGATATCCACACTCTGGACATTCTATAACCCACGGCGACGGCTGTCCCTCTTGGTGAAGATGAGATCCAAAGTGCTTTCCCATATTCGCATCCTTCCCTTTGTATCCGCAACCTCCTGCTCCTGCTCCTGCTCCTGGTATATCCCATTGGCATCCATCCGATTGACCTCTGCGAGTGTGCTGCTTTACATGGGCTAGGATGTCTTTCTCCGTAGCGTTTACTATTTTGTTACAATTCTCCCAGCGACATATAATACAGTCATCAGCTCTCGCCTTTATCAGGTTTCTCCCTATTCGTCTCTTTGTCCCCGTAGTTTTGGGGGCCGCTCGTTTTGAACTCTTCCTGTGTCTTTGGGTCAATAAACAAACACATAAATAACTCTCCGTACTCACGGGGTCTTCAATGACGGCAAATTTTGACTACTTTTGGGGGACGTGAAGTTGAACTGTGCCTGTTGGAAAGGGTGATAACCAGCCGAGGCTTCCGGAACGTATTGATACTGATACTGTGGGTGGTTGTACAAGGGATAGCCGTTAGAGACGCCTAGCGTGTACTGTGGCTGGAGCTGGAGCTGCCCGAAAGGAAGATAACCAGAGGTGGCATCTGGGATATACGGTGGTGGATAAGGATCATAGGGGATGTAATTCGCGTTGAAGGCGTCGCCGCGGAATGGTTGCATATTGGATGGGGGCCTCCTCAAATCAACCCGAGGGGTTTTAAATATGCTAGGCGCTGGATGGTGTGTTTTTTTTATCCTCGAGGGCGACATAGGTCCTTATGTGCTATTGACAATGCACAGGGCCGACTCGGAATATCCAGCTCGATGTGTCCATCGTTCAGTCCAAGCGCAAATCTCGCTTCGATACTCGGCCCTGCCTCAACAATGCACCGCATTTCGCGATACGACGTCTTCCATATTTCCAATGCATCTCCGCCGCTCTCCAATTCCTGCGGCGTTGTAGATTCGGCTATTCCACAAACACATATTGCTCATATATTCGAGCCGAAGTTCCTGAAAGTTTGGAACGATGGTAGCCATTTCGGGGAGAAGAGCATTCGAGGTACGGCTGGTGCATTTCTTACTCCAGTGAGCGGTGTGGTATGTGGTGACACTCGATAAAACCACCTTAGGAATGCACCGAGGCTAGCTGATTTCGCGTATCTCTTGGGAACGTGTTTCCGACCGGAGCCTGACGTTCAAGGCCTTGTTACTTGACCTCAGGAGGTGGCATGTAATGGCTCACAAAATAGTCTAGGACAGGCAAGTTGGCATGACAATCTGAGAACATTATTTAGATGCCGGCTGAGTGGTAATTAATGGAGTTTTGCTTCATCTAGATCTCGGACCTTGTCCATCGACTCGAACCAAGCCATCCCATTATAGGAGTACGCTACTACATCTCTACTGGTATGTTTTGCGTACTTTCTATTCGTATGTACTGCTTAATTATTCGGAGTAGTTCTGACAGGTTCAGGTTGCACCTCGCTCTGATCTGCGTGTTGTTTCTTTGCGCATTGCTTCCTGTGCATACCACGCTCAACGAATACACCATCACAATGCGGACATTTGTATGCGTATGGATTAGGCTGCTCCTCCTGGTTGAGATGCCTCCCAATATGCTTCTTTATAGCTCCCATCGTCATGAGCTCATTGCACATGTAGCTGTGATTGTGCGATGAGACGAATGCTCTCCCCTGGCCCCCAGCCAGCCTAACAAGCATGGCCGGCCTCCAGCGGCAACGAAACAATGACACCCTTGACTTTTCCTTGATTGCGAGCCTCGCAACCGACGGCTCACAATCTCGCAGGCAGCTGGAGAAACCATGGACAGAGTACAGGTGATCCTCCACACTTGTCTTACCCGCTGGCACCATCATACGACAGTCCTCCCAACGACAACGCCAGAAGAGATTATCCTCAGCCAGTAAGACGTCTAACTTGTCCCGGCGCGAAACTACTGTTCCAAATTCCGGGTCGACTTTGAGCTCGATAGACTCGCTTGGCCCACGACCTCGAATTATCCAAATGGGGTACCTTGGCTCTGTCGTTGGCTGTCGGTTTGGAGCAACCCGAGGAACGGCGTAGACGACGAGACGAGGCGACGGAGGAGCTTCTTTGAGACCACCACATGGCACCAAAGAGGGAGGACTCGAAGGTCGAGCAGGTGCCAGTAAGGGTGGAACCACTTCGAGCCTAGGCTGGGCTTGCACGGTCGTCGACGGAGGATTCGAGTCCCTAGGCGGGGTCGCGAGACTCGCTGGATAGGGATTAATATTATCCAGCCTTGGAGCTGGTAGGATTCGGGCATAGGGCTTGGATCTAATACCTCTAGCAGCGCTTGCTGTACGCGTGGTACGGTCAAGCGCCTGGGAACGAACTTGATGATGACTTTCCAATGGCTCCGGCGTTGGCTCTGCTGCAACCTGAGGGGCAGGCTGGTACTGAGGGACAGTGCGGTCTGGAAGGCAGGAGTGGCGAGGATTGCAGGTGTCCGGCAAGTTCCCGGCTCTGTGGCCTTGGTCGGAAGTGGATCCTCGAATCGAGGTGCTTGGACCATGCCCACTGCTTGCCATGTGCGGTATGAATGGTGCATTTGAATACCCTTGTATCATGAGCGCATCCGACGTATATGGGAACCAGTGGGAGAGGCCATTCGTGGGTAAGGCGACTATGTTGGGGCCGAGCACCGGAAGGCTACTACATGGCGAACTTCGCGTCATTTCCAACGTCGACGAGATAGAAGAAAACCTGCTTACAGGAGGCGAGGATCAACAGTCGTGACCGGAACTAGGGCGCCGCTTAGGCCATTAGCATCTAGTCCTCGAAATTGGATTCCTTGACTCAAAACCACTGGCAGGCTGGTAGCATGGAGTTGATGGGGGCCAGTAACACCGACAACTCCCGAGCCGTAGATCAAGCTATTGGACGACTGGGCGGATTTATGGAGGTTGTAAACTGGGGCGAGAAAGTGAGCCTCCTGCCCGCCAAGGTACTGGCCAGAGGTCGGACCTTCAAGACCACCTGGCGAGTAAAAAACGAGCTGCCTAAGAAAAGCGTCACGACAGTGGGCATCGAAAGGGAAATATAGACGTACGACTGGTCGATGGACCTGCTGCGTATGTCCCACAAAGGCTTGTATGTGCTTGGACCATATTCCGGAATCGACATGATTTTCTTTCGCTCCGTTCGACGAACAAAAAGGCACAAAAACGGAGAGGTTGTGATACAAAGGTGTCTAGTTACCGGAAAATGCACAAATTCGCATTGTTCCATTTAAATCCACCTTTCTCACCGACACCCTTTCCACACCTTTACAAAATTAGTTAGATCCAAGCCCTGTGTCCAGGAAAAAAATTCTGCGAGGAGAATATCCCCGTGTTTGTGCTTGAAGGACCTTGGAAAAGGGTTATGGTGAGCCAATCAAAATTCTACCAGGGTCCACAATGCGCCACTTATGTACTCTGTGGACATTTTGAATGGCCCCAAAAATCCCCAGATTCACTGGTATATCGCTATATCGATGTAGTCTCTGTCCGTACCTGCATGACCTGATAGTCTTAAACTCGTAGGAGAAAATACTTCTCATTGAGCGAAAGATCTGGCAAGGAACCCACGGAGCGGAGTCAAAGGTGAGAATACTGAATAGAGAGTAATTTGACGATCCTGTCATCAGAGGCCATCGTGGCACAGCTTTCGATCGAGATACGGGGGCTCGTGAGTCCGTCGCAGCCTGCCTGAACACCCCAGAAATTCTGCTGGTTGGGCAAACAGTCCGTACCGCAGAAATAAAACCGCAATTCACATTCGGCCAGTGAGGCAATGGAGCACATACATAGAACATGGGAGGGCCACTAGGAGGACGAGGGACAATTCAGCTAGTGTCGATCAGTGGAGAGGTCCCCGATATACACGGATGGTAGCCCAATTCACTAAAGCACCTCGTCTTGATTCGGCCAGAACCCCGATAGAACTCAATCTCATTGATTGATATATATTCCTCTCAACTTCTAATCATTAACTTTTCTCGATAGGGCACGCGGCAAGCCTGAAGAGAACAGTCGACTCACCGTCCAGGGCTTCTCTGAGCCAATGCACGGATTAATGTCACTCCCCTCGTACCTCTTGGCAGTGTTTAAAGCTCACTTCTCAATTTTAAAAATAAAGCGCAAGCGTAGAAAAGATGTGGTATGAATGTGTAACCGCGACACCTAACTCTTGAGTCGGTTTACGGCCTCAACGAGCATCCTCGTCCTGTATTTCTTACAGATCATGACGAGAAGGGGAGCGAGTGGTCAGGTGCCAGGGGAAACATGGTAACCAAATACACATCCTGGAAACTGTATTGAACTGGTTTGTCCGAGGTCAGCTTGTATGGACAGTTTAATTATCGGTGGCAATCATCTTCTATATGTCTTTCCAAGGCCGCCATGCTCGCGATGAAGATGGAATAAGCGCAACATCAGTCGGACGGTCTAATCCACAATTGGCTAAACCGTAACGCTGCGCACGAAAGCGCTCCTCTCACTGTCCCCTGTGACGGCATCATGATGTCGGTCCATGACTTCCTCAATTCACTTTCGATGATCATGACGTGAAGCCTCTCTACTCGTGGAGTAGTGTTTATGCAGAACCTGGAATATATCGGAAATTATCGTATGGCTTGGCTAACATCGCCTGCCGACTCTTGTTCCTGCAGATTCGCTTCCCCCGCTGGGAGAACCAAAATTTGGGGATAGTCCACTTCTTGTTAGAACGGTCCAGCTTTTCTGCCGCGGACAAGGGAGGAACAAGTTATGATCCAGGACAGTGTTCTAAGGACATGAGTTGCCTACGGGTCATTGTCGCAGACACTGAACACTGAGCACTGAAACCTTGCTCCAATCATGATAGAACACCCACGCCTCTTTCGAGTTGAATTATGCCTAGATCCGAATGCCAAAACCAGAAGAGGGGAGCTTATTGTCACCGTAACCGCCTTTAAGTCTGTATTTAATCGCGAAATGTAGCCCGGACGAGACTGAACCGAGCGCCTTGCATTTTTCCCAATCTAGTAGTCCTCAGACGAAATTAACTGGTGTCAGAGGTCATCAACAATAACGGCACCGACGTTAGTAAGTTATCCGCCGATGACAATATAAGCATCCAATAGTATTGATCCATGAGAGGATTGAAGACCGCTGAGAACTGTGCCTGACGTGGACTAGAATAAAAAATGAAAGCCGAGCGACCACACCACGAGGAGCTAATCCACAAATCCCTATCTACCGTGAAATCTATTTGATCAGGTTCATATTCCTTCATCTGGGAGAAACGTAACCGAACTCA
Source organism: Leucocoprinus leucothites (assembly GCA_013368445.1). NCBI lineage: Eukaryota > Fungi > Basidiomycota > Agaricomycetes > Agaricales > Agaricaceae > Leucocoprinus > Leucocoprinus leucothites. Next base: position 82,890 of record JAACJO010000029.1, read on the forward strand.
CATTTCTCAACGTCCCTCTAAGCCGGAGTGAGGTTTAGCAATCCACTATTCAATTTATGTATTGCGCAAAGGACAGCAGTGATGATCGAGGTATCTAGAGCATCCAGCTTGTCTAATAATTCAGATTATGATAGATACCAATGAGTGAGCTACTGATTGCTACTATTAATCCGGGTTTATTATCCTCCAGTAGCCTTTCTGCTCTCCTCGCTCTGTGGCTGACCCAGCTTGAAATAGAGTTTGACCTAGATTGAATTTGGATTCAGCACAAGGCCTTTCAATGCTCCATGCGTTGTGGTTAGTTTTCCTTAACCCAGCTCAAATCCAGATTAAATCCAAACGCAAGGATGCGTGGACCGATCCAGCTGACTGAAGACTCCGCCGTCCAGGTGATAAACAATAGGCGAGTACTCACGGTAGGCTATATATAGTGTACTGGCGTCGTTGAGGTAACGTTGAAGGTCAGCTGCCGAATTGATACCAAAGCTATCAGTACCAGAGCTAACACGATGGATGATTTCACAAAGAGTTTCGACGTGAGACCGACTTAGAGAAGCCCCAAGTACGACCTTCGCGAACTTGAATTCGGCTTCTGAGTTGAATGGGGACCACGGCGAGATCACTTTGGGGATAGCTGGTTGCCAAACGAGCGGCAGTGGAGCAGTGGGCTGTGAGGCTTGTGGTGGAGGACCGGCTGGCTGCAAAGTAGATTTCGGCCGATGAGAGTTCCCGAGAAATGTCGTCTCGGGGTTTCGCTCAACATTGGGATAAGGCCCAACTCGTGGACCGGGTGGACAGTGCGGCACTCGAAGTGCTTGTGAGCTCGTACAGGAAGGCGGTTTATTAGATGCGGCGAGGTCTGAAGAAAGACCGTAGTGTTGAGTGTAAATCACGGACATGCAAAGAATGTCTTACTAGCAGGGTTATCAAGTCTAGGACCAGAACGAGAGGGGGGGCGCTTCAAGTGATGATTCTGCTCTGGCACTTGACATTTCTCCCATGGCTCTAGTTCCCAGACTGGCATTACTCGTGCATTAGCGGCTGGAAGGACATGGGTGTTCAGTCACAACATTGAACAGTCAGTGTAATTTAGCTGATAGACCATGCCTTTTTCTGCAGCTTTAGCCCTTGCCTTCTCCGCCCGATAGGCTTGAGTCCTCCGCAGCGATCCATCTCGCCCAGGGCAGGCGCGTTCGTGGCTATGAAGACCACATTTGTTGAACGTTCGATTGCAATATTGACACGCAACTTTGACCGGAGGCTGCGACGGCTTAGACGATTTGAAGGGTGTTATGCCTGAGAATTGCGAGCGGTTAGCTGACAATTAAGATTCATGGCAAGGAGAGAATTGCGGTGTGGAGAGGTGAATAGGCCAACGATTGAATGATGTCATTCACCTCCTGGGCCAATGGGGAGAGCCTGATTTCCTTTCTTCTTCGAACTCCTGACATTCCTGTCCGCCGGCATGGTAGTGGGGGTTGGTCGGACGAGGGACAAACGCGAGGGTTAACAAAGATCAGTGTTTTGAATTGTTGAACGTTCATCACACGCTCATGGGCAAACTTTACTTACTCCTCTTACCTCATATTGCCGAACCACACCCCTCTTTGAAAGTTTAACCAGTTTCTTGTAGCGTAGGCTCGCCGCGTCTTAGGACTTGGATTGTCTGTAGCGGAATATGAATATATATGAATGTTGATTCCAAAAATAAACAACTCATTGGCACAGGTCGGCCCGTGGCCGATGGTGATGTAGTGCTAAGACCATCCGTCTCACTCCTTACACATTGTGGCTATCTGAGGGGATTTTCTTATTTTAGTGCTTGCTTGCCGGTAGCGCCTCCTCGGGTGTGCCTTCTTCATTTCCACCAAGCATACTCCCCTCCAAAAAAGTTAGCGTTGCTGCATGCAAGATCAAGAAATACCCCTGTCTCAAGAATCCTCAAAGGAACAATTTCCTGCAATATCGTTACCTCAGAACCCTTATCCTCACATCCGACTATCCAACACTAGGAGGTCAGGCGGGTCGAAATATTTTGTGACATTGGGCGCTCTCAATGAACAACCCCAACATGCTAGTTGTTAATGCGCAGCAGTTACGCTTGGCATTAGTCTTCATAGACATCCATTGAACGATCTCGTACTCCTCTCTTATCATCCTTTCCTGGGTGGTGACGCTCCGAATATTCAAACTACAACAGTTGAATTCTGAGCCAGAAAGTAAGAACAATTAATATAACATTGCATTCACACTCAGTTATGCGTTCTCTCACTCGAACCCCCTCCCACTATTCCCCTCGTACCATCCCCACCTCCTCCACTCCTCCACCCCTCCACAAAGCCCTCCAACAGCTTCGCAATACCCCACGCTCCCGGATCCATCGGCAACGCAGCCCCAGTTCCATCGTCTCCCCTTTCACTCACCACATACGCAGCTCTACCCAACTTGGGTCTCATCCCCCTCGTACTCATCGCTCCCTCAGCCGCCTGCCCCGCCGCTTTCCGCAGGTCCCCATGTGTAGAAGATAAAGTAGTGCAGAACGGTTCGAGTGCATCAATGACTGTTCGATCACCTGGTTTAGCGGTTGTATGTTTGGATAGGGCAATGAGTGCGTCGAGGGGTGCCGTGTACCATTTGGATTCAGGAGTGGTGGAGAGAAGGGAGAAAGAGTAGGCGTTTAGATATATCCCGAATACTGTAGGGTGCAACGATAGCAAGTGGCTTGGTTAGCGAGCATGAAAGGATAATGAAAGAGGTAGGGAGAAAACGTACGAGCACCAATAGTTCCACCCATCACATCGTCTAATATCTCCGAGATTCGCTGAACGAGTTCAGCAGGTGTCATATTCAACAGCCCGGATTCCGCTTCCGACCTCCGTATTTCAGCGAGTATAGCTGTATATTGTCAATCCCCCACTGTCAACCTTATGTTGCGTGGAAATAAAATTGGGAAAAAATCGTACCTGAAGCGCCCGCAGCGAACGTATGTCCACAATCTCCATCTCCAAGAACCGTATCATACTCCGTCAACTCTTTCTCGACACTCAATACCGCTCTACAAGCTGATTCAAGAGCAGTGATCACTCTCGGTGATACCTTTGCACCCTCACCGGTATCACCCTTTGCAGCAGCCTTCTCATCGACAGTCGCAGTGGAAAAATAATCTGTCGTGTCCTCCTGCTTTCCCGGAGTAGGTGCAAAATCGGTCCAGTATCGTCGCACGCCGATCCATGAATGTGCATCTGTTGGTGCATCAAGGAGTTCATAGGTGTTGATGGTAAGGCTGTGGGACTGTAAGAGGCGCTGATTGATAGCGGATATATTGAGAATGGATGCTGAGAACCCGGAAGCGTTGAGAGAGGTCATATATGATGAAGAGTATATTCGTTTTGGGTGAATGTTGCGAGAAGCTAAGGGGTGATATCCCAATCAGCGTGATAGATAAAAGTAGAAAGGAGGAAAGCGGACCTAGCGTGGTGACGAGATCAGCGAGCAATGCACCCATTTCGAGTTGAGATACTCCTCCCAAGTTGTTCACGAACAATACAGTCTCATCATCCTCTCCCGTGACAAACCTCTCACCATCAACATTCCTCTCCAACATCATCCCAACCATCTCCTCAATCACGCCTCTCACATCATAGCCCATCTTCCTCCTGTGCACCCCAGCCTCATTATGCAACCCTAGCCCAACTTCACATTCATCCTCTTCCAGTGGCTTCAACCCTTCTCCCTGTGCACGCCCAGGAACATGACAATGTTCCAACGCGACCCCTATGCTCGATAAATTTGACACTACTGCATCTCCATAAACCTTGCACGTAGACAAGGAGACACCGGTATGTGCAAGAGCGCCAAGAAGCTTGCAAACGAGGATATTCCCCGCTAGGCCGCGTGGTCCGACAGCTTGAGTAGTGGGAGAGTGGAGAAGTGAAACGTCGTCTGCCACGACGACACTCGCGAGGTCAATTTCTGGGAATAAAACCCGAGCTTTCTCAATTGCCAGGCCAAAATTGAGTCGATCGCCCGTATAGTTGTTCATTACAACCAAAACGTTCCGTTTGTCCTCTTCCTTCGTAGACAACTGAGAGTCTGGGACGGAACCGAATGCGGCAAGTCGAATGGTGTTCAGGATCTGTTTCGAGCTAGGGCTAGCAAAGATCTCGCCTGATACACATGCAGTGAGCATTCCATGTCCTGTGTATCCCGCGTATGCGGGTTCGTGACCTGCGCCTCCACCGCAGATGACGGCAACATTGGCATTGGGAGATCGATCGGTTGTGTACACTGTGCGTGAAGCGGGGTGCCTAGTCAGGACAGTCAAGTGAGATGCCAGGAGCGTGAGGGATCAGAAATCGACAAATGAGTACGCACAGCCGTAGACTCGGGTTCAAGAGAACAGCTCCTCGTAACGATTTGAGTACAAGTCCATCAGGAGAGGTATAAAAGTGTCTGGTCGTCATGATAGAGTGGTGGTGGTCCGAACGTCCAATGATGTGGAGTATTGGTGTAACCAGTGTCAGAAGTATCGATAGGCTGAGCCATGGGAGGCTTTCAAGGCGAGTCTTCTATTCGGCTGACCAGGGAAGCCTCAGAAAGAACGTCACTACTGCCGATTCAATGTAAGGTCTGTCACGATGGATGTGGGGAATAGAACGTAGTACTACTTTTGTACTGCCCACCTGACGACGCAACCTCACGTGCCATGACCAACTATTTACATCTGTCGCTTCGATCCACAGCACACCATGCATCATGCCTGGAAGCTAGACCTGGGGCCACGCTATCGACTTTGCTTTAGTAAAGCCATCTTAATATATGTATAAATTCCAAGGCCAGTTGCCGCAAGTATCAGTTTACCTCCTCGCTTCGGTAGAGAGATAAATCTTTCAGTCGTCCATCGTCCCGCCCCTCGACACAAAGACTCACAAGGGCGAAATATATTGATGCACATTGCCCTCGTATAGCATGAGAATCGCCCTCGGCTGTACGACACTGATCAAACTCGCCTTTCAAAACAGCATCAACAGCGAGAAGCAGACTTTGTTCTATCTACTCAGCCACTCAGCCACTTAGCACCAATATATCATAGTCGTGGCTCCACGCACATCGCCCTTCATGATTGTAGGTGCAGCCGGAAAAGACTTCCTCGCATCTCTCACTCCATGCCACCTTCTTTCATAGCAATCGTTTCGAGAGCACCATGATATATGATCATAACTACATCTGAGCAACTGCAATTCATTAAGAAACTGCTTCTACGGAATGATTCGTCGATTAATCACGAAGCTTAGATTTGTGGCTTACACGTCGCAAGATAACTATTATGATCTAGGAGCTTCTATAGAAGTTTTGTCGCCTTGACTATGAACTAACACCCAGGTCGTCAATCAGTCTCAGCTCGAGGAAGTATAACTGGCTTCCGTGTTCAAGTCGCCCCACCATGATGCTGAGGCGACGAGACTGTGGATCACCACGCTTGTTTAATTGTATTTAAAACTATTGATGAGCTCCGCCATCAAATATCGTATCTTGATGCACCATAGTTGCTGTTCAGATCAGCAAAGTCTCCACTAGTGTCTGACTCGAATAATGCCTAGGACTATAAGACTTAAGTAACTCAGCACTCCTGCCAGTGCGGCAAGTGTAGTTCCAACATTTTAACACCCTCAAACCTTTCAAGAAAGAATGGCCGAGTCAAGTGATTTTGCGATGATGGTGCCCGTATTGCGCAAGCGAGCTTACTCCGGGTGTGCGTACCTTAATACAAGTATTGGAGATTAACCTATCCTCACAATGACTTCTCTCCAAGGCATAGCCGCCACGCTGTTGGCATACGACACTTTGTACCTTCTGCCTATCGAAGCTAAATACGTTTACCGGTATATGACCTCAATACTCAATGCTGGTTTCATGCGTCTGAAATTTCATTATATCTAGTGGCCGTTCGTCAGTTGCAATTGTAATGTCTATCCATATGCTTGGTTTTGCAGCAGTCATGTAGAAAATTTTAGTTCCCTCAAAAGCTCAGCTGACCATTAATGCCAGATCTCAACTATACCGTGAGATGGTTACACTACTAAAGCTTTCACATGGCTAAGTGGCTTGTTGGTAGCTGAAGTCAATACTTTCACGGGAATTCAGGTAATATTATTTTCAAGTCGTTCCTGGTCAAACTACATAACTAACAGCATGAATCCACAGTGGTATGTGATTCGGGGGTGTAGTTGAATACAGTAAAGTAAGAAAAACTCTTGTCACAGGTGCTGGGCATCGGAGATACTGGGTGTCTATGTGTAAGTGTGGTGTGGAGTCTGAGAGAGGTCAACTCATTCAATTCCACAGAATAAATCAATTTTGTCTCCCAGCTGCAGTCAAAACTGTACTTGTCCTGCGGTTGGCAGCCCTGTGGAATGAAAGTAGAATTGGTATGTTTTTCTCTACTGCGAGGTAGAGGGTATGAATCTACTTAAAACTCATTATTTTATTTCAGTCAAATGGCTCATTTATGCTACATTATCCAGTAAGAAATTCCTTTAATTGTAATTGCAACTGCAGCATAGTTGACTTATAAATGTAGTTGAGATGCTAGTATGCTACATGCACAATGTCTTGCTTCAATTATAAAAAACTAATAAATTATAGGCATCTATCCCTAGCACCATACAAGCCATCTATGCTACCAGCCAAGGAGAATTCTTTGGTCCCAATCCCATTCCCGAGTGTATATGGAACATTGGCACTCACCAGATTCATGTCGAAAACGACCTTGATTTGTTATATACGTAAGCTCTCTACTTGTCTGCTGGTAAATTTCTGAATACTCTATCAGTATTGGTCAACTGTTCGCGACAGGGTTTCAAGTACTCTTTACTGTTTCAAAACTCGTGTATGTGCTAAAGGAATATGGCCCAAGAAACGAAACACTCCCAGGTCGAGTCTCACACATGAAAGAGTATACCCCTTTTATCTACTCATTTTACCATGATGGAACCCTTTTCACCATACCGTGAGTTAAATATTCAGTCTCTGGTATTTTCATTTACTCGAGATAACAATTTATTGCTCTTTATTACAGGCTACTAGGTAGGTACATATGCATGATTAGTTACTGTACAAGTATTCATGAAAAGGAAAGTGCTAGCAGTAATGACAGAGGTGGGAAGGCGAGATATTTTCAACAGGCCACTTGGCAATGTCAACTTCCAAATGTGAGACATGATAGTTCCACAAAAGGAGGCAGCTCAATACCTCGCCATTTTCTAGACTCCAACCTGTTGTCTACCATGCTATTGTGAGTCCTAAAGGATATATCATATTGTGTGTGCACAGGCTCAACACGTCCTGATCCAGGGGCTGCGGCTGATTCTCAATCTGCGGGTTGCCAACTGCAAACTGACAGAGAGCCTGGTCACACGGCAAAGGCACTCTACCTTGGAATTCCGCCACACGCAACCCGGCAACGGCAACGAGACAACATTTGACGCGTGAAGATACACAAATGAAATCATTTCGTAGCCCTTTGCTAATTTTTTCCAATATTGAACGATTTTGTCTTGTACTAGCTTCGTTTGACCTGCTCGTAGATAGATACTGACTTGGGTTGGAAATTGGTATAGGCCCTATGATATATCATATCTTGATACTGTAAAATCTACCCTATATTTATTCTCCATCGCTCCTTGCTGGGTCATAGGCAACTCCATGCATGCCAGGAACTGCATTTAAATAGACATGCATTTATCGATATCATCTGTCGTACATACACTACGATTCAGAGCCTCAACTTCATTGACCCTTGGGCTTATTGTCTAACTTGTCCAAGAACGTCTTACATCCAAACACCACCTTATAATCTTCAAAGATATCATCAGCCCTCACGTTTCCTATTACCCGACTCGAAAAACTCACTGAAAGACGCTCCATTACAGCAAACCGGCAAATTCGGTTTCGAGCTAGAGCAAAAAAACATGCACGTATTAGTTCAATCATCGACTTCTTGCTCACACCGACGAGACGTACCAAGCGGGTGGATCACCGGACTTCTGAGGCATTTTCCAAGCTTTACAGCTCACGCCCACCATCAAATCAGGCGCAGTAATATTCGCTACATTCGTGACGCCGATAGCCTCGAGCTCAGTTTTCGCGCTCGCTGGCGTCTTCAGAGATTCGCCTGTGCATGAGAAAAACCACAGTCAGACGGAGTCTTTCAGGCGTGACGAATAGGCGGAGAATATTTATATGTACAGCATGAGAGAAAAGAATGTCCGCAAATCTCGTTGAGTTTTTTGAGACCCTTGCTAATGCTATCTCCACTGAGGCCCTGGGCAGAGACTGTTGAGATGGAGGTGGTTAGAGAGGCGAAGATGATGAGGGATTTGAAGTTGACCATGTCTGGATAGATGGGCTTGAACCCGATGTTCGTTCAGTTTATAACGGTTTTCAAACGCGAGGGACTCAGGGAGACATGGGGTATGTTTACGGCGCGGGGCATAAGCTAGAACATCCTCAGGACAATGACAAGTCATACGGAAGTGCGATTCTTTCCATTCTTGTGGATGTTTATGGACGCTATTAGTGCGGCACTCGGAATGTTATAGTAATCTACTTACCTCTTTCAGACTGGGACATCGAGTAGCCTGGAGCGACTTGACTACACTTAGTAAAGCAATACGAAATCTCCATCATGTGGACCTCTACACAAGCGCTAATACTTCAAACATTCCTTGAAGATGGTCAAGTGCCGGGACAGAACTAAACCGAGGTCAGCAACTTTACGAGATTTAGAACACAAACGATCTCCACTCAGAAACATGAGGATCGGCTGTTGATGCAATTGATCTTGTCCGGTTCGATCTTGGATTGCGAAGAAAAATCATGTACAATTCATATTGCTCATCGCGCTCAAGCTTTACTCTGCTTATCATCAACCGGATACTTCTTACAATCAAACACCACTTTCCCTCCTATCCCGAATAAAAACACCAAATAATCAATTCCATTGATCCCAATTCGAAACGCCGGACCACTCACCCAAAGACGCTCCAGTACAACACGTCTCTATCTGTTTCGGACTAATGAAACCCAATCCCGTCCAACTCAACACCAAATCCCCAGACACAAAAAGTGACGCGAGAGACATACCAACGTTCCGGTACCTTATTCGGGTCCTCCTTCCCATCAACGTCCTCTAAATTCATAGACTGAGGAATCCAATCTTTACAATTCAACCCAACCAAACCAGGGCTCGTAATTTCATCGACATTGGTAAAGCCCGCAGCCTCCATTTGTGTCTTTGCGGCTTTGGGAGCTTTAATGGCATCACCTAAACACGAGGGACTCGTTAGGTGGAGAAATGGTGAAACCTGGGCAACGAGCGACCTACAGCAGATAGAGCCTGTAGGACATAACGGATCAAAAGCGATTTGCGGTTCGTTGTCGTCTAGAGATTGGGGTATCGCGGTGACTGCGATGGCGAGCGATAGAAGAGGGAGGATTGTCTTGAGTAGCATTGTGGTTGAGTAGGAGGAATGGGTGGGAGGAACGTTGGGGAGGGTTTATGTATTTAAGGCCCTTCTCGAGTCCCGTCCTAGCGCTCGAGGATTACGTTAGAGATTACTAGCTAGAAAGTCTTGGGGATCTGGAAACGGAATAAATCTGACGAGTGTGGTATAGTTTCGGTTGACTGGTATGACAGGGAGAATGCTCGATGTCTTTGTTAGTCATTAGCTTGTCACTGAAAACGTTCAACTGCATGCGACGGAATGTGTGGTGGGCGTGGAAGCGAAAAGTAGACATCGGGTATTCTATTGACACAACCTAGAGGTGTTATCTAGTAGCAGCTACTTCAGAGTGTGTAAGCTATTCGGTCAAAAATTGAACATCGTATCACGCACTTCAAAGCTTGGCCCCAGGCGTCGGCTGAATATATAACTCCTGCAATCCCTCTTTCGTCTCCTTCGCCATCGGCATACTCTTTCTACTCTCGCTCCCTACAAATACATGTGTATACCCTCCCACTGCAGCCGGCGCATCTTTGCCCTGGACAAATACTCCCACTTCGTACTCGACTGAACTCTTTCCTAGCTTGTTGACCCGCAGTCCGAGGTCGAGTACGTCAGGAAACGATACAGGGGCAAAGAACTATCACGAGACTTCAGTAAAGTACGGCTCGGGTATGAGATTGGCGCAGGGGAATGGCGTACCTGGCAGTGCGACTCGACGACTAGGCCGATAAGTTCAGATTTTGTAGGAAGAAGAGAACAGCGTTGGATGAGGTAGGTGTTGACGATGGAGTCGAAGAGATGGTAATATATTGAATTATTCATGTGTGAGTATTGGTCATTGTCGCTCCTAATTAAGGCCAACGTAAACGTTGAAACACTGTCGATTGTCAGAGAGTGATCGGAAGACTCACCATCGGGTTCGGTATGTGAGGAAATAAGGGTAGTCGGAGCGGTTGCGCTGCTGTAGTGAGGAAGGTGGCATTGAGCACGCTTAGACGTTAACACAAGGACCCTAGTTTGAAGTGGACTCCTTGTCGTTGGTGGATAGGGTTACACCGGTTCATAGAAAGCCGGAAGACGTGATTGCACCGGGAGCAATAGAAGGCCAGCCGTTGGCAGTCGTAGGTCGGCACGTGAGGAGCACTAGGTATGCGACAGTTCAGTCAGGTGCCAGCCTACAATACTTTCCCGGAGAGAGCACAAGAAGCAGGATACAAACCCGTTCATGGAGGTCGAGGAGCCTCAGGCTACAAGTGATGGGAAGCGATGGGCACATGACCTGATGGCATCAATAATCAAATGAGGAACTCAGGACAAGGAACGCGTCACTCCTCCCAAATACCACCACCTCGCTACAATGGAAACCTCGTTCGCTCTCACAGGAAAAGGATATGTTATTGTAGCCGCAGACACAACATCTGCTCGCTCGATCGTGAAAATGAAGAACGACGAGGATAAGATCAAAACTGTTTCTCCTCATCTTCTTATGTCCTACTCTGGCGAACCAGGTATGTATTTTCTATGATTCCAGGACATCAGGAGCCCATTTTGACTCATGAATTATATCTCTAGGTGACACGGTGCAATTTGCGGAATACATAGAACGCAACCTCCGACTCTACCAAATCCGCAATCTATACCCCCTTCGCCCCTCAGCAGCCGCCTCTTGGATCCGTCGCTCCCTCGCAGAATCACTCCGCTCGCGGAGCCCTTATTCTGTCAACCTCCTGGTAGGGGGTTATGACACCTCTACCCACGAGCCAAAATTGTACTGGATCGATTACTTAGGGACTGTCAGTGAGGTGCCTTTTGCGGCACATGGGTATGGATCGTATTTTGTTCTCAGTTTGTTGGATCGGTGAGCTTCTTCTGTGTATTTCAATTTATCTGTTGGTGTGCTAATGACTGGTGTCCTAGATACCACGATCCAGAAGCCCCGCTTGAAGAGGGTCTCGCTACGCTCAAGAGATGTATCCAGGAGGTGTCAAAGAGGTTGATCGTGAGCCCCGAAAAGTACAAAGTTAAGGTTGTGGACAAGGATGGTGTACGAGAAGTCGAGCTTTAGGTTACAAGCCGTTTGTTCCTTCTCCCACTTTCCCAATGAATGTATTTCTACTTCGAACCAGGCCCGTCTCTTCCATGCACTTCTGAGGTATCACGATCGGCAATCACGTCTGGTTGTGGCCTTGTCTCTCTTGAACTTGTTCCATACGGTAGCTTCCGCTCCTTCCGTTCACCGCGCCCTACCCATCGGAATCCACTCCATATCTACGTCTGTCGCAAAGCTAGTCGCCACTTTAACCGAGCTGGTGAACTCTTAGCCCTTGTCGGTATCCCACCTCAAGACTTTGAATCGATAAAATCTGAGTCATTGTATGTCCTATTCTTTCCGTGGTGCCTGGTATGATGTATCAGCTACTAGTGCTACGTCAAGGTAATCTTGACTTGATAAGAACATCAAAATTTGTCGGTCGATCTCCGCTGCCAGTAGATGTCATATCTGACCTTCAGCTCCTTTCTCAAATCCTGTATTCCTTCGTCTTTATCCCGCGATTAGGTCGGACTCCCTTTGAGAAAACGACCTCAAGTCACTTGCCGAAACGCAGTTCATTATCCGAGTCGTCGGCGCTGAACGTCGAACATTTCATCGGTCGAATTCATCCCGCGAGAGAAAAGATCTATTGTTCGTACATCGACATCGGTGTCCTTGAAATTCCACAATGGTGGGATTCGTATCTAGAAGTCAGGTATTTAATCAAAGTGCCCAAGAATATGTGTATGTCCACAGGTCTGATTGAATCCAAGTTCTCTGTAGACGGCAAAATATTCTATTCAATTTCTTTCTTCACTCTTTGCTTATCCACAGGCAGACCACTATGATGCTGTCGCGTTATTTTTGTTTCGATTTCACAGATAGCACTTGGGCAACCGATTTCTCAGGTATCGATATGATACTACTCTTCCATCGTAGTAACTTAACATTCAATAATGACATTCTACCACGATATCAAGATTATTTCAGGCTCCAAGATCGCGCCCACCTTATGAATGCCACATCCCGCTTTACCGAAATCGAGTCGACTCCCAGTTCGTGGGCCAACGGGAGAAAGGGTTTATACATATAAATCCGACATCTTGAGTACTCACAGGTCACCAGTCTCAGTCTTTGAGAGCCCAGCGCTCATATATTACTTACAGAACCCTCAACGAACAACTCCCAATCAAATCCTTCGTACTCTTCACAACCCACCTCCTCTTTGTATCTCTCGCTACCGCCACACCCATCACAGCGGGCGACAGCCAAGCTCTCGACGCTAGAGGCTTCTGTGACCTCCAGGGTGAGATCCAAGATGGAGCCAAAAAGGGCATCTCTGAGACTTCTCGAGGTGGTCGCATTTTCAAAATAGTTAAGGAATGACTCGGTGTGGATATATGCTCATTTGTGCATTTGGAAATTATCCAGCTACTCGATCGGATTGAAGTAGTAGTGAGAAATTGAGCAAGTTGGAGAGATTTGAATTGGACGGAATAGCTATCCAAGAGAATACGTCGTTTGTGATTGTACGAATCAATGATTGAAGTCGCTACTAGTAGGTGTGTGGGGCTATGCGTCTTGCTGTTTCTGCACTCCGGGAACAGGTGGCTTGATTATGATGATTATGGCTAACTTCACATGTATAGTCCGATATGGTGTAACGGCTAACATTGCCGCCTTTCACGCGGCAGCTCGGGGTTCGATTCCCCGTATCGGAATTTGGATGAGAGTAAAAATTGTTTTTTATTCGTTTTGTTTTATCTGCTCAAGTTGCTTTGTTCATTGCGCTGACATACCCCCGGTCCATCGTGGATTATGAGTGGGTGTGTGGGAGTTCAGCTGATTAAACATGACGTCGAACCTCGATCATGAACCAACTTTGGTCTCTTTTTCACTGATATGCTTCCCGCCCCTAGTATATAAGACCCCAACTTACACATACTCTCTTCAACTTCGCCAACCTTCCCACTCTCTCACAGACTACAATGGCAGATACGAAAAGGAAAATGCCCTATGGTGAGGCCTCCTTCCTATTCTTAGTGATATCACTCTCAACACTTCAACCCTGTTCAGTGCGCCTCGGCAACTCAGGCCTGAAGGTTTCAAAGATAATCCTCGGTTGTATGTCATACGGAACCCTGAGTGGCAGGGGTGGGTGCTTGATGAGGCAGAATCTATTAAACATATCAAAGCTGCGTACGTCATGGCCTTGCAGCAATTTCTCACAAGTGCTTACCATTAACCATCGTCTGCAGATACGATGCTGGCATTAACACGTTCGACACTGCCAACGTACGGCCGTCATGTTCCGTGTCTTGTCATTCTGACACGCGGGTTTACTTGATAGGCATACTCAAACGGTCTTTCCGAAGTCATCCTCGGCAATGCAATCAAACAGCTGAAGCTTCCGAGGGAGGAAATTGTCGTTATGACGAAGGTCTTTTTCATCGTTGGGCGTACTCCGGGCGAGAATGTGCGAACACACAAGGACCCAGATCAAGCGGGATACGTGAACCAGCGTGGTTTGAGTAGGAAGCATATCTTTGATTCTGTCAAGAAAAGCTTGGAAAGGCTACAGTTGGATTATATCGACCTTCTCCAGTGTGAGCTCGGACAGCTCAACGCTTGGACCTCATTTGATATTGACATATTATCCAGGTCACCGTTTTGACCCTGACACGCCTATTGAGGAAACAGTAGGGGATACTTGCACTTTTGGTCTCCTCCTCGCTAACGCTCCGACAGATGCAAGCTCTCCATGATGTCGTTAAAGCTGGATGGGTTAGATATGTCGGCATGTCTTCGTGTCACGCCTGGCAGTGTGCGCCTTCACTTCTTTTGGCATGCATGTTGTTTCACTCATAGATGTGCTATAGTTGCTGCGATGCAGAGTACGTTTCCAAGGTTCATTTAGTCATGCTAGACTCTAATCGTCTCATAGACTACGCAATCAATAACAAGCTGACGCCTTTCATCTCCATGCAAAACCACTACAACTTAATCTATCGCGAAGAAGAGCGTGAGATGTTCCCTTCTCTCGACGTATGTCTCCACATGGCCTCCTAGTTTTTCTGTCCTGATATCTGTCATAAAGTGGTTCGGCGTCGGCTCTATCCCTTGGTCTCCAATTGCTCGTGGAATTCTCTGCAGACCTTTGACAGGGACAACTAAACGCAAAGAAACCGATCAGTACCTGAATGGGTACACCACTGATACTTCTCCTACTCAGGAAATTATCAAGCGAGTTGAAGAGATTGCTAAGAAGAAAGGCGTCAGTATGGCTCAAGTGTCACTCGCATGGGTGATGAGCAAACCTGGTGAGTTTTCTTGTGTTAACCTCAAAACGATGAACGGCCTGTTCAATTCATGACTCCAGGTGTTACTGCTCCTATTGTCGGCACGACGTCGTTGGATAACCTGAACGATCTCATTGGTACGCCGCGAATAATTTATCCTGCTGGACTTTTATTGACTTGTCTACTAAGCATCCGTCAACGTGGAGTTGACTCCGGAGGAGATTAAGCAGCTTGAGGAACCTTATAAACCTATCGCGATATTCGGCCACATGTAGGATCTCGGATAAATAGTTTGTGTACTTGGATCATGCGTTTCGGGTTCAGTGATGTCTATTGGATGCCCTACTAGTGAGTAGGTGAACCCCTCACCAACGAGGTATGAACAGAATATAAATATGATGCTTTGGGACTGGAAATCAAATGGATACGCGTAAACTTTCTTTCAAGAACAAAGCTAGAGAGAGGTACTGGCGATAGCACATTATAGAGTTCCGTGGGGCGAAAGGAAGCCGGTGAGCTGAAAGTAACAATTCATTGACTAGATTTTTATCTTGTACCTGGATGTCCCAGATAGAACGGTTGTATCAGCGTTCCTCAAAGAGAAGATATGGTGCCGTTTCGTGACACCATTCTACGACTAAACCATAACGTTAGCCGGTGGGGATTCCTAAAAGCGATATTATTAATAGACGCCTTCAAATCACCCTCATCGGCGACGCTGATGTACAAGCACGTCAAGAAATTGAGGTACATGTCTAGGTTCTTGTAGAAGCTTGTGGAGAGCTATAGAGTTGCCATGATACAGTCACTGGAGCTTTTGCCAATGACTGACCGCATATTGCAGGATCCAGTGCCGATTATATCTGGCCGAATAACATGGAGAGAAACCGGACTGGAAAGGATATTGTTGAGTTTGTGAGTGGTGTTAAGGGGAGTCAGCGTACCGATCGCACTCGCACTACGAGGTGGGGAGAGGTAAGAGAGAAGGGCAGAGAAGCATCGCGTGAGAAACACGACCCGCGTTCTGGCCGTGTATTCATGGTGCTTTGTTCATTGCGCTGACATACCTTTGACATTGACTCATCGTACCTCCGACTCATCGTCGGATGCGCGAGAACTCAGCTGATTAAACATGTCTTCTGACCTTGATCATGAACCAACTTTGGTCTATTTTTAATTGATATATTTCTTTCCCCCATGTATATAAGACCCCCACTTACACATACTTCCTTCAATATCGCCCAACGCTCCCACTTTCTCACAGCCTATAATGACGGATACCAGAAGAAAAATGCCCTATGGTGAGTTCTCCTTCCTGTTCTTAATGGTATCACTCTCAAACATTCGAACCCTGTTCAGTACGCCTCGGCAATTCAGGCCTGAAGGTTTCAAAGATCATCCTCGGTTGTATGTCATACGGAACCCCTGAGTGGCAAGAGTGGGTGCTCGGTGAGGCAGAATCTATTAAACATATCAAAGCTGCGTACGTCATGACCTCGCAATGATTCTCGACAACTACTTACCATTGAGTATTATACGCAGATACGATGCTGGTATCAACGCATTCGATACTGCCAACGTATGGTTGTCGCGTTGCACATTTTATCCTTCTGATGCATGGCTTTTCTTGATAGACATACTCAAATGGTCTTTCCGAAGTCATTCTCGGCAACGCAATCAAAGAGCTGAAACTTCCAAGGGAGGAAATTGTCGTTATGACGAAAGTCTTTGCCCTCGTTGGACGTACCCCAAGCGAGACTGTTAGAACACACAAGAACCTGGATCAAGCAGGATATGTAAACCAACATGGTTTGAGTAGGAAGCATATCTTTGATTCTGTCAAGAAAAGCTTGGAAAGGTTGCAGTTGGATTATATCGACCTTCTCCAGTGTGAGCGTTTGAGCTTCGACAGCTCGACCTTTTGGACGCTACGCCATATTCACATCTTATCCAGGTCACCGTTTTGACCCTGACACGCCAATTGAGGAGACGGTACGGGGATATCTCCATCGTTGATCTCCTTTCTACTAACGCCCTATTAGATGCAAGCTCTGCATGATGTCGTTAAAGCTGGATGGGTTCGGTATATTGGCATGTCCTCGTGTCATGCCTGGCAATGTATGCCCTGCTCTCATTCGTTATCCGTGCGTATGATTTGGCTCATAGATCCACGCCAGTTACCGCGATGCAGAGTACGTTTTCATGCTCGGGCAGTTATGCTGCGCTCTCATCCTTGCATAGACTATGCCATCAATAACAAGCTTACGCCCTTCATATCGATGCAAAACCATTACAATTTGATCTATCGCGAAGAAGAGCGCGAGATGTTCCCTTCTCTCAATGTGTGTCTCCACACCCGACTTCCCATTTTGTTTGTTCTTAAATTTGCAATAAGTGGTTCGGAGTCGGTTCTATCCCGTGGTCTCCAATTGCTCGTGGAGTTCTTTGCAGGCCTGTGACAGGAACAACCAAACGTAAAGAAACAGATGCGTTCCAGAAGGGATACACTATCGATACACCAGCCACTCAGGAAATCATCAAGCGAGTTGAAGAGATTGCTAAGAAGAAAGGTGTCAGTATGGCTCAAGTGTCACTCGCGTGGGTGATGAGCAAGCCTGGTGAGTTTTCTTGTGTTACCTCAAAACGATGAACGTCCTGTTCAATCCATGATATTAGGTGTTACTGCTCCTATTGTCGGCACGACGTCGTTGGATAACCTGAACGATCTCATTGGTACGCCGCGAATAATCGATCCCCCCGGACTTTTATTGACTTGTGTACAAGGATCCGTCAATGTGGAGTTGACTCCGGAGGAGATTAAGCAGCTTGAGGAGCCTTATAAACCTATCGCGATATTCGGCCACACGTAGGATCTCGGATAAATAGTTTGTGTACTTGGATCCTTCATTTCAAATTCAAAGATTTTTATGGGATTTGCTCTAGCTGGTATGTATATACTCCAGCAACACACGGAAAGAATGGAACTATGGTTTTCTGGGCAGCAAGCTAGTGGGTCGAACTGTACTCGGATTTATTGCGGGCGTTCTTACTTATATTCCATTTTCATTTTCATTTCTCGGTGTTTTCAAGCTGAGACACCAGTAGTAATTTACGAAATCAAAACAGTCGTACCAGGGTCCCTTAAATAATGCGACATTACCTCCTTGCGAGTCATCACCCTGAACGCTAATTTTCGTTACGCCAGGTGATGTACCTACTAATCTCAAGATGGCCCCACGTCTATCCGATATTACTATTGGGGCGGATATTACCTGTTATAGAGTACATATCTACCATCTCAAAGAGCATCTATGGCGTCGTTTCATAACGCCGTTCCGCAACTAAACCATATTGGTCGGTTGGTGGGCATTACTGAAAGTGATGTTATGAATGATAATCGAGAGTACACTATGAACAAGAGCCACGGAAGCAAGGCACTATACAGGTGGAGTAGATACAACTAGACTCAGCCACTATTTTAGTGATAGTTGTAGTGTCTGAACGTGAGGTCAATACCCCGATCGTTCCTTAAGTCGAATAGATTAGATTCGAAGTCATCCAAAGTCAAAGTTGCTTGACCCCTTAAGTCGGCGTTTCTCGCTAACTCCAGATTGATCTGCTTAAGGGCTGGAAAAATGGGAGGGTTCATCTGCAACGCCTCAAAGAAAGACCAGTCAGTCTTGTTGATGTAAATGGCGCTCCCAAGGGAAGGATAAGTTGTCCCATCAGCGACAAGGTGCAGAGTTTGCAGGTTATTAGCCCCGTGCCTGAACCGGTGCAAGAACCGATACGCAGGACCAACGTTATTGGCCTGGAATTCGATTAGGAGGTAATTCAAATTTGAGAAGGTAAATAAATCGTAGTTTTTCATCTTGGGAAATGGTTTCAGAGCTAGTGGATAATCAGGATCAGATATATCTTGGAGGAGCGGCCGGCTTACAAGCGTAATAGCGGAAAGACAGCGTGATCCTCTCAACAGTATTGGAGACACGAGCCATCAGCCAGTAGGTATCCTTAAAGTCACCCTCATCGGCAACGCTGATGTACAAGGACGTCAAGAAATTGAAGTGCATGTCCAAGTTCTTGTAGAAGCGTAAAGCTTGTGGAGAGCAATAAAGTTTAAGGGTCTTGGACGCGAGCGGCGAATTAAAAACAATCGGATTCCAATGTAACGTAGAGGTATCCAGGTGAAGGGACTCAATGCGACGAAGGTGGTTGAAGGGGAATGCCTCAATATACCGGATCACAAGCTGGGTTGGCTTGTTGGTCTTCGGCCAGTCCCTTATGAAAGCCTCGATGATGGAGCAATTGAGGTCAAAATACTTCCAGGGTACCAGCTCCTGCCAGCCGGTCTCCTCTGACTGGGCGAGGTCTATCTCGACCGTATGCAATGCCGGAGCAGCATCAAGAAAGCGAAATATGTGCCCCAGCTCGGGATTGCCAAGGCTGCGCCTGAGGCTGATGTCGGTAGGTGTATGAGTGTCATCGAAAGCGCAAGCGTCGCATTTAAATACGACGCTTCGGGTATAGTGCCACCAGTTGGCTCGGATCATGTCTAAGACGGACAGCGCCTGTGGACCGCGGACCCATGGTTTATCCTTGTCTTTTGCTTCAAAGACAATATGTCGAAAGATGCATGGAACGGATTGGCGGCGGTAGCGACTATTGACAAGGGAGAGTGTGAATAGGTCCGACAAAGCCTGCCTTCTGATCTCCTCGTCTTTATGGTTAAGCCATTGCCACATAATCTCTGTGATAATGCGGGAGGCTATGCAATGTTCGTCCATAAAGAAAGCAAGAGTTAAAATCAGCGTCTGGGGTCGGAAAGGTGAGAAATGATGCAGAGAAGATTGTACGTCTTTCGACGAGGTAAGAAAGATGCCAAAGCAATGCCACTGGGGAGGGTTTAAGTACCGCCAGGTTGCTTTGTGTCAAGGCAACAGCGAGCTCCATTGTTCGATATTGTTTTTTTTTTCAACTCAGCGACGAAGGCAGGCAGTCAGTGCAGGTAGATTTCTCAGGCACTAGGAGTCGTCACTTCTTGGGAGCGGGTCCTTTGATAGGTCACATATCACGTGTGTGTGATGTAACGCGGCTTGGCGTTTAATTTAAACGGCAACCTCGTGCTTCCCTCTCTAAACATAACCCAAGCGGACGCCCAGCCTGCTTGTGAAGGACGGAACCGTTCAGAGAATGGACCCCAATACTGGAGCCGTTCCTCTGTACCGTGCTTGCACCGCCTGTCGGCGCCTTACTGTTCCCGTTGAGGATGCGAAAAAGACATGCCGAAAATGCCGCACCAAGAGCAGCGAGCGAGCAAGGCGCAAACGAGAAGAGGCTTATGCTGAAGCAACACTTCACGCGCATAATCCCGAAGGTCCATCTCCTCAGAACACTGAACCATCGGATCAGAGCTTGAGGCGTAAACCCGAAAAAGCTCTGAGAGAGCTCGAGGGAGAGGAACAACGGCGTGCAATAAAGATGATGAAGGATTCGATCAATATCGCTGCTCAGCGGAGTCACACAGTGAAGTGGTCTTATCTTTCTCCCTGATTATCTGTACTCATCACAAGGCAGCTCCCGCAGGAAAGGAACGACACTGCTCATACCGAGTATCAGAAAGCTTCCTCCTTGTATGACGCTATTAGGTTTGCCTCGTCTTCAAGCAGATCTTGCAACTTTTCTGGATGCCATTCCATCATCAAATCCGATAGCATTGGTCATTATAATCGCGCCCGGATGGTTGTCAAGGACCTTCGCAAAATTGTGAAAATTCCCTTTAAGTGAGCACAAATCTAGCTCAGAATATCATAATCTGATCGTTCTCTAGATACGACATACCCGTGCAAGCCCATAATAGCAATACCAGGTCTACCCTCAAATATAGTTGCACTTGTAATTCGTTTTCCCCAAAGAAACTGTCCTCGTTGACGAGCTCTTCAGGCCGCAAATCTGCTAGCATCGGCCCAGGAAACGAGAATATTAACACCACCGATACTGCATGTGATGGGACTGTTGCTATCACTGTCAGAAATGACGATTCGCACCCCGTGGGCATTCCGGGGCAACAGATTATTGTCGAGATTATCCATCCTTCAGCTTGATACGTTAGTGAGCCCTCCTTAATCCATACCTTAATCATGTATATTTCCTTTGTCAATCCAACTTAATTGCCTCACTTCTTGTTGCTTTCGTTCAAATTGCCGAAGTTCATACACCTGATCCGTCAGTTCTACCTTAACGTTACATTTGCTCCTTTGAGGTCCATTCCCGTTTGCGCCCATCTCTATTCGAGGCCGCTACAAACATTCATTCCCCAGTATGCCTCCTAGGCTGACCTCAACATTCCACTAAGTGTCAAATACGTCTTGACATTGGAAGCCGGTGACATGCCGCTGGCCTTTTGGGTTCACGTAATCAAGGGATGACGTTCAAGCCACTCAATACGCGCAAACAAAGAAGCCAGTGGACACCGGATAAATCGAACGTGGACTCAGGGCTTGCATTCCAAGAGAAGTAATGCTGATAGATCACGTCATGGAGAAACAGAGAAGGCTTGAGGCGTCAGGCGCGTGGCACCCACAATAAGATTGTCATTCGCGGCAACCATGCCATAAATATACCGTTACTAAGCTTCACATTTTGATCCTCGTTCTACGATAAGTAACTGGATAAAGTACGGAGACCATACTTAGAAAGGATCATAAACCTTCATTTATACGTGTGTGAAGGCAGTGACTCGATGAACCATGGCACCGTGGTGGCGTGCTAGCCAATATCTAATGATATGATTGTGCTCTCCGAATTGCATTTTCTAGTAGCCAAATCAAAGAACCGGCTCGTATACAAAGACACTTAGGGTGCAAGCTCACCAGAGCATTGTTCATTGACTTCTAAATTACCATTCATATATACACTATTTACACATAACGATGTCATCGCAAGTCGTGGGGAGAGTAAAATAATCACAAATTACTGTGTTTTGATTAGGGATCTTGGGTGGGTAGAATGTCCTTCAGTCTCGCCTAGTGTCTCGGTATGGGAAATAGGTGGGACACTCGTAAATCTGAGACTATCAGTTAATTCCTCCCTCCCATTGAAATAATCTGTGCCGCGGGATACTCGGTATATGATGAGTAACGAAGCAATCGGCTGTAGAGTGAGACCAGATTTATAACTTTAACTCTCAGCAGTGATTGATATGAACATACCTGGACCTGGACCCACAGCTGAAATGCAACCCCTCCTACAGGTATTAGGGGAACCGACACAATAACGAATAAATCAATAAACACGGTCAAAAGTGCCGATTCCACGAGAATAGTCACGACGCTTAAGAATGGTTGTGCGAGCTCGGGATCATATTGTGCCAGCGCTCGCCGGCGATAGAGAATCAAAGTCACAATACTCGAACTTATGAGAGAGTTAAGGAGGAGTGATATGCCGAACTGGACAATGATAAGTTTATCGCCTATCCCTCCTCTTTTCTGAGATATCGAGAAAACCACAATTAGGATGATCCCTGTAACTGGATCGAGTAGGTTTTATTATTCAGTATCTTCATTCGCGGTGTCTGGTGGTACTCACCAAGCATCACAACGTAAACTATCAGAGGAATAATCCATGAATATGACCATTTTTTGCCGGAAAGTCCCCTCGCTATAGCCCAGCATCGCCACACCTGATCGTAGGGGGAGGACTGTCAGTTGGGCAAATAGCTGATCTCTTGAACAAACTGACCAGAAGTCCATCAGTCAGAAAGTTTACGAATAGGAACGCAATGTCGACCCTTCCAAGATAGGGATTAAGTGGCTGAACGTGATTACCCTGGCACGTTTGATCCAGGACACCATCTATTGTTACTTTGATATCCATTGCTTCCGCGATAGTCGCCAGTACCGCTGTTACCAAGACGTATATTGACAGTCTCGACCTAACCAACGACTTTCCATCACCTCGCTTGCGCAGTGTAGTCAAACAGTTGTAGGCCAACATGACGAGAAATCCGTAACAAACACCCGAAAGGATGGAGCCCACAAGCCAGCATGTTTTGACGAAGCGCACGGTGTAACGTGGAGTCAGCACGCAATGGCCAACGTCGGCCATAGCGACGGAGAGGGAGAAAGAAATGGGGCTTGGCGAAGTCTCCCAGAACGATTATATATTACCGCGAGTTACCCTGGGAAGGATCAGGGGTGGGCGCTACTAAGCTTTACGAACGTTGGCCATGTGTGAGTTTTGAATGTTCTTGCAGTGATCCCTACGACTTCTTTGATCAGGCCAGTCGAGCACTGGGAAAGAAAATCCAAAGCCATCTATCAAGTATCTGTCTTGATTGATTGGAGCAGCTTACACCGGAGAATGATAGTGGTGTCGTGGAGAGATTCTTTCTTTGTCGGGACTAGTCGTAGCCAATACTGACAGGATGTCAACTGATAGGGGATACGGAGCTCGATCAAAAGGACCAGCCAACAGCGGGCGGGGATCCTGATCAAGGGGTAGGCATCTGATCAGTGTCAGTCTACGTCACGAAGCTTTATTTAAATTTTAAGCGTTTGATTTCTCAGGATAGTGCTTGTATCTGTTTCAAAACTCATTCACTCAGATGATGGACATAAAAACAAGTGAAGGTGAATAAAGTTGTTGTTTTTCACTCTTTGCTTGTGCCCCGACCACTCTCACTCTCTCGGTTTCGTCAGCGTTTCAGAGGAACTTGAGCCTTGCTTCCGTATTGAGTGCACGAGACGGTTTCGCAAGTTGCGATATGATCTGGTGAGGCTCTGATGCATACTTCTGTTACTGGCCACACTCTCATTAACTTCGCTGTCTGGGACGGGTACCTCGAGTGGCATGTCTGTGGTAGGCAAAGGCCTTGAAATAAGAAAAAATGAAGGCTAAATTTTGTAAATAACGTTATAAATTATTTACTGATAGACGCGAATCGAGGCAAAGTCGAAATAGGCACCAGAGAATGCGCTTGGGTTGTTATTGACGAAATCTACCCAGAAACGTCTTTAGTCTCTTCGGGAAGCAGTCTCTGTCTACTCACCAACACATGTAGAAGGACAGCCACTTTGCCCATAGACAGCACCAGCCCAGTCACCACCTAAGAGATTCAGAGATCAGCACGTGGTTTTGTAAATAAAGGACAAACTCACAAAATGTCAGATTGATGATAATGTTATGGTTACTGAAATGCTGTGCGAGGTTACAAGACGTATCAGGGAAGTTGGCAATAGGAGTTCCCTTCATGAGTAGATAGGTGAGGATTGTGCGTCCAGCGGATCAAGAGTTTGTGCAGCTTACCCAGTTGTCCGGGTTCACGCTACTTCCTCCGTTTTTCACTTCACTAGGAACTGATCCCGAGTTACGGGGCCAGAAGAATACCCTGATAGCAGACGATGAACGCTCAACGGCATACCTGGAGAAATGCAAAATTGGTCAGTCAAGTATTCTGATGCCCACGGGCTCGGACTGTGCGCACCATCCACCTCCGTTGCTGTTGAACGATGGGCCGTAGCTGTTAGCTGTTGGGAACCTAACACCGCACCCGCTATTTCCGTTGACAGCCGCGTTACAATCCAGTTGCGTTGAGGTTCTAGAGTATATATTAGAACGCTACATACATCGTATACAAGTTTAACGGTGCTTACCCAGTTTGGTCTCGTGACGAAGGCATTGAACAACCTGTGGTGATAGGCGTGATTTAATAATTACGCCGTACATTAGGATCAAAGACATACCAGAGCCCGTATGTAGTGTAGCGGCATTAGGGGCTTGGTCATTGACGCCCTCAACGATATCAATTTCTCCCTGTGAACGCCATTAAAATCCGTTGGGACCAGAAGAATAGTCGTGCTTACGCCATTTGGCCACTGTGCTTCGTTTGTTTCCCAAATAGCTGGCCATGTTCTGTGGGAGAAATTAGCTTCTTGTATAATCGTTTCTTGAGCACATACCCGCAGCCTTGCGGCATGTGGTGAACATCAAAACTATACTCAGGTTAAGGCTCGTAATCGTTCTCGTAACACAAGCAAGGGCTTACACAGCAACGTGAGTCGTATAGGTCTTCTTGGATCTGATTCTCACTGAGTTCCTGCCAGCCCCGTTGGGATTGAGGACTGTCCTATCGTCTGCGCGGACAATGAAACTGGTAGAACTGGCCTGGTTTACCAAGCCTTGAGAAACGGCGGTGGATTGATCGACATAGTTACTAAGTTAACGACCAATCAGTATGAGAGGGCAAACATCCTTGGCTTTAGCATTTACACTCGTCCATGGGTTGGGTCTGCAATGGCCTGAAACTCGAAGAAGTTCAGAAATGATGATGGGACAACGGTATCGGATATTGAGTAAGTGGCTGCATAGATAGGAACGAGAATCGACGAGAGGAGAAGAGCGAAAGCGGGCTTCATGGTGCCTTGAGTCGTGAGGTTTTCAGGGGGCGCTGGGAAACCAGGTTTCTGGAAAAGCACAGAGGAGACATAAAAGCTTTTATACCCTTGTATATCCGAAGTTTCTAGGGAAATAACTCGAGCCAATTCAGGGGAAAAGAGGAAGTTAATGTCAAATGTATATCCGGGGAACCATCATGAGCGACTGTTACTCGAATGTGACAGAATTAGTTCGCCTATTCCTGGAAGGCAACGTTCGAGCACTAAGCATAGTACCATGAGTGGAAGTGAGCCAGCACTAAAATGGTCTGATATGGTAGACCGTAGGAGGGAGAACAGCCCAGTGTGGGAAAAATCCCTTTGCATTTTCGGAAACTGAATTCAAAACAATTCGAGAACTCGGCAATTGCATGTGGCTTCGCCACGGTGCACCTGCTACCAGTTACTCCAACAACTTTTCTTAGAGGAGACAGACATGCGCAACACATCTCATGTGGTCGTTAAGCCTGCTCTCCGTTGCTTCGATTCAGGGGCTGTGCCACTCGATCTAATCTAAGCAAGAGAAAACTGAAGCTAATTTTCGTCTTGGTCAACTGCCGCCGGTGGGCAACGAGTCGTGCAAGTTATCTGTGGAATAGGTACCATTACTACTGGCAATGATAACTTGTACCCAGTAAATACTTTGTGGATGGACTTGTAGTCGTTCATTTTGCTGTCCTCCCTATTGTTCCGATTGGATCAAAGATTCACCAGTGTCTTACCTCCTGATGCTATTCTAAGAGCTATAGCGTAACGACTATATAATATATTCATATCATCAGCCGGTTCTCCCCCTCACCACACTAAACTCTTCATGTGGACTCGAAGGTCCAAGGGGCTTCCCGGGTCTGCTCCTGTTTTTTATGTGACTTGGTTTCGTATGCTTGGGTGGATACTTGAGGTCTTCCTTCTAAGCTGCCACATGCATTCACTGCCTCATGGTTACAGGCATCACATTTCTAACATAAAAACAGAACTTTGAATGGCTGAAAAGTCCGAACAGCATCGCCAAATCGTGTGATGGCCCTCCTCGTGACGGAATTCCAGCATCGCCAAGTTCACTTCGTGCTCTCTACTTATGGTAAAATTTTCGCTTAGTTACAGCCACATGAAATCGGCCAAAGGTGACTCAGAACCAGTTGTCCAAGGGTTCTCTCCCAAAACTTTCATCGCTAATTGACCACACGGTATACCGTCAGGGACACTCTTTTACCGCTGTTGGGCCGTGAGCAACACATACCTGGAGCGAAAGCTCTGTCCTAGCCGCATTCTTTGAATTCGTCCACATCGGCCTTCGAAATCTGGCGGGGAATAATTCCGAATATTCTGCGAAGGGGCTGAGCACGTGGGCGATCATTACGGGCCGAGCTGATACTGGGGGCTTGAAATAACTGGATTGTTTCAGACTCTTCGTAGCATTCTGTAACCAGGTTCTGTCAAAACTATCTAGGCATGGAATTTTGATGCACAGCGAATCAGCAGCTATCAAAACTCTTGAAATTTAGAATACGTGTCTAGTTATTTCCATTCGGGGTACCATATTACAGTAATCAATAACTCGTATACCAAGTGCACACCCATGCTACTTAATCCACGACAGAACTATATGTATCCTCAAGTTCAGGTAAGCTGTACTTTCCGGATCACCCTAGAAGGCAGTTATTGATCGATGATCCGTCACCCCTCACCAACTCCTGCCAAGCGCCCATGTTGAAAGTCACTCTTGCAACGTAATTCCCTAACTGTGGTTTACCACCTTCAATATCTCTTAACAGCACGACCTGTCACGACCCATACGACCGGGAGCCTATAGATTTAAGCTCCTTCAAGTTTTTGCTGAGGTTCCGTTATTTTGACAAGCGCATATGGTATTTTCTCCGAAACGGCGAGTCGTGACCTACTTGAGTGTGTTGCAAGGCATTGACATGACGGACAGTCTCATCCCTTTACATGTTCTCTTGCTGTCCCTGCGTTCATCTGCCTTGATCATCAATGGCCTTTCATTCTGGCATTGGCCCGACAGCGACACATTACGACCCATGCCTGGAGACACGGCGGCTATGACTGTTGAAGCAGAAGAGAGCGATCCGATTCGTGTTGATGTGATGTTATTTGATATCGATCGCGGTAACATTACCACTGGGTTGTCTAGTTTAAAGGTGTCGGCTCATACGAGGATTGGGTTTCAAATACCCCAAGTTCCGTCTGGGTGAGTTGACCATATTCTTTAAGAAACAGTCATCTCATGCATTCATTTATGGCAGAAATTTTTGGATTCGTTTCGTTTCTTCGCAGTTAGTTCTTTCCGCGTATTCTGAATATGACCAGTTTACACATTCTTTATACAGGAACGGAGTTTTTGTCACCCAAACGCCTATGTTTCACATATACCCTCCTGGTTCGACCCAAGTTGCAGTTCCTCCGCCAACCGTGACTCCTTCGATTCCAAGTTCAGTTACTCAGTATGTAACAGAGCATTCGATAGTGCAAGGATAGAGGAGGGTACTGACAAGTTCTCTATTCATCATCTAGGATTTCCCCTACTATAGCCTCAACGTCTCCATCTAGCACCCCATCCAACAACTCCTCGACAACCTCCAGTAATACTCACACGATAATTGTTGCAACCCTTGGCGGAGTGGTACTCTTCCTTGTGTTACTGATCTTCGTGGTAGGGTTTCTCCAGCGTTGGATCAAGACATCACACCACTTGAATCATCTCGAGAAACCGAGTTCTCCGTTGTGGAGCCTATCATCCCTTGCTCCGAAAGGATCAGCAAAAGCATATTCCGCCGTGAGCAGGGCTGAAGCGCTGCAGAAAGAAAGAGAGCAATTGGACAAAGAGACTTGGATAATCCAAGGAACCGCGGGCAGCTTGACGAGATCCCTACAACGAGCATGAGAGGCATGAAATCAGGGGATGTTCAGGCAGAGAGGGGGTGTCAAATCCAGCGAAATCCAGAGCCCTCTACAAATGACTTAGGAGAAGAGGTGGAGGTTGAATGGATCTCGATAAGTGGTTGTAGTATATAGCTGAACCAGATTAATGATGACATTATCGAGTATATCTTAAGCACTGATTGTTCCAATTGGACTTATCGTGCGAGTGACTATTCTTAACTTTCACCTGGAGTTCACGCCCAAATTCAAGTCCGTCTGACGAAATGGCTGTGCCATTCATCAACTTAGCCAGCACAATGGAGATCCCTCGGGGGCCGTCTAGTAGCAAACACAGTTTTTAGACCTCGACGTCGATAAATGAGTGTATACCAGAGGCATAAGCAATAATTGGAAAATATATTAATGAGCAGCCCCTTCAATATCGTGAGTATTGAATTCAACAGCAGCAGGGCGTTTCTCCCCGACAACACGTATCCTGAGCATGATAACGTATCGCACCAGAACGAAGACGATGATCTGCCCAGCGGCGATTCCAAGGATGTAACCAGCCAGTAAAGGGCCTTGTTCCTTCGGGTCCAAGAAGGTATAAGCTAGAGAAATTGTGACAGTGGTTCGAATTGGGAGAAGGGGGGTGTTGATGAGAGATAAGGTAACCAGAACGGCTGTAGGGGAACTCACGATAGAATCCTTGAGTCGACTGAGTCAAATATGCAACACCAAGATACAATCCCAGGAGAACGATAGTTGCAGGCAATTGAATCCAAGGCAAGGACGGGAGATTGGTGAAAATGAGTTCAAATAGAACAAATAGAGTATTCATGACATGTTGCGATATGTTTGACCATGCTGTATGAGTGCAAAGTCAGTACTTGGCATAAACCTCAGGTGAATACTCAAGAGAGCGCACCAGTAAATGTATCAGAAAAGCTATCTGGTGTAGCAAGTAGAACCCCGTATACTATTGTCACAATGATGGCTGGAGTTAGGATGTCATTCATGAGTGTAATCAGCCTTGGCACCCAAGTACGGTATGAAATGCCTCACGGAGGGCGGCAATCGTTGAGAAGAGGAGCTCATGTAGGTACTGGAGCGGTCTGGGCCACGATTGAAGCGGATAACGTGCATCATCTCCGGATTTTATGGCTTTTGCAAATATCACCGACTGTACACCAGAAGCCCAAAGCCAAGCAGTTACCCCGATGTATGAGAGATGGGTGAAGTACGAGAAGTATCTGCGGCAGGCCAATGCGGTTCGGGTGTCAGATTTCGGTTTGGATGCGTCTCGAGGAAGGGCTTGCGTGCTAGTGGGGTCTGAATGAACACCCATCCAAATCAGGACAACCAGGTTTGTTACAAGGGAATAGAGTCCGAGTAACAGACGGATGAAACCAAGAACCGCTGGAGAACATAGATACGGTGTGGCGTATCTGGCTTCTGGGTCAAAGTGAGGTAGATGCGGCCTTGAGTATCGCTCAATGGGCCTGATGGAACAGAGTGTGCGGGTGCACTATCGAACCACCAGGCAAGTGCCACGGTCTTCATTACTCGAGCCCAGCGCGCCACAAACACAATGCACTAGCACCTGAAGCAGGGACTGGGATCAATCAGCGTGAGAAACATCACATCATATCACAAGTAGGGGCTGCGCACTGCCTTGGCTTACCCTCTCTCGTCCCCCCACCCTGCCAAAAGTTAATACCGCTTCTCAGGCAACTGCAGTGTGGGATCGCCTGCAGCGGCATGTCGAGCACGGGTAATTGTGAGGCAAGAGCCGTGCCGTCCACCCCCTCCAAGCCTGAGCGCTTTTGCGCCATGTAACTTGTTCTCGCTGGGCCAGGCCCTCCTCCCCTCTTTCTTTTCCACTTTCACCACTCCTCTGCTCCAGGGATCGCGTTTTCGCGCACTTTACAAGGCAGAGAGGCCGCCAAGACTGCAGATGCCATCAGGTGGCTCATAAACTTCTTGCAAACGCTTGTTACCGCTCGGATTGAAGGCACCGCAGCGAGTCACAAGCTCGCCGTGCTCGCTGTGGATGCAGCGTGCCGCTACTTGGTGAGACTTCAATTCAACATTGAGAAGCAGTGAGTTGCTCGTCTACGCCGCCGCGTGGTTTTATGTGAGCCACACCCTCTTAATCCTTCTGTCTCCTGTCTGATATCAGACCAACAAGAAACCGTCACCGAAAGATACGAGCATCTATATGGCCAGGGATGCCCCCTTGGTGACGTTGCACTCCCCGATCCCCCGCCTCTGTCAGTAAGAACCATACTCGCTGGCTGTGAGGTTGCCAGCATTTGGTGCCACGTGAAGATGCTTTACCAAGACAGGGCGAAATACACAGATTCGTCCTGGCACCCTGAAGAGCGCTTCAGAGCTGGGCTCAGGCATTCGTGGGATATCTCCTTTGTAAACGGTGTTCATCGATACCTGGCAAGTGATACACCCCTGCTGGAAGCAGATATCACTTTACTAACCTCTGTTTAAAGATATATCACAAGGACCGCTTTGACGAGATCCACGGCTAACGCTGCCCTCGAGCAATCCTCAGTCACCAAGTTGCCCGGCCCTCTCCTTCTAGTATCGACATTATCGACGTAGACGCAGATGGTTCTGATAACGACCGTCCCTTGCTGTGAGTGCTGGCACTAATACTATTCCGCCTTACCAAGTGCTGATGCGCAGCAAAGCTCTTTTTCTCATCCCACTTCCGACCAGAACATGCCGCCCCCGCCAGTGCCAGCAGAGAACAAGGTCGACCAGAAGGCCAATGCCTACCAGGTCGCTGGACTCCACCTCGCTCACGCCAAGGTTCGCGACAACAATGTCGGGGCAGGCACCAAAGGCGACGTCATGGCTGTCTTGACAGTCCGCCTTTACTATGTAAGTGAATCTTTTACATCTCCTGCTGGCTTAGTGTGTTAACTTGAGAGGATTATTTTTATTTTTAGGAAATGGTGCGACGAGGCTACGAGACCAAGTACCTCCGTGACGCTCCTATACTCTTCAGGAGCGACTTTAAGCACCTTGCCACCTACTCTGATCGATTTACTTTTATGTGAGTATCATGATCCGCTCTCATTTGCAATGATCGTTGTTTTAACTTGTCTGCTTCCCCCTGCCCTAGCTTGAAATTTCATTATCTTGCTATTCTCACTCCCGCCTCCCTACGTCCCCTGTGTGCTTCTGATGCGTTGCCCCTCCTGCGTTAATACTGAATGCGTGTGTTCCAATCTTTTACCGGTTCAATATACTCTTTTCCCCCCATTGGAACGCCGCGAGTCTTGTGATTCATCTCATTAGCTCTCAAACCCTTGCGCTACTCGATTGTGCTGAGTGATCTATTCCCAATTCCCACAACATATCCAAAGCTCACGGGGTCTGCATAACTGCGCCCAATAGCCAATCGCGTTGCTTGATACATCCCAAGAACAGTGCGATTCGGTAGCAAGACATCCACTAAAGAAGCAGAAGCAAGATGACTGCACCTTTTAGGGTCTGTGGATGAAATCGCGAACGCAAACACTCGCGAGCTTCTGGGCGCGATCTGCAAATTCCTTTCCAACCCTTTTATGGAGGTTATATGGACCACCTACAGCAGTCTTCCTCGCCGCCAATGCTCCGACTCCCCAATGAAGTCTTGTTGCACATCCTCCGTCTTTGCGACAAAGAGACAGTTTCAAATTGGTGACTTGTCTCGGCGAGTTTCAATAAAGCAGCCACAGCACACTCTTTTGCACTTTGGCCATCCGTACTCCCCGAAACTAGGAGTTATTCAACCCAGCATCCTGCTCCGAAGTAAGTTTGCCACTTGAAACTTCGCACCCGACCTCCAATATTGCAAAACACAAAGGAGATATGCCAGACGATCCTATCTTTTCCGAACCTCGACACCATCACCATTTCTGCTCCCGGTACCCTTCAGCTCGATTTTTCCACTCCAGCTTCACCTTTAAAACATATCCAAGCCGAGAGTGGTGCGATTCCTGCTTTACAAGCAATGTCAGAATCGGGGTCACCGTACCCGGCCTTCGAACCCTTGTGTTTCAAGGGACCCTCTGCCTTCCTTTCCTCGCCGCTCACGCCCACCTCACCAAACTCGAAATTATTAGAGTTGGCAGGCTAGTTGACCACTATTATGGCCCAGATCTAGGGCGCATCCACCTACCCCGCCTGGATACACTTTCCATTGACGATATTGGTATCCGCGCATACTCTTATCTCGTCGATTTGGAACTCTACACAGCTGACGTACGTGGTCAGCATCAAAATCAGCCTGCAATTGTTCATGAGCCTCGCGTTCTTCTCGTTCTCTGTCTGCGTAGTGCCAGCTGTCGCGTTCTAAGCGCTGGACAGCCAGCTCCCTTTCTCCGAGTTTGGCTTCAAGCTCTATACGCGCCGTCTGGGCTTGCAGTACCTGACGCTCGAGTGATGCATGACAGATACTATTGGTAAAGAGCTGTGTGCGATGCTGGCGTTTCGATGTCGAAAACTGAGGGTCTGATTCCCTGTGAATATGTGTATCATTTGGGAAAATAAATACACCCACCACGCTCGAGTTCTGCGGCCAGTGAGTCTCGCTTAACCGCAGTAGCAGTAGTTCGTGCAGACGGTGTAGGAATGGAGGACGAGGCGCGCAGGGGCCTTCTCAGCGGACGAGCCCTCTCCTCGCTGCTCATGGGAGGTGGTAGAAAGTAGCCAAACACGATCAAACAAAGTGCAGTAACTCTTCCTCCTCCCCATGGCCGACGACGAAGCTTACTCGTCTCTCTCCGATATTACTTCCGACTTTGAGAACGGCAATGGCGAATCAGAGGTGAATGAAGTAGTCGACGGTGAGGACGTCCCCATGGACGGAGCTTCTGACCACAAAAGCCCCTCCAAGCCTCGGGGAGGTCGGCGCGCTGCTGGGACCAAGAAGGGCAACAAGGAGAAAGGAAGTGGATATACCATCAAGGATGCCCTCAAAGCCCCGCGCGCAACGACATACATTTCCTAAGCCCTGTTTGACTAGATTGTCAGCGGGGATATTGACCTGGATCCTGAATACCAGCGAGGTCCGCCCAGCTATCCGCCAGTCTATCGTATCATTTCTGACTCTCTGTCCTCTAGACGTTGTATGGCCTGAAGCAAAGCAAGTTGGCCTCATCGATTCTATATTCCGCAACTTTTATATCCCACCCGTCAACTTTGGTGAGCTATTCGCTGTACCGGGCTTATTTTCACTCACGTAGCTTGTAGCCGTTAGCGCAAACGATGATGGGTCTGAACATAGAATATGCATCGACGGAAAGCAGCGTCTCACTTCCATATACCGCTTTATGCTCGGATTGGCACGTCCTCCTCCCACCCTACCATCCAACTTTTCTAATCCTCTCCTTTGACAGGTATACCGTAAGTCCACCCTATCAACCCGTCTCACATACATAGAAATCAACCCACCCACGCAGACCGTGACCGGAAAACCAGTGAAAAACTCTGGTACCAAGATTCCTCCTCCGGCTCCCGCAAATCCCGCACTCTCCTTCCCGACAAATACCGCCGTCTCTTCGCCAACAAACAAATCGTCTGCGTCGAATACATGGACATCTCTGACAAAGACGAACGCGAGATCTTTCAGCGCGTACAACTCGGAATGGTGCTCACCCCAGCAGAAAAGCTCGGCGTGCTCAAATCACCCCGCGCAGATTTCATTCATCATCTCCAATCCACGTTCTTCAAAGACGCAGACTCTGCGTTGACGTCTCTCGCGTGGGATAGGTCGAGAGGAACTTTCAGGTGTTTGGCCACCATTCTGTGGTGCATCGACCGCTATTGGCAGAGCCCGAGGTTACTCGCCAATGCGGGAACTATACAACAACTCGAAACGTACCTCAATTCACCAAACTCCGTTTCTGCCAAGTCCAAGTCCTCCATCACCGCCGGCTTCACCACTCTCCAATCCATGCTCACCTCATCTGATCCCACCATCACACTCCCGTTCTGAATCTCTCCCGCTGATATGGGGATAGAAAACGGCAGCAAGTCTGAAAAAGTCTCCCCAATCGAGTTTATCTGTATCTGTCTCTTGGTGTTGGTTTGGAGGACGCAACTGGGATTGAAGGGTATAGCCAAGGCCATCACAGCGATGAGGAGAGATATCAGAAGTGAACATGTCGACGTCAGGATGAACACGCGCGTTGGCAAAACGATGCTAACGTTCTTGAAGGAATGCCTGTGGAGGACTATGACGAAGACGATGAATCGAGCGGAATGGCGCAGGACAGGGAGGAAGGAGAGTTGATACCGGCGTCAAAGAGGACGCCTACAAAGGCAAAGACGAAAGCCAAGGAAGTCACAAGGATTGGTCCACCCTCGAAAAAGCGGAAGCGCCCAGCCGAAGTGGAGGATCCTCACGACTCAGCAGCATCGGATGCTACACCCACGCCCGCTTCACCGAAATCTTCGAAATCGACGACGGTGAACAAGAGTCGGTTAGCAGGTATAAGAAAGGCTACCCAACCGCTTCAGGCGAGGCCGGGCGAGTAGCTGGCTTTGACTGGATGGATTCTTGGGTGTTGCCGTGTGATTCTTCGGTGTTTATGTTTGTTATCGACTTATTCAGTGCTCCGTTTAGTGAATGGGTAATAGACTTGGATTTTCTAGAGTATAGTCTAGGGTCAACCAATTCTCACTCTGAACAATCCCAGTCGCCTGTCTCTGAATTGCTGCGCAGCCCCACAAACGTTACTAAGCGTCCCATGTCTCACTATCATATTTCATCAAGCATGAAACTAGATATCCCCAAAACCCACAATGCCTATCCCTCCTGAAGTCGAAGAGGCCAAACCCCAATTCCACCCCTCGTTCGACGATGAAGACGCCGATACCGTTCTTTCTTCCAATGACCACATGCTCTTCCGTCTTCCCCGCGTCACACTGCGAAAATCATCGGGGCATTTTCGTAATATCTTCGACTCTCCAAAAGGGAAAGATTCCGAACCACCTGAATACAAGATCCCGTTTCCCACAATACCACTCGAGCGCGTCTTGTGTCTGATTAGCGGGTTACCAGTTCCCATCGAGAAGCTCTCGTTTTCCGAGATAGATGCTATGGTAGATGTGATGCAGTATCTCGATACTCCAGGCCCATTATCGACGATTAGAGTATCTGTCACCCGTTAATTTCGTAACGAGCCGATATCAGCTTACGGACTTGCTGTAAAAATGGGCTGGGACGACGTCGCACAACAAGCTGCAGAGATGACTTTACCTCTCACCATTTTCTCTTCCAACAATTTCCAATTCGTCAACCCAACTCTCCCACCTCCCCAGCTCATCCTCCCTTCTATCCCTCCTCCATCTCCACCAACGCCGCAAAAACCTCTTCCGCACCCAACTTTACTCGCGCTCCCAGTTTTAAATGACTTGCCGTATCTGCTACGACCCCACTTACTGGCGGTTGCTCGTCGCTCGTCTGATAGACGAAATCGATAGAAATTGTAGTGGGCAGACCATTCTGGCACCGAGTGGATTGGAAGAGTGGAGCGAGACAAAGAAATGTTGGGAGAGGAGTCCGTGTAGGGATCCGGGATGTGATTATAGGCATGGGGCGGCGAATAAAGCAGCAACGCTGAAGAAGATAAGAAATATTGTAGAGCACTTGCCCAAAGATTTACAAAGTTTCAATTAAGCCTCCAGTTATGCAAACCGGTGCAGATTTTAATTTAATATGAAATAAACTGCATTTATCCCGCCCCAAATAAAGGGAAGAAACTGTAGATGACCTTCAACACCCTTTAATCCTTTACTCATCTTGCATTAGGGCTGGGGCGTTCGTACTATCACGCTTGTCGACTCTGGCCGTGTCTCCTTTTCCAATCCCGTCTGCCAACCTCTATTCGAATTCGAAGACTGTCTAAACGGCGGAGCGCCGAAAGCCGAATGCGCCGCCTCACGCCTGAAGAAGATATTCCCCGGGATCGTATGTTCTCTTCCCCCCCTTGCTCTTCTTCACATTGAAACATGAAATAGAACGCTACGGGCCATACCCTCGCGATACCCATGCCAGGTCATCCCATACCCAACACACCTTCCTCCTTGTCCCAAGCCAAAGCCGACGTAGCTCAACTCGAACAACTCATCGACGAGCACGATGTGGTATTCCTGCTCATGGACTCGAGAGAATCTCGATGGCTACCTACGGTTATCGGTGCTACCAAGGACAAGGTTCGTGCTCTGAACTAGCTTGAATTTGTTTTGACGAGGTTGATTATAGACCGTGCCGAACGCCGCCCTTGGATTTGGCACTTTTCTCGTCATGCGTCATGGCGCTCATGCCTCTACCGCCACACCAACAGTTCAACAACGCCTCGGATGCTATTATTGCAATGACATTGTCGCCCCCACTGACGTACGTTTGCCACTCCCGCACACACGACCTTGACTTACACTTTCCAGTCACTCACAGATCGAACGCTGGATCAAATGTGCACCGTCACACGACCAGGTTTAACTCCCATCGCAGCATCAACAGTTGTCGAGCTCCTCGCTTCACTCTTACAACATCCACTTGGGTGCTTTTAGTTGTCCTCGGATATGTTTGTTACTCACAAGGCCACCAACAGCGTAAACGCACCCGCACCACTACCTCAACAAGATCTTGGCAAAATACCCGATGATACAAGCATTCTTGGATCTGTACCACATCAGATCCGCGGTTTCCTCGCCCAGTTCCGAAACTTGCCCCTCGTCGGTGCGGCATATGGTAAATGCACCGGATGTAGTGAAACTGTAAGCGGCTTTGATTTTCTCTTCCCGGCTCAAATGACTGATGATTGTCGTTCCCAGGTCCTTCGATCGTACGAAAAGGAAGGCTTCGACATGTTACTCAAGGCGTTTAATGATCAAAAGTATTTGGAGAGCGTCGAGTGGGATGAAGAGGACGATTTTTGAATCTCGAGTTGTGAATGCCGACTAGCTGTGTTGACTTGCACCCATTTCCTGATTTTCTCACTGTTCTTGCATTCTGTGGTCCTGGCCGTTTTGTATATAGTATGATTCTCAGTAGCGTTTATTTCAGTCTGGACCTAAAACATTTCTTTCAACCCAAGTCTATTGTCCGACAAGTACTCGGGTCAACAATGATTGATCCAATAAGAGGAGAATTTCCTATCCATCAAATCTGAGCCTACGCTGGATACCTAGAAGAGAGGGAAAGGTGAACGGGAACGTGTGTAGGGGGGCAAAGGGAAGGCGATATATTACTTTTCTCTATTCTGTAGAGCAGCGATGGTGTCTCTATTCTTTCCCTTTCTATCAACGTATCCAGTCACGATAGCTTCAGCATTATACAATATCTCCACCCAATCAGTTCTCCAATCGCTTAGCATCAGTCGCGAAATCACTCGCCTTGACCTTGAGTACTGTCGACGACCGACTCCCTTTCAGCGAAAAGGAATTGAGATTTGAATGGTTTATTGCCGCGGGATGGAACGCCAAATATTAGAATGCCGGTGAGGTTAGTACAGTGTGTAACACGAGAGGTAGTATGATCAGCAGTAGCTCCCGAGTATGGGAGTCGAGAGACAGTACACCAGGGTGTTAAAGAGAAAGGGAGAAAATCCAGAAATCTCACACACGGGGTGTCCGTATGGCAATGAGAATAACGCAATGGTGTGCAAACAGTAAGAAAAAAATATTCATTACTAGACTGGTAACTACGACAGCTGCCGGCGATTGGGTGACCGCTATTCTAGGAGTTATATAAATTACTTGCCTGTTACCTTCATATCCCTACCACTGTCGATGCCAACGGGCATCCCTCCGTCACGTGCGCTCTGATCATTGCTGCACCTCAGCAGTCCCCTGGATCCAGGCCTAGTCGCGCTCGTGGTCGAGGTGGTCGTGGTGGTCATGGTTGTGGTGACCGTTGTAGTAGTCGTTGGACCCGAAAAGGGCCGTTAATTTGCTCGCCTCATAACAGGAAAGGCAAAACCAAGGTGGAGGTCATAGCACCTCAGGTCGGTAGATCTTCGAAAGCGAGTGAAGGGTTGACACCTCGAGAACGGGTGCCGCGCATCCCTCAACTTCGGCCATAGTGTCGGCTCCTGAGCTCTGGGGCATTAACGGTTAGGACTTACCAAAGCCTTATGCCGGCCCACAGCGCTAGCTCGGGGGGTTATCGCTTGAAGGCAGTTGGCGCACGACGTGAAAAGTCTGCCCAAGCAGAGGACGGCTCCAGTGGAGATACCGACTCACAGGAAGATGTTGATATACAAATGGCTCCTGTCCCATCTGGTAGAAGCGTTAATAAAGAGGAACACTGCTGGCTGTGGTGATGAAGGTGCTAACTTGATTGTATGTGACAAGTGGCAAGCAGTGTAGCGGTCACGTGTGCTCAGCAAGGTGAGCAGCGAGCGCTGGTGACGCGACTCTTCATGCTACTTACCAAGCGGACCAGAGGACTCGTTGCTGGCGTGCCAAACCCATGAGCAGTTGGGCACGTCAATGGTGTCGACTATCCTGAGCGTAGTCATCGCCGAGCAGCAGACCCTCTTCTATGTTCCGACTCTTGAACCTGGACGCGACTCTTCCAACCTGCCAACGTGTTAGGCCCCTGAGCAGTCTGCACGTTGTTGGTGACACTGCAGTAATCGCGAGTGTTGCCGCAGGTCAGAAGCTTTCTCGCTGGCATTCTGAGCCCATGAGCAGCTCGGTATGTTAATGGTGGCTGCTGCCCTGAGCACAGCTGTCACCGAGCGAGTTAATGTTCACCAGTTCATTGGCCTGGTATGCCAAAGCTTGCCAACTTCCGGTGCTGGTCCATCGTCTCCCATGGTCTCACCTTCCACCCCGGGCAATATGTGGGGGAACTCGCTAGGTCATTGGTAACACTCAATCCACAAGACCCTCGCTGCTCCCTGTAGAATTGCACCTGAGGAGTGTTCCTCCAGTATTGCGCACCACGATCCCCAGCTCCAGCCCCCGCACCACCGTCACCACGACCTGCACCCACCTCCGGGGAAGATGAGGGCACCATTACCTTCCTCTTCATCTCCAAAACTCGTACCTGTGTTGGACCATCGAGCCAAGATATCGCGCTACTTGGACTACCTGCTTCGCGGACATTCACACCTACACCCTTCATTCCAGGTTTGTTGTGGAATACGACGACAAAGTAGCAGTATTCCACGCTAAAGGGCGCTTATTTCCGATGGTGTGGGACGGTTACAGTGAGAGGAGAGACATGAAGGGGAGGTGGTGGTAGTGCTGACGATTTTGAGCATTGACCTGTTCGCCCCCTTACCGTGTGTTGATTATATATCCTTCCCTTAGTTTCGTCTCGCTCTTCAAAATCCCCTTCTTTGAGTTTGATTGTTGGACTGTGACATTGTGTATCACATCTCCTATGAACCCATGTGTAGTGGATGAGAGGCGGGAGTTTAAGGATCTCAGCCGGGTTCAGTCCTTTCCTTGCGCCCTTCTAAATTACTGCATGATCCAGATACAGGTCCTGTTCGATGTTTAGTAGTTGTTTTCATTCCATATTCGTGTGACTTTCAAGTTTCGACCTAGCACAGCTATGCTACCATCAAAGCTCGTCCTTTGAGCTCAACGACTCATTCAGACATCAGCTTCTCACTTACCAGTATCTTTCTCATCAATCAATCCGGCAACACAAGGAAAGGCTCCCATGTCAGGACCCGTGGATGACTGTTCTCCTTTGTTCATCAGTGCTTCCTTGGTCATCAATTCTTGACGAGGGGTGTTGAGTTGACAATCACGCTCCAGTAGCAAATCGGGACCCTACAATATTACTCCTTATTAGATATGCGACTCGCACTTTCAATTGTAGTACGTTGGATCCTAAACTACATATTAATTCGGGTGAGCGCTCCTATACACCCGGAAAATATGTTCAAGTTACTCTAGTCACGGTGTCCAAATTATAGGGTATACATACTGAGTGGCATTAGGTCATTCTTCATGTAAAGTTGGTAACTTGTGCGGTGTTCAAACACACAATACACAACCAGCCATAATTCCATACCAGACATCGCAGGATGGAACCGTGTAAAGAGTTGAGGACAGCTGACAGTAGAAATCGGGGCGAAAGAGGAGAGTCCGGGGTTATCCACCACCATGTGTTGTTCTCGGTAGTGATTTTTGTCCGTCTGGTTGAAGACACCGGTCGGGCTCAATAACGGGAATGGATTACTCATCGAGGATTCTCTTCAACAAGAATATACTAGCAAGTGCTAATCTCACATTGGATATATCTACTCAACGAAATTAAGGACCCGGTGCGTTGGGACACCTACTAACTACAAGAGGAGCACTCCAGTGGGTCAGAAAAAGAGGGCGATCCGTGCTTAACGTTGCTCACTGTGTATGTAGCACAAATGGGAGTCAGTGTCGTGGAAATGGTGACCATGTGCTTGCTCGACATATGGCAAAGCCATTCTCATAGTGTGGTAGTTGCCACGCACGACGCTGGGTGTCGGTTTGGCTGTCTAATTGGGAATGTGTGTCACACACGTCCGCATGAGCGAGAGGGGGCCATGTAGTAGCCTCGAGTCCTGAAGAAAGCAAGAAAGAAGGTGGCAGGTGAGCATTGTTGGTCGCGCTCGAGCTGACGGCGATGGGTTTTCACGTACATTATTGGGGTGTTCGTTCGTGGTCTTTGATAGGAGTGCAGTGGTGCTGCCATGGCGGTTTTCTGATATTGAGCCCCTGTGGACTACTACGGAATCAGGTTGAGGTGATGTAGGGCACCATGGTTGTTCCTGTAATCGAACAACGGGCGGATCGCCGATGTCTCAAGCTTCATTTGCCGCAGGAAAAAATGCAAGGGTTGTGTTAAATGTATCGGCGTATGGGTCATTTGCCACTGACCTGGTTATTCCTCCTCCTTATGTGCGGTCTTGTAAAGTCTTTTTGATTCCTCATGCCGTTGGACGAGTCTGCGGGTTTGGTGTTGGTGTCCTTGGGCTAATATAGGGCATTCGTATGGTCAAACGAGAATAGGTGTAAGGTGAAAGCGTCCGAGTCCAACCACATTTCCTGCAGGAAGAGAAAAGGTGGGGTTAGCAGTACGATATGGAGTGATGGGAGGGACAGGTCACATACCCTACAGTTGTACATGGGTCGTTGGAGTAGGGGGCATCGGATTTGGAGCCAAGACCTATGCCGTGGCCCTCAGGCCTGCTAGGATGCCCAAGCTGGTAAGCACATATTCAATCCAAGAGATAAAAAAAAGATATTAAGCAGGCAGGGAGAGACAAGACTTTCAACAATGATGCCAACTCCTAGCAAAAGAAAGAGAAGTTCACCAGGAATACCGTATATCGTAAGATAGAACAACGTGCGACCGAGCCTGGTATTACTGTTGTGATCAAAGCCCTAGACGAAATCAGGCGTGGGCGTTGAAGAGATGAGAAACGGGTTAAAGACAAAATAAAATGCAAGCGCGACCGAATCCAACAGTCGCTGGGCTTCAAGACCAACCCAGGATGTCGACGAAGTGATTAGCGAGGGATCGAGATGGAAATTAAGCGACGAGAGCGATGAGAGAAGAAAGAGAGAAAATGAGTAGAAAAGATAAAGAAATTTCTTAGAGACTTCGGACCTTTGAGGACAGGAGGAAAACGGGGTCTAGAATTTTCTCAAGATCTACTACTGCTGTACAGTTTATATACCAACGATATATAAATTTTATATGACACAAAATTTCGTATGA
Source organism: Leucocoprinus leucothites (assembly GCA_013368445.1). NCBI lineage: Eukaryota > Fungi > Basidiomycota > Agaricomycetes > Agaricales > Agaricaceae > Leucocoprinus > Leucocoprinus leucothites. Next base: position 124,778 of record JAACJO010000029.1, read on the forward strand.
AGGAGAAAAGTAAGACATCAGTAAATTAGTGTCGAAATTTGTTCAGTAATTTAACATTGAGAGCCATAATGAAATGTAAAACCGAAGCGATACCAGAATGAGAGATTCTATGACTAGCTAGAATGCAAAACTTCGAACAAAATTTCAATGAAAGCGAAAAAAAAATCAAGGAGAAAGGTTGAAGAGATATTAAAGAGGATTATACCCGAATATGTCCAGTGCCGAGGTATCAGATTCCCGGTAAGTGCCCACCGGCGTCGTTTCCGAGATGTTGCATGAGTCAGAGTCCTCGGTGTGTCGGGGATCGGAAGGTAGAGGGGAATTGGTGGAGTACTGTAATGGGCGCTCCGGTGTGATTACTTGATCCGGTGACTGATAGTGGGAGATATCATCGGATATGAAGTTCACGAGTAGCCGGTGACATATCTCCACAGCGTGGCAAGGCTCTTTAAGGGGCGCGAAAGCAGTGATCGAATTTTATCACTATAATCCCGTAAGCAAATTGGTAAGTGAAGCCTCTGGAATGGAGAGCCCACTGCGGAATAGTCGTGACTTCGAGCCAAGGAGGGTCCAGAGAGGGGATGAAAGCAAGAGAAAAACTCACTTCTCAGAGTGCCTCAGCACAAGCAACCGAATGGTTATGCGATGGTCTGATTATAGAAGCGGGGTCGATGGCGGTAACCCAGATAGAATGGGAGGTAGAATGGGAGGGGATCAACTACTACTGGCAACCTGATAAATGTGGGCCATTTCGAGTAATAAGAGGTGCTGAGCGTAGGGTCTGCAAGTTCCATAAAGGGGATGAGACTGTGATACTGTTCATCGCGCGTCTAATACAAACAAAGTGGAAGGAGACATGTTAGTATTGGTGCGAACAACAGCAGTGCCAAACTACCTGACTCACAGGCTGGGCTGCGAGGGCCGTAGTGGGCGGGTGGGGGAAACTTGGGAAATCACGAAGATGCTCTCATCAGTGACAATATTTTCACACGTGCGGGCGAGTGCCCATACAAACTAAGTCAAGTATACAAAGAACCTATTATGCATCGCAACTAATTTCGGTGGTCACGAAACTGAGTCATAGGGCAAGCTACACAGACTATTGAATTCAAGATCTGTCCCCCTTTCCCAATTATCCATCCACCAATGCATGAACCTTCTCGTCAAGGCCATCTGCACTTAGGAGTTGTTCACCCTGCGGCGCTTTTGAACGAATGATATCGTGGATACGTTGACGAGAGGACGAGCGCTCATATGCCTCATATGCCTCTTCAGCTCTTCCCACGTCGTTGTCAAAGCTAGGGCAGGTTTGAACGTAAAGCCAAACAGTTCTCCCAAAACATTGGTTAGATCCACAGTGTAAGCGACTAGAAGACGTTGAACGTCAGGTCTAGGGGTGGTCAATATTTATCAGATCATACAGATAGGCAAAGAAACGTACATGTTTTTCAGAGCAGTGATCGAAAGCCATTGCAGAAATACATACGTCAAGCCTAGGATGGCGACGGGCGGCACAATAGGAGCGGAGGCAGCAGTGACGAGGCTCACAAATTGAGAAGTCTTGTCAATGTTCGGAGAACTGAGAGAAATGTCAAAACTCATCAAGTAATATCCATCAGCACATACGTCGAGATATCAGGTTTCGTATGAACATCTTGGACGAGATGTAATATCAGTTACTTGAATTCGTCAGTGTTGAGGACCCACAGGGAGGCCGTAAGTTGAGCAAGCATCACATAAAATGAAGTTAATTTACCTCGCCCTTAAAGTTCCAACATTTGATGATATCTTTGTGGACTTCCGAGAGGCAGCTGCGAAGCAAGGTCTGTCCGAATCCAGGCACAGTACCAGTAAGTACACGTTTGTAATCTAAGATACTGTTAAAGGGTGCGACGAGACTAACACCTGGGCTACTTACAACTCATGCCCTTGCTTTCCAGCCGGAAATCGACGTGAATAAATGTTATTACTGCAAAAAGGCGGACGAAACATACGTGATGCAAGCTTCAATTTTGACCGGGAGACTTGCCCGTTGTGCTATCGCCCACATGATCCAAGCATCGCCCTTGAGTCGTTCTTTGACAATATCCCGGGTAACTTCCACGATAGCTGAAACGTCCTCCTTATAGCCTGGACGAACTAGGGAGTGGTCAAGACCGGATAGATCGTACAATGTCACGAACATACCTGAAACTTTGACATAATGCGGCACCAGGATGTTGAGGCGCTTCATTGTATCCTGGAGAGACTGCACACATATCTTAAACGCTTGCCGGGCCTGGTCTTCACTACGCTCATCGAGAGTCGCAGGATCCATATTTGGGTGCTCCTCTTCCAACTCAGCCTTCTTCGTCCTTACTAAACTGTCGTACTGAGTAAGTAAAATTATAACAGGAACTGATTGAGAATCACCAATCGATTAGAACGGAGTGTAATACAGGAGAGGTCGAGAGCACACTTTCGGTTTTTTGGGCAAGTTCGAGTAACTTGTCATCTCCTACTTCAAAAACACGACCCCCAGCCGTCGACGTCTCTGTACAGAGCCTGATGACGGTGAAATAAACGCAGGCAGGGTTGAGGAGAAATATACGCACCACAGACCATGGATTCGGTCCCTCAGGGGCAGTCCCTGGTTGGATCGTTGCTCGATAAATTCACGTACAGTCTCAAAATTGGTGAGATCTCCTGGTTCGAAGCCTTTAGAATCGTGAAGAACAAAATATGGGTTGTCTTGTGAGATGTATTCTTGCTCGATATCCGATTCTCCAGGTTTAAAGTGCAGAACACGCTACAACAGAAAACCATCAGTGGTAGTTAACCTGCAATCGTCCGGCATGAGAACCTCTTACCGCATTGGTGATACTAAATACACGGTTAATCAGCGACGATTTCCCAACACCAGACTGGTGGGTGATAAGCCTGGTGGTACGAGAAGGCAAGACTGCCGCAGGCAGCTGACCCGACTGACGGACAGGATGCGGAATCTAAATCGCCCAGATGAGTAGAAATGACTCGAGTTCTGTAAGGTGTACCTACCGCTTCACAGTTTTGATGATATCATCGATTGTGGACTCGGGTTCCATGATAGTGAGTACTGACCAATGCGCTCAAGTCACCATCATCCTTGCAGTCTTCCTAACCCATCTTTTTTATTGGTATGGTGTGGGATTGGTAGCGGATTACGACTGGTCAATAGCGAACTGCTATACTTAGGTGGTGAGAAATAGAATTGACATTGACAGAGGAAATGAATGGCGTGTACAAGCCGCAAGATGACGATTGGTCCATTGGAGATCACATGCCCGATGTGTAGGATCCATGACTCCGAGTGTGACAACTATTCATCGATAGCCAGGCACCCACGATTCTCACCCTCGCCATTGGTGGATAACGGATGGGCATGGATTTCATTTCATTGCCAAGAGATTCGCTTGGAGGCCCCTTCTTGCGTGACTCCCGTCTTCCTTCCCAAACCCCATTGCTGTAATGTCTACGCAGCAGCCTCCTCGTCGACTCCCAAAAATCAAGTTCCGAGTCCTGATTATTGGAAGGGCAAACGCTGGCAAGACGTCTATCTTACAGAGAGTCTGCGACACAACGGAAAGTCCAGTTATTTACAGGCGAAACGGCTCGAAGAAAGAAGAGGTACGTTGTCTAAGCTTTGTTAACTCTGCCAGTTTGGTCTCACCACCTGACTAGATTAAACTCGACCCTTCCATGGATGTTGGTGATATAGTACCATTTGTCGGCTACTACTGACCCTTGAGCCAGCGTAGCGAACACAGGATTGAGGACGAGATCATTTTCTCCAGCCATGACGGTTATGTTTTTCACGATTCCCGGGGATTTGAGTCTGGGGGCGTAGATGAATTGAAGATTGTGCAGGACTTTGTGCGACAGAAGTCCGGAGAAAAGCTACTGGCATCTAGATTACATGCAATATGGTTCGGAGCTTTGAGTGTATGCAATTGCGACTGCTGATGGCCATATTTAAAGGTACTGCATCCCAATGGACAACCAACGACCAGAGCTTGATTTGAAGCATTTCAAAGATATCTGCCCTGATCAAAATGGTGTGTCAGCATAAAGTGTTGTTATAGCGGTTAGCTCATGATTTTGAAGTCCCTGTTTTTGCGGTGTTCACGAAATATGACCAATTCAAGCGGAACGTGAAAATGGGTATGGAAGACAAGGTTCTCGATGCTGGGACCACACATGAGATACATTTTGAGAAGAAGTACCTCTGCCACCTTGGCGATGAACCTAAGTACGTGCAGTTGGAGAGTAAGTCCAGAGTTTGATTTTTTTTAGCTATGTGCTAACACTTGTCTGTTAGGGATGCACAAGCAAGATGGTAACTGCAAGGACCTTATTGAAAAGACAGCTGAAGCATTGAATGACGATGTGGTGACCTTGATGCTTGTAGCGGTGCAGAAGAGTAATGTGGAGTTGAGTGTCAAGCTAGCTGTGAAAAAGTGAGTATGCTCACATACAGGATTTGGAGTATGATGTGATGTTTACCAATGCAGTACATGCCGAGAATTGGGGAGATCGACTGAAGATATTATCAAGAGCAGTCTGAGGTTATTCCCATACATATGGGTAGGTACCTCTACTCACCCACTTGCCCATGCTGATGTTGCCTACCTGTCCTGTACTCTCTAGTTGGTGAGTGCCTCTGCTTGCTTGCTCTGCATCTGCCCTTGCTGATGTTGCCTGTCCTGCACTCTCCAGTATGTGAGTGCCTCTGCTTGCTTGCTCTGCATCTGCTCTTGCTGATGTTGCCTGTCCTGTGCTCTCCAGGATGTGAGTGCCTCTGCTTGCTTGCTCTGCATCTGCCCTTGCTGATGTTGCCTGTCCTGTGCTCTCCAGTATGTGAGTGCCTCTGCTTGCTTGCTCTGCATCTGCCCTTGCTGATGTTGCCTATCCTGTGCTCTTCAGTTCGTGAGTGCCTCTGCTTACTTGCTCTGCATTTGCCCTTGCTGATGTTGCCTATCCTGTGCTCTCCAGGATGTAAGTGCCTCTGCTTGCTTGCTCTGCATCTGCTCTTGCTGATATTACCTGTCCTGTGCTCTCCAGGATGTGAGTGCCTCTGCTTGCTTGCTCTGCATCTGCTCTTGCTGATATTACCTGTCCTGTGCTCTCCAGGATGTGAGTGCCTCTGCTTGCTTGCTCTGCATCTGCCCTTGCTGATGTCGCCTGTCCTGTGCTCTCCAGTTGGTGAGTGCCTCTGCTTGCTTGCTCTGCATCTGCCCTTGCTGATATTGCCTGTCCTGTGCTCTCCAGTATGTGAGTGCCTCTGCTTGCTTGCTCTGCATCTGCTCTTGCTGATATCGCCTGTCCTGTGCTCTCCAGGATGTGAGTGCCTCTGCTTGCTTGCTCTGCATCTGCCCTTGCTGATATTGCCTGTCCTGTGCTCTCCAGTATGTGAGTGCCTCTGCTTGCTTGCTCTGTATCTGCTCTTGCTGATGTTGCCTATCCTGTGCTCTCCAGGATGTGAGTGCCTCTGCTTGCTTGGTCTGCATCTGCCCTTGCTGATGTTACCTGTCCTATGCTCTCTAGAAGGTGGGTGTCTCTGCTTGCTTGGTCTGTATTTGCCCCTGCTGATATTGCATGTCCTTCACTCTCTAGCACATTGGTGCCTCCACTCACTCACTTTCTTTTGCCCTTGCTGATTTCATATCCAGTATCATGTATAATGTCAATGTCAATCACCAAACAGGTATCACTCTGAAGGATAGCCATATCTTCAATCCTCTGATATCTATATCTTCTTAGTTCTCCTCTGGCACTACTGGATACCATCTCATGACTGGTATTTCTGTTTACTCCCCTCAATGCACCTTTTAACTTTCATCTAGCCATCATCATTGTTTTGATGTATGCTACCACTTTACGTGCTTCTGGTCATTCTGTCCAGAATGCTCTATCTCAAGCCAATTCAGTCTGCCAGGAGATAAATATTGGATCTAAAATTACACAACATTTTACTATGCCTCCTCAAGACCATTCTGTTCAAGATTATGTAGATTTTATCATGGGTGTTATGGTTGGTCTACTCTTGCTTTATTAAGATAAAATCATTTCCAGCTCTGATTCCTGCACTAGTCTTATTAAACTTGAAATGAAGTTGGTTGAAAGATGGCAATTGAGATAGGTAGTTGATTGAATATAAGAATAATTTGGAATTTGGGTTTTAAAACAAGAGACTGAGTTAAGGACAATATCTTCCTGACTGTCATCAGGGAAAATGTACTGAACAAGTATGTTTTGATTTGATGTAATTTACTTGAGAAAGCACTTGATAGACAGGATAGGCTGTCAATTTGAGCAATTGTGCATCTATACTAATGGCATTGTAGTCTAATTCATACCAGACTATCTTTCTATGATATCTCTCTCTTTCAGGTCATTAATTGATGACCCACACCTATATTTATATATTTTGTTATGGCTGTATCAATTATGTAATATATAATTTATATTTATCTATACACCCATGTTTATTGTTAGACATCTTCTTTGAAATCTCAGAGTAAGTCAAAGTCAGAGAGGAATATGTAGTCAGGATTAGGGTGGTCAGAACCAATACACATCAGGAGTGAAGTGACAAGAGTGCAATAGTGACAATACTATGGGAGGTCCGTACCTGGGACACATCCATACTTCAGACAAACATTTGTATCTCATGTTTCACTTGTCCAATATTCATAAAAATTACTATAATAGCTGATTTAAATGCATGGAGTAAGATGCACACATCTTTAGGGTGTAATTTGAGTGGTTGTGGAGGATGGGCAACTAGGCCAATATCACTCTTAATTACTCTTGCTGGAGGTTCTATGTCAGAGTTTCAACTCCATTACTTAGTTCGGAAGATTGTGTCATGGGAAACTATTGGGCTATCATGTTAAGCCTTATAACATTCCAGCTCTTTCTGGGCATACAGTAGTACTATAGGAGATTTCAAATTTTCATGCTGCAGCCCCCTACTTGTTCTCATTCTGGTTCTGTTCTGGTTCTGCTATATTTCTTTTGTTACTATATAATTCAGTCATTATGGATGCCTGTTTCCTCATCCCTTTTGCTGGTACAGACCACAGTTCTGACTAAACTTGACACTCAGATATGTAGTTGTTGGACATTTGAACTCAATAGCTACTTGCTCACACTGGAACAAAGATGACATTATTATTGACTGAAGGGGTTTGAAACAACCTGATGTATATGTGCTATGACTGATATGACTGTCCAAGGTATGGACCTGTCTAAGATACAGACCTCCCATAGTATGATAGTACATTATCACTTACCCATTTCACCTTATATAAAGGCTCATTAGGCACTTACATTGTTGGTTATCACCTTACTACTTGATGAACTAGAGGAGCTTCTGCTCTCCTGCACCTTGTTTGCTCTAATGCTGTGCAAGCCATGGAATGCTTACAAAATCAGTATTTTCTGACCTATTGGGGATACCATGCCTGATAGGGTTATCAGGATGATTTTGATGGACAAGGGAATAGGGTTTGAAAATTCTTGCAAGAGTAAGATGGAAGAAGGGGGAAAGGAGAAAGAAGAAAGGAGAAAGGGAAAAGAGGAAAGAGAAAAGAGAAAAGAAAATGAGGGAGTAAGCCCACATGGGCAGAGAAAGATATTATAGATAACAAAGCAAGCAAGGTATCATGTAAGGAGTCTACACTATCAACATTGTAGTCTGGTTCATACCAGACTACCTTCTTATGATATATCTCTAGTCTGGGTCATTAATCAATGACCCACATCTATGTTTGTATGCATTTTGTAATGGCTTGATCATATTATATAATACTTGTGTTATATTCACCTGTACAGTTGCTTATTAAGCAACTGATCTTTTCTTGTTTATACCATATAGTCACCTATAAAAGAGTCTGAACTATTTGGTGTGAACTTTAAGATCACTGTTCTCAATATAAAGCACAAGCTTTACACTTTTTTTAGTTCAACCTTAAAAAGTTGAACATGGTGATAAACCAACATATACAAATGCTATCTAAAAAAAGACTAAACAATGGCTTCTAACAGTTATGTAGGTGCTAATCAACCCAATGCCAAGGCTGGGTATTCACCCCAGCTACCATATCAACCTGCTAATACCCACTAATCTGGTATCACTGGTAGAGAAGAACAGCAATCTGAACATCAGCAGCAAGGGACTGACAGTACTGAGTCATCCACCTGAAACACACATCACAGGGGTGAACCTATGCCTGTTGGAACCAACCCAACCATTGTGTTAAAGATGCAATGGAAACTATGAAGTGAGTGCTGAGGGATTAACTCCCTCAGAAGTTGACTCCATTGTAGGAAACAACCTATATAGTATGAGCAAAAAGGTAGACCTCATATTTGAGGCCAACCAAATACTGTCACACCACAGGAATGAACTCCTCAACTATGCAGAGGAGATCACATTAGAGGTGTTGGAAGGGAATGCCTCTAAAGGAGGCATGAAGAAATCAGTATATGACTTTGTAGTCATATGCAACATACAAAAATTGGTATACAAATATATCCACTTAACAGAGGATGCAAACAATCAAGAGTTGGATGAAAGGAAATGTCCTTCCACTCCTATGAATCTAGTATACTGCCAGATTCCTACTCAAATGTTCCAGGAGTATGCTATCAGAGGATGCAAAATGAGGACCTCTGTACTAAGGGGACCTCCAAAATTCCTGACCAAGGAATTGAGTTTGACAGTGTTAAACCCATTGACTGTGGTAGGTTGAAACCCACCACAGATGACAAGGGGAAAAAGCCAATGAGGCTGAGACAATTGACTTTACAGTTGTTTATCAACAAATTGTGGATTAAAACTACTCCCTTGATGGTATGAGTTGGCAGACAGCCATCTCTAGAACCAAGCAAGGTGTACACCCCAAACATGCAAAGGAAAAGAGGATACTCTTTAATCACTGAACAACCTATGGCCATTCAGTCCCCTGGAGTCAATCAGACTCTAAAATCACATAACTCTCAGATGTACAAATGATTAAAATCAATTGTACAAGAGTATCTATATCAATCATTCCTATTTCTGACAGACTATAACCTGTCAAATAATAAACTCCCTAGTGATAAGGTAATAGAGCCTTATTGGGGAAGCTCAAAGTTTAGTGATCTGGAAAACTTTGTGTCAGCTGTCTGCATAGACCTCTCTTTGAAGGGTCTAGGAGGAACTGAGTCTGCTAGAGACAGGCTCCAGTTATTGGCTCTCCAATACCATCTAGGTAGAGAGATGAAGAAAATGTATATATGACATATTATGAATGTCAACTGTACTAAAATACATTGGACATTTGAAGAGGTGATCTGTGCTTTGTATGATCAGTTTGTACTGCCAATGATCATGCATGATGCCTGAGAGGGCCTGAAGAGAATCTGTTATGACTTCTGCATAGGAGTCCAAGGATACTATAATGCCATTATGGATAGTGCACAGTGTATGACTGTGCACCCTGATGATTATACACTAGTGGAAGTATTCCTAGAAGGAATACCTCAAGACATGAAAACAGATATGCTATTCTATAATGGACTTTCCCCAGAAGTCCATTCATTAGAAGAGTTTATGTTATACACCATCTTGTATGAAACAAGATGGAAAACTATGGCTTTCTATCAGAAAGCCCTTAACAGTGGTAAGAGCATTGAACCATTAATGTGCAATGCTAGACCTCAGAACTCAAAAGGCTTGGAACACAAGTCAACTGCCTATGTGCCAAGGAAGTTTGTCAATGGACAAACTTCCATTTTATCAGAGGAGCTTTGTTTCTCAAAGTCAAAATGATCTCCACACAATTATCCACTGAATGGTGGACCTAGTAAAGAGACAAACCCAAAGGTTGGATCATCTAAACCCAACCAAAATGCAAACTGAGCTCCCATAATGGCAAATGGAAAGAAGGCAGGGAACAAAAATATATCTTGCTATAGTTGCAGAGGACCTCATTATACCAATGAGTGCCCTAATAAAAAATCATATCTGCATGCAGCCCACACAGAGATCCCGGATGATGAGGGACCTAAATCCAGTGTAGAGGCTCATTGACATATGGATATAACATCAAGTAGAGTACTAGCTAGATAGCTAGAATATAACCTCAAATGAATTCAAGGAGAAGTATGAGAAATAGATGAGGATTTAGGTAGCTACTGCTGAAAAACATGAAATATGCAATGAAACTAAATGCTGTACTAGTTACTTTGTGAAATTCTCAAAAAATATTCTAGGATCCTGACTAAGTGTGCAGTTTGTGACACTTAGATGACTTCTATAACTAAGATCTTTTATCCTGAGGCCATCTCTGTTTCTCTCTAAGGTCAACTGGACCTTGTCTATAATCACCCACTCAGTCACACTATGGAGATGCCACTGTGCCTGCTCACATATTCGCCGTTGAGTGCCATCACCCACTACTGATCATCAAACTTGGATCAGATGCCTCAGAGTGCCCACTCATTGTATGTCAAAACACACATGGGTGTTGTCCCCATGTCCCTGCCAACATGAGGCTCACTATGGATGGACTTACTGCCTTCAAATCGATGTTCTGGAGTCTTATGAGTATATTTCAAATCACCTCATATTCATTTTTCATGTCATAATTATATTGAACCCTTTTTCAGTAACCTGATCTTATCATCACTTTAGTAGCCTTTCCCTTCTTTCGATGCTTCAGATTTTGTCTAGAATACTTGACTGATAGCCTCATGTCGCCTGCTGACCGGGTTTTAGTCTCGATTTATTAAGTATTTTATGAGATTTCCTAAGTAGGTTACATTGAAAAACTCCTACCTCATGTTTTGTTGCTTTCTCGAACGATTTGGACTGGAATTTTCGAGTATAAAAACACCTATGTTCGTAGTCAAGCTTCAGTAATCTACACCCGATCTTTTCTGACTTGATTCTCGCACTCTCAACTCGTCTCTCAATCTAAGCATCTCTATTTTGCTATCACAGTATAAATCTAAATTAATCTCTCACACTCCTTCAGATCGCTGTCTTGCTCCTCTGCAAATTGCACACATCCTCGTTGACATCTCCACACTGTTTTGAAGCCTTGTGACCGTTGGACTCGGTCACGCTCACCCTCTTATTTTCTGTCTACCACCATCCACCTCTCTTCAACACACTGGCACTGGTGCAGTTGATATGCTTTAACTACAAGCCTTCTTAGCTTGGTAGCTACTTTGCTGTGATGCTAGATTGAACTCAAGATATCTTAGAATATTTCTTAGACTAACTAGTAGAAGTCTTTCCTGCTAGAGTTCTCTTCAGAAGGTTGATCACTTATTCACTTGAAAATGCTTATTTTGTGGTCTGCATGCTGTGTTGTGAAAACCGAAAATAAACAAGAAATACTAATATTTTCGCGATTTCACACTTAGTATTATGAAAGAATAATGCTATACCTAAGAGCCCTATAGTGTGTTAGCAGTGTAGCTACAAAGCTACTTACTAAGAAGTAATACGGTCAACCAATGTGGCAGGTGAGACTAGTAATCTAGTACAGCTGTCCACTGTTGTGAACTGTTCTGAGGATTCAAACCTTTGACTTCAGGAAACCACATCACCAAATTAGCGCTTTGGGACTTGAGGGAAATCTCCATGCTGAGAACGATCCAAGTGATCTAAAAATAAGGTCCAGAGTCTAGAACCAGATCAGAAGAATCAACAGACTGGTTAACAGACAATGATCCACGTTTTCCACATCTACAAGACAAGAACCTAGCTACCCCACTGCTTAGCTACATCATTTCTGCACTGCTCAGTCATCCAACTGTACAGGCCAAGCAAACCAATGGTTGCATTGAGGTGGCAGAAGTCCTCAGTTAAAGAAAATATCACAGCCGAAATGCTTATCCATGATTAAAAAAGGATTAATGAAAGAAACTCACGTGGTAGCTACTCCACTACCCATACAACAACCTAGTGATTAAACAGACCTACCAGTTGGTGTCACATTGTAAAAGTATACCCAGCCAGATCCAGGATAATTCAGTCATTTTCTATTAGTCAATTTCAAATCATACCTATTTCTTTCTAGAATATTTCGTCTATTTTTATATCTCTCAAATAATATAAAAAGGGCCCAACAGCATGCGGATAGAAAAGGAATCCAACACCTCTGTAGTGCTATAGGGTGTGCAGACCACAAACTAAGCATTTTTGAGTGAAATGTGATCAACCTTCTAAGAGAACTCTAACAGGAAAGACTTCTACTAGTTAATCTAAGAAATATTCTAAGACGTCTTGAGTTCAACCTAGTGTCACAGCAAAGTAGCTACCAAGCTAAGAAGGCTTGTAGTTAAGGCATATTGACTGCGCCAGCACCAGTGTATGACTGAGTAGGTGATTATAGACAAGGTCCAGTTGACCTTAGAGAGAAACAGAGATGGCCTCAGGATAAAAGATCTTAGTTATAGAAGTCAGCTAAGTGTTGCAAACTGTGCACTTAGTCAGGATCCTAGTACAGTGTTTGAGAATTTCACAAAGTAAATAAAACAGCATTTAGTTTCATTGCACATTTTGCATTATTCAGCAGTAGCTATATAAATCCTCATCTATTTCTCATACTTCTCCTTGAATTCATTTGAGGTTATATTCTAGCTACCTAGCTAGTACTCTACTTGATGTTATATCCATATGTCAATGAGCCTCTACAATGCCCTATAACACTACGGAGGTATAGGATTCCTTGCCTATCTGCATGCTGTCAGGCCCTTTATATATTATTTGAGAGATATAAAAATAGACGAAATATTCTAGAAAGAAATAGGTATGATTTGAAATTGACTAATAGAAAATGACTGAATTGTCCTGGATCTGGCTGGGTATACTTTTACAATGCAACGCCAACTGGTAGGTCTGTTTGATCACTAGGTTGTTGTATGGGTAGTGGAGTAGCTACCATGTGAGTTTCTTTCATTAATCCTTTTTTAATCATGGATAAGCATTCCAGCTGTGATGTTTTCTTTATCCAAGGACCTCTGCCATGTGAATCTGACCATTGGTTTGCTTGACCAGTATAGTTGGATGACTGAGCAGTGTGGAAATGATATAGCTAAGCAGTGGGGTAGCTAGGTTCCTGTCTTGTATATGTGGAAAGCATGGATTGTTGTCTGTTAATTGGTCCATTGATCCTTCTGATCTGGTTCTAGACCCTGGACCTTATTGTAAGATTCTTCAGATCATTCTCAGTATGGAGGTTTCCCTCAAGTCTCAAAGCAGTAATTCAGTGATGGTGGTGTCCTGAAGTTGAGGGTTCAAATCCCTGGAATAGTTCACAACAGTGGACAGTTGTACTAGATTACCAATCTCACCTGCTGTATTGGTTGACCATATTACTTCTTAGTAAGTAGTTTTGTAGCTATACCACTAACTCACTATAGGGCTCTTAGGTATAGCATTATTCTTTTATCTAAGTGTGAAATCGCGAAAATATTAGTATTTCTTGTTTACTTTTTGGTTTTTGCATCACACCAGGAATGTGGATGAAGCACAGTCTATTATTGCTGAAACAGCAATAATTGATATGACAGCAGAAGAAGATGAATGCTCTATAGCTGTGATAGAACATAGTGATAACCTTGTTGAAGTAGAGGTAATTGAATTGGTCTATGGGTCAGGTGAGGAAGACAGTGACTTCCTTGGATCCATACATAATGGATCTCCAATAGAGATAATGTCAAATTATGGATCCAACATTGAAATATTGGAGATACCTGAAACCAATACATCCATAGAAGCCAACATGGATAATACCAATGGTTTTAGGGCTATAACAGATAGCCCTACTAGTGAAAATAATGTCCATATGCAAAAGATTGTACTACAGAAGAATAAAGATAAGATCTTTTATCCACAATTACCAATGAAGGATAAGCAATATCTCACATCCTTCATCAGCATCAATGGAGTTGACACTTGGATGCTATGGGATTCCAGATGTATGACATCTGGAATGACACCTACATTTGCTCATGTAGCAAACATAAAGATGAATGAGTTAATTGATGAACATAAACTCCAACTTGGCATGGTCAGAAGCCATGCTACTGTAAAATTTGGAGCTAAGGTTGACCTAACAATCTGAGGTCAACCATATCTGTGCTACCTTGATGTAGCAAATTTTGATCATTACAATGTTATACTAGGAACACCATTCATACACAAACATAAAGTAAAGTTGGGCTTTGAGAAGTCCACAGTTGTTATTGACAGAAGTGAGCTTCTGGCCAAAGACATAGTGTGTGATGAAGATTCATAAATTTGATACCATAGGGTAACAGATAAATATCCCACATGAAAATGACTATTAGAGGGTAAAGGTACCACCAGAGTTATTAATGTGACCCTTGAGGAGGTACCTGAAGACCTGATAACTAACAAAGGGGATACATTACCCCCTAATCACCCTCATGTACTTGAAGGGCTGCTAAAAGGAAAGACCACATCTTCCCTTAATTCAATAAAGGCAATGGATGTGTTATAGTGATGCCGGCCCGGTCCTAAGCTGGCGCGATAAGTATCGAGTTGATCTTATCAAAGGGGACTCCTTCTCGGTAAGCGACAAAGTCGTTTACTAAGTCAGAGTTATAATACGGCGATTATAGAGTTTAAGACTTTAGTAATTGGGATCTTAGAGCTTAAGTTCAATTCGACTTTGTATAGATAAAGGCTCGTATTGAGTCTCCACCTAACCAAGTAGAAACGATGTTTCTCCTTGGTAGATGTCGACGACTTATATACGATACAAGTCGGTATCTATTATTAACTAGGGCCAAGGGCTTCTAATGAAAGAAGAGAAGTATACGGCTTCCTTAACGCTAATTAAACTATATAAGACGCGATCTGTCAAAGAAGCTTTAGAAGTTCTTCTAAAGAAGTTCTTCTTTGATCATATGATCGATCACAAGGTAAGTCCAAATATAGCGCAGCTATATTTAACAATCACATGTCATCAAATCTATACAAACAAAACCAAACAAGTCATAACCAGACAAAGTAAACGAGTCAAGATAAACGAGAAAATACAAGAACAAATAGGAAGAAAACATAATTGCGATATTACTTAAGTAAAGCTAATATCGACTTCGTATTATAGATGGAACAAATGCTAGATATAATCAATATACATAACAGGATGGGTCAACAATGCCATCTATTGATGAAAATGATCAACACTCACCTGCAGGAATAGGCAAGCAAATGATGTTCCCTAAACAATGTCATGCACTGGGCAAACCTCCAATGATGTTTGCCATATATGATCATTACTATGACCCTTGTATGCTGGATGAATGGAATGCTGTCATAAAAAGCTTGAGGAAAATGCAGTCCATCAGTAAATGGACTACAACTGAATCAGAGTACCTACCATTGACCATGGTTGATGAGGTAGTGACTACTGAATTTACACATGATAGGTATCCTGACAAGGATACCCAGGATAATTTGTGGAGTATGACAGTATAGGTCAACTAATTGGTGATGGCCCACATTGATCATCAAATAGAAGCAAGGAACCACCAGATAAAAAATCTGGTGGCCCAACATTAACTAAAAGCAATACACCTTGATTGCAGAAAGGATGGTTCAAGGAGTATGCTGATATGAAGCAGGGTACTCCTGAGCATTTACCACCATTCTGTGAGGTTAATCATGAGATTAACCTCATTGACAGTAATGGGAGATATGTATATCACCTACCACAATGCCCCCATTCATTGTATGATGAGTTTCTGTTATGATTTACAGTCAGAGTGCCTAGTAATGTCATGTATCACAACACATGATTGGGTTATGTAAGACAGTGGCTAACTGGTCTTTAACCTACTTCAATTAATAAGCTTGAGTATTCTCAAAAGCCCAGTAAGAGAAGGCCAAGAAGACTTGAGGTAAGTCTAAGGTAGCAGGAGGTTCAAGACAACAACAATAATACAAGTGGATTCAAGTCAGGGTGAGTAAACATAAGTAGTCTGGGAAACAAAGGAAAGATTAAACTTGTGTTTAATCTTCCTAATACAAGGTCCTTGAATGCTAACTAAGACTAAACCATATCAAACTATAAAACTATAACTACAAGTCCAATATCACTATTACAATACTGATAAATACTAATCTGTCTGCCAATGTAACAGCTATCATAGTTAGATATCTTAATGTTCAAATCCAAATGCTGAAGAGGCAGAAATGAGATTGTTAATGTAATAAAGGGAATGTAGTCAGATAGTGAAGGATAGGTAACATTAATAACAATAACAACCAACACTCCTAAACTCAATGCAAGTTCATGGGAGGTTAATCAATAAAGAAGGATGTTTTGCAGAAGTGCAAAGATTGATAATGAAAGATGATGGGAGTTGTTTGTAGACCAGTTTGCAATGGAATGACCAGTCTGCAAAAGACACCCAACAATCCCTGTTATGCAATGCTGCACAACTACAAGTCCCTTAGAATGTAGAATTGTAATAGACCAGTATTCATGAATCATCACCTTCACTAACACTTGGCACTATCACAATACAACTGACACTGACTAGCACCACTCCTGGATACTAGATGCAATATACAGCTTATAAGTCTTTTCCAGACTTCTTCACACTCTGAACTTATATGAATCTCACAGTAATGTTCTTTCTCGAAAGGTGTTTTCCAATTCTTTAATGGTCTATGACCGAAGGGCACTCAATACACTTTTTACTACTCACTCAGATATGTCGTGTGGGACAGTCTCTAAGTGTAGCCTTAGCAGGTGAGATTCCTTGCTAGACTATATGCTTGAGAAAGGTTTATATTGATTTTGCAAAAGTACTAAAGGAGTAATTACATGAATGACATGTACACATTGTTGATAATAAAAGGAGATTTATTGAAAGGTTGTCCAATAGGAGTTTCTCTGGGTTTTCTTTGGGGTTTAAGTGCTGACATGTCCTTTCGCAAAGATATGCTTACTCCTACTCCTCTGATATCATGAGATTCTCTATCACTGCTGATAGTTGTCTTATTCCATGAAAGCCCATTTCTGACTGTAATAATGTCTACTAGTCAGTAGTCAAGTGCTGATATGTCCTGTTAGTTTCCACTAATCTGGTTTTATATCAAGATTTGTGAATTACTGGCACTTACTAAGTGCGTGAAAGTTATGGAGAGATCAGTTATTGGCTTCAGCGTATGTGTTGCACCCTTCCGATATCGCATTAACTGATTTGGTCTGCAAGGAAGATGACAGGCAGTGCGAATTGGAATTCAACACTGAAGGAATAATGGACAGAGAATTCAGAGTGGAATCTTAGTCGATATTCAGAATGGGTAATATATGAGCTAGTAGCAACATATTTAAGATAATGCAAAATTGGACAAATAACATGTAAATATCATGAAGCTCACAATGCAATAATAAATGAATAAACAGATAAACAAAAAGTAAATAGACAATGACAGATGCGATGCAATGGAGAATGACAAACATAAATGGAATGGTGGAAATGAATATGAGTGCAAATGAAAAGAGGATAGAATAATGAGTGGAAACAGACTGTGAAATATTTATAGAAATAGTAGATAATGAAAATCATGGGAATCAGAAGTTGAAAGAATAGTCAGAGATCAAATCAGAGAGGTCACGATCATAGATTGTGACATTCTATAATCAAGTGGGTCATTCAGTGCCCATGTGGAATTTCTCCATCTTTTGTGAAATGGTATACTTCTGCTATAGCGATGTTAAAAAGATAGGATTTCTGCGAATGTGTACAAGTGCCTGTCCGGATCAGAAGGCTAAGCCTTTGATCTCTGATTAGTTAGTCCATCATTGTTCTTTCAAGAAAGACTTCAACCAGATCAATACCCAGGTTACAGGCTAAGATCACAAAGGGTCATAGGGTACATATCCTGACTACATTTACTAAGTCACGACATCATCCCATAGCCTCTTGTTACTCTTGATCATTAATGGTCATTTTGCAAATGTGCTGTGTTTTCGTGGGTGTGTGTGTTATACTAGGGTCTTACAGTAGGGTTCCTTAATGTCTATACAGTCGCCCAATATATTGACTATATCATCGAAATTAATGATTTCATGGCAAATGCCATTTGGGCCATAACAACGCAATGTTCATGAAACTATCATCATCTGTTTATCAGTCTGTTAGTCCATTCCTATCAAACAGTGAAACCATTTCTTCTAATCCTAGTAATGACATCTGTCCAATTGTACTCATCCCAATCAACATCAAACCTTTCTTTTTCAATATCAAACTTCCCAACATATTCTTCCGAATTGAGTAAGGCCACTTTGGACTGGGTGGCTGTGTTGGCATCTAGAACAATCAAGTCAGAATGGGTGTCAATCAAGTCAACATTTACAACATTTATAACAGTTTCACTCAAAACTCAACAGATACATAAATGCAGGATGGTGGGAACCATAATCTATCTCTCAGACTGCACTGCTAATGTGCATCCCAAAGAAATATGGTTAATTGAGAACTGTCACTAATTGTCACCAAAGGAACAACAATACAGCAAAGGATGTCACCCCATTACCTGATCAGGAGATCATAAGGGAAGACATTGCACAAGAGAAATATCAATCAAAAATTGATCTAGCAGATCCATATGAACAAGTGTGCATCTGCATTGAAGACATTCAGAAAACAGTGTTCACCACTATAGTAGGAATGTATATCAGTAATGTTATGCAGCAGGGGGATTGCAATGCCCCTGCAACATTTCAACAGTTAATGACTGTTATATTCAGAGATGCTATTGGTTTACATATACATGTGTACTTAGATGAAATATTCATATTCTTGGAGATGATCAAAGAGCATGAGAAACATCTCAAGCTTGTATTCAATGAACTACAAGAGCATCAATTATTTGTCAAAGACACCAAAGTTGAACTTTATGCAGAAAAATTCAACTGTTTGGGCCATATTATTGATGACTAGGGTATCTATCCTGATACTGACAAGCTTGAACAAATAGTTGCATGGAGAACTCTATGCAACTACAACGACATGCAAAAATTTGTTGGACTTGTGAATTATGTGTCCAATTTCTTACCTGATATCATAGTGTATACTAGCCCATTGATGGCTATCATGCAGAATGGGACAGCTTTCCATTGGTGTCTCTTACATCAAAAATGTTTTGACATGATCAAGAAAGTATGTTACCAGACATCTGTGATCTATCCCATTATGTAACCCCAAATCAGAAGAACCAATCTGGGTTATTTGCAACATATCTAAGACAGGTGTCAGAGCTATGTACAGTAGCTCAAAAAACTGTCCCAATGTTTTCGCATTTTGGACATATTCACTAATACTGGGGCAGATATATGGCATAGCATTCTGAAAATATTCACACAGGTACCTTGACATATTGGGAGCATATATTTCCATGATCACATGATCTTGTACTTCAATGAATTATTAATGAATTATCGAAAATATCTACTCATTGGGACAGTTTTAGGGAATTTGCAGAGAAGGCATTGCTAAATATAGTAGAGGCCCATGATGCTATTATCAAGGTGTGAGTTTTTCAAATTTACAATGCTATCAAGTGACAAGGCATGGAACCAGACATCCAAGAAGGAAGTCTGGTGTACTTGTCAACAAAAAACCTGATTATGGCCAAGGATAGAGCATGAAAGCTCTGCCCAAAGTTTATCAGGACATACAAGGTTTTACATGCAAACTCTAGCAAGTCCAATTACACACTGGACTTACCCCAAGCTTTGGTGAACTGGAGGATTCACCCTGTTTTCCATGTCAGTCTGTTACAACCATGTCATAAGTCAGATGACACATGTTTTCCAGACAGATCACATCTAGAACCATACAATTTTAGGCTAGATGACAAGCATAAATGGTTCATCAATGATATTATTGGCTATTGTCACTTGGACAATAGCGAGGTCAAGTTTGAAGTGTGCTGGGACCTGGGAGATACAACCTGGGAGCCTGCAGAGCAGTGCAAGGGTTTCATAGCTCTAAAGCATTATCTAGAGCTCCACAGTGTGTAGAATGTGAAGTTCTTACACAGGAAGAGTTGACCTTCTAAAAAAGGTTGATGCATGATCTAATCTTAATTGATTACCTAATAACCCTAGATGCCAAATTTTCTTTTATTTGGTGCTGCAATCATTTCCTCTTCCTTACTTGTCACCATTACTTTACACAAAAAACACCTGCTTCAGAATATGCATGACCACAGTGCCAGAACAACCAATGACACAGTAAATGCATTGTCAGGAGGTTCTTCCAACCTCAAGAACACAAATGAGATGTCCAACCCTGCAGGGCCTATGACAGGTCCTGGTGATGGGCAGGAGATGGAGGTTGATGCTCTTGGGCATCAGCCACAACAACAACAACAACAAGGTCATGATCCTCATCACAACCTACTCTCTTCTATTCTGTCTGGCCCACAGATGACATTGACATGGGCAGGGCCACCACCTGGGATGCCCCAATATCCCCAGCAACAGCTGGCATACACATACTGGCCACAATACCCATATGCAATGGGGCCACCAACAATGCCCCAGCACTGCTTGGGGCCACCACCACTATTGCTGCCATACCCAATATGGTCAATTAATCAGACTCAACTACAGGAGGGTGCACCAACAGCATCACATTCTGTAAAAGGAAAGCAATGTGCTGTTGAAGGGACTTGATGCTGGGTGAACATGGTGGTATTGGAGGGCAAACGAGGGAGGTACAGGAATATAAACTACAAGATTATATACCATAGAAACAATAGAATATATTTAAACTCAGAATAAATCATGAGGATAATCCTCAGATTGCTATTCCAATACATACCATGGAGCAAGACATACTCCAGGGACAGTATGATGGGCAGCAGTCAGCTATAGTAAGCTGACTGTACATGATTGGTTTGCCCAACCACCTCATCAATACATTGGACCTGTATGATGAAGCTGTCCTCCAGTCAATTGAGGAGCTTCTTGAAAGAATTGACAATAGGGATGTAAGGATATCACACCTAGAAGTGAGATTGTCTCATGCTAACAAGACAATCAAGAACCTCTGTGCATTGGCAGCAATGTCAGCACTGACTGCAAGGTCCAGTTGGGCATGCAAGGACTCTACAATAGAGTCCTCAACTACCTCATGGAACATGAGGAAGTGGCTCCACTCTGGGTTCTCTTCTTCTGTGTCCACAAATCTGCCCCCCCAGCTGTCAAGGCCAGTAAATGCTTGACAGCAGTATCAACAACAGGGTATGGACCCTAGCTATAGCAGGTCCAAATCTAGTGGCGAGAAAGCAAAGACAATGCTGAAAGTTTGTCTGCTAAACTGACACCAATGAGGCTGAGAGATGTTCAACCTTGGCTCATACCTACTATGATGAGGACAAGCTCATTGAGCTTATTATGACCATTGAATATTCAGCCTCAGACAGGTATGCTGGAAATCCAACAGAGGTTGTCATATTCTGAGTCTACTGTGCTGCAGGGAGAACCTCAGCACAAGCATTGTAGGGAGGGCCCTGAGCCAACAACTTTTGAAGATGTTGTCATAGAAGGGCTGTCCCAATCTACATCCCCTGTAGAGCAGGATGTGGAAGTCCCAGAAGGAGTTGTGGCACCTAGCATGACTTCTGACTCTTTCTGATATGGATGCCTGGTCCATATAACCATTTGCCCATTTGAGCAGGGCAAACCTACCTGTATTTGGGATACTTGGCCCACCAACACCAAGTGGAAAGCAAAAGTGGCCACTGCTGGGTACAAGTCCAATAGTACAGACTATGGGAGTAACTACAAGATGAAGAAGAAGAAGATAATAGCCAAGGTGAAGACCATTACTCCCAAATGCCCTCTACCTACAGGTCACATCCTTAAGCATAAGACTGAAGGACATGACAGTAGAGTGCCTGATGCCTGGGGGGTCTGGAGAGACCCCCTGACACATACTACTGCCCAACATTGTTATAGCCCAAACAGCATTAGCTGTGAAATTGCTAATTTCAATGATATAGTCAATATATTGGGTGACTGTATAAACATTAAGGAACCCTACTGTAAGACCCTAGTGTAACACACACATTCACAAAAGCATAGCACATTTGTGAAACAACCATTAATGATCAAGAGTAACAAGAGGCTACAGGATGATGTTGAGACTTAGCGAATGCAGTCGGGATGTGTACCCTATGACCCTTTGTGATCTTAGCCTGTAACCTGGGTATTGATCCAGTCACAGTCTTTCTTGAAAGAACAATTATGGACTAACTGATTGGAGAAATCAAAGGCTTAGCCTTCTGATCTGGACAGGCACTTGTGCACATTCATGCAAGTCCTATCATTCCAACATCACTACAGCAGAAGTATACCCTTTCATGAAAGACAGAGAAATTCTGCATGGGCACTGAATGACCCACTTGACTATAGAACTAGATTAGTGGAAACTAACAGGACACATCAGCACTTGACTACTGACTAGTGGACATTGTTACAGTCAGGAATGAGCTTTTGTGGAATAAGACAACCATCAGCAGTGATAGAGATCTCCTGATATCAGAGGAGTAGGAGTAAGCACACCTTGACAAAAGGACACATCAGCACATAAACCCCAAAGAAAACCCAGAAATACTCCTATTGGACAACCTTTCAATAAATCTCCTTTTATTATCAACAATGTGTATGTGTCATCCATGTAATTACTCCTTTAGTACTTTTGCAAAACTAATATAAACCTTTCTCAAGCATACAGTCTAGCAAGGAATCTCACCTGCTAAGGCTACACTTAGAGACTGTCCCACATGATGTGATGCAAAAACCGAAAGTAAACAGGAAATACTAATATCTTCGCAATTTCACACTTAGTATTATGAAAGAATAATGCTATGCCTAAGAGCCCTATAGTGTGTTAGCAGTGTAGCTACAAAGCTACTTACTAAGAAGTAATATGGTCAACCAATATGGCTGGTGAGACTGGTAATCTTGTACAGCTGTCCACTGTTGTGAACCATTCTGGGGATTTGAACCCTTGACTTCAGGACACCATATCACCAAATTACTGCTTTGGGATTTGAGGGAAACCTCCACACTAAGAATGATCCAAATGATCTAAAAATAAGGACCAGGGCCTAGAACCAGATCAGAAGGATCAATGGACCAGTTAACAGACAACGATCTGCATTTTCCACATGTACAAGACAAGAACCTAGCTACCCCATGTCATTTCCACACTGTTCAGTCATACAACTGTACTGGCCAAGCAAACTGATGGCTGCATTGATGTGGCAGAGGTCCTCAGGTAAAGAAACTATCACAGCCGAAATGATTATCCATGATTAATAAAAGCTTAATGAAAGAAACTCACATGGTAGCTACTCCACTACCCACACGACAATCTAGTGATTGAACAGACCTACCAGTCAGTGTTGCATTGTAAAAGTATACCCAGGTGAATCCAGGACAATTCAGTCATTTTCTATTAGTCAATTTCAAGTCATACCTATTTCTTTCTAGAATATTTTGTCTATTTTTGTATTTCTCAAATAATATAAAAAGGGCCCAATAGCATGTGGATAGGGAAGGAATCCTATGCCTCCATAGTGCTATAGGGTGTGTAGACCACAAACTAAGCATTTTCGAGTGAATAAGAGATCAACCTTCTAAGAGAACTCTAACAGGAAAGACTTCTACTAGTTAGTCTAAGAAATATTCTAAGACATCTCCAGTTCAATCTAGCATCACAGCAAAGTAGCTACCAAGCTAAGAAGGCTTGTAGATAAAGCATATCGACCGCACCAGCACCAGTGTGTGACTGAGTAGGTGATTATAGACAAGGTCCAGTTGACCTTAGAGAGAAATAGAGACAGCCTCAGAATAAAAGATCTTAGCTATATAAGTTAGCTAAGCATTACAAACTGTGCACTTAGTCAGGATCCTAGTACAGTGTTTGAGAATTTCACAAAGTAAATAAAACAGCATTTAGTTTCATTGCACATTTTGCATTATTCAGCAGTAGCTACATAAATCCTCATCTATTTCTCATACTTCCCCTCAAATTCATTTGAGGTTACATTCTAGCTACCTAGCTAGTGCTCTACTTGATGTCATATCCATACATCAGTGAGCATCTACAACATTGTAGTCTGGTCCATACCAGACTACCTTCTTATGATCTATCTCTAATTTCGGTCATTAATCAATGACCTACATCTATATTTGTATGCATTTTGTAATGGCTTGATCACGTTATGTAATACCTGTGTTATATTCACCTGTACAGTTGCTTATTAAGCAACTGATCTGTTCTTGTTTATACCATGTAGTCACCTATAAGAGGGTCAGAACTATTTGGTGTGAACTCTAGGATCATCATTCTCAATATAAAGCACAAGCTTTACAAACATTGGTTATCCTCTGACCTTTACAAAAGGTACACTACATATGCAACAGACATCACACATATAATTTGAATCATCTACCCCCTAGGTAGTCAACCTACATTGTATTGACTGCCACAGTCCAGTGAAGTATTGCAATGTATCAACTCACATGGGGCCAGCAATTCCTGGAGATGATACACAGGATGTCATGTAGTGGCTTTGATTAATGTAGGAAGACAAAACACAAAGTAATATATTTATTATACAGGACTCTAAGAATATCATGAATCAAAGATGTTAGCATACTTATCCACAGTATAGGGCTAGTGCACTGGAGACAATTCTGGGCTTATGCTGAGTGCATTGGGAAGAGAGCCAGCCTCAGGCAAGACATATGGGATATTGATATTGAGACCAGCAAGGGAGGTAGATTGTTGAGAGATAGTGAGGGATATACCTGAATCATGCATATAACATAGAAAAATTGGTGCAAAAATTGAGTGATGAATTGCATATGTCAGCAGGTCAGACACATAGCAGCATCAAAGGGTTCAGTGGAAGTTTGAGGCAGCATGGAGGTAGTACCAGTGTGAGCAGAAACAACATTGCCACTGATAAATGGGGGGGCACATCATTGTTGCTTACAGAACTGCTGATATCAGAAAGAGCATCCAAAATGTGCCTAAGTCATATTGCTGGTGTCTGTCCAGCATCCTTGTCATCTATAGGAATTATTAGCAGGCATTAATTGAGAAATGCAAGCAAAACATGCCTATATGTGAGTTTAAGACCCCAGGACTATCTAGAAAGATTTGCTCATCATTACTCATGTCCAGTAGTGCATGGTGAACATCCCCTGGCAAGACAATGGAATGTTCACTGGGCAAAGTGGGTATAGTGAGAAGAGCCTGATGGACATGAGTAGGAGATATTGCTGATCTAGATTGAATGTGATCTGGAAGAAAGTAGAGTGTTCAGGGGGGAAAGTCAAAAGGTAATGAACTATATATTTACCAGATATTGAGAAAAAACTTGCTGGTTCCAGGAAGGTATCAGCCTGTTCATTGATTGCAGCAAATGTTGCAATAGGGGATTGAATAGAGGCAGAAGAAGAGGAAGTTGAGAGTGACTGCAGAGCAGTCCAGACAGCAGTAAGGGAGTGTGACTGAGACCCAGGAGTAGCATGATTATTGCAACTGGCAATATGATCTTTGCTGAGATTCAGTGATGCTTGTGTTGCAGGAACTTGTGATGTTGTAGAAGTGCCAGAACCCAGCATGCTTGAGCTTGGTAAAATACCAGATGATGGGAAACTGGTAAATATGTTGGTAGCATGTGCATGTAGAGGCCATAAGGTGAAATGATGAGGATATTTGGGGTTAGGTAATGTGGCAGGACATACAATTTCATCCAGCTCCAAATAAACATGAGTGTTAGCAATAAATGTGGGATTGCTGAAGTCTTTACCAGATTCACATCCCCAAGTTAATGATGTATTATAGTCAGAATATGGCCTCTTGAATTTATTGTCAGTGGCACAGCACATTTGTGCTATGTTAGAAAGGTCAAGGTCAACACCCCAGGTCCACTTAAGCAATGGATGTTCTGAAATGTGATCACACTTGGCTTCTGCATATTCATATATCATATTGGCAAGTTGATGTTTGATGACAGAACATGCACTGCTATCAGCTCCTCTAGTAGGATTATTCAGTTGATGCTGCTGATGTAATGCCCTGTTTGGTATTGTATCCCAAATTTGCCTGGGAAGTTTCTTTTGTGATACATTGTTGATAGAGCTCATTCAAACCTAAAGCCCAGCATATCATCGAACATCACTTGTCTTCATACTGATTCTTGAGCTGCTGCAAACTGTGTTGAAGCTTTTGAACATGATGCATAGCATCCATGGCAGCACCATGGTACAATATGCAATGATCACATTCAAGATCAATCTGAGGGGCAGGGAGGTGGGCTGGTACTAGTGCCAGTGTTGCAAACCATTCCAGCAACAGCTGTTTTGCATGAACTTGTATACAGACATCAAGGTTACAGAAGCCTAATAAATCCATTTCCATAGGCTTGCACTTTTGCTTCCACCAGTTGTATGCATATTTCTCCACCATGCCAGTTGGAAAGGGGGTTGTGTCACTGGCATCCAGAATATGGTGAACATAGTCATCTATATTCAATGTTTCATCAGCATAGTCTATTTTTGCTGTGAGGATGCTTGTCAAAATTGGAACTTTGTGCAGTTGCCCATGTGCTGCCTCAAACCCAAACCATATCATAGTGAAATACTTGTAGTTTTATCCATGATCACTTTCCATAGGATATTAATGCAATGTATATACCAGTTCTTTGATAAGACATATTTCAATCATTGATATATGACCAGGTTCAGTGTATTGCATTGCCATCAGTAGAGCATGAAATTATGACTCAAAGTAAGGCACTGTTATATATATTAATTATATCTAGCATTTATTCCATTTATAATGTGAAGTCGATATTAGTCTTACTAAAGTAATATCACAATTATGTCTTTTTTTTGTATTTGTTTCTGATATCTTTAGTTTGTTTTGACTCATTTACTTTGTTTAGGTTTTGTTTATATTTTGATGACATGTGATTATTAAATATAGCTGTGCTATATTTGGACTTACCTTGTGATTGTATCAGATAATCAAAGAAGAACTTCTAAAGCTCCTTTGACAGATCACATCTTATATAGTTTAATTAGAGTTAAAGAAGCTATACACTTCTCTTCTTTCATGAGAAGCCCTTAGCCCTAGTTAATATTAGATAAAGACTTGTATCATATACAACATTTCTCCTTGGTTAGGTGG
The DNA here is from genome assembly GCA_013368445.1 of Leucocoprinus leucothites. Lineage (NCBI taxonomy): Eukaryota > Fungi > Basidiomycota > Agaricomycetes > Agaricales > Agaricaceae > Leucocoprinus > Leucocoprinus leucothites. Next base: position 152,063 of record JAACJO010000029.1, read on the forward strand.
AGACTCAATATGAGCCTTTATCTATACAAAGTTGAATTGAACTTAAGCCTTTAAGATCTCAATTACTAAAGTCTTTAACTCTATAATTGCCATATTATACTCTGACTTTGTAAATGACTTTGTTACTTGCTGAGAAGGAGTCCCCTTTGGTAAGATTAAGTTGATACTTATCATGCCAGCTTAGGACTGGGCCAGCATCACTATAATAGGCACAATAAGCTACAAACCAACAATATCAGAGGACATGTTGGTGCAAATATAATTAATGTCTCCATCAAGGTAGGATTGATCAACAAATTGATTGATTTGATTATATAATGGGGCTGATCACATGATATTAGGCCACTACAATAATGCCAATGCTAGTATCTTTCTACAATCAATGCTGTATATAGGTTTTGTCATAACTATTGTTGGCCAGGCTAAATATATTTGAGGCATTGTTTGCCATCCTTATCCACATCACCATTTTCCAAGTGGCATAAGCAGTATTCCCTGGGCTTTCTGCCATCATGTATTAGGCAGCCTGGATCTCCTTTTTAAATAACAAAGAATGCACTGTCCACTACATTTCATATGTGACAAGAATGTCCTCTTCTTCCCACCACATCTTACAGGTACAAGCATGTAAGTAATGAATATGTTGAACTGTATAGAAAGGATTATGCCCTGGCAGACCTGGAATAAAGCATTGGACATACATTCACAAACAGCTGCTGGGGATGTAGATGTGCTTGCAGAGCTAGTTTGCCATATCCACAATAGTTTTATATTGGTTGAACCAGTATAGTTGGGGTCAAGCATGGCCATGCTTGCTTTGATGTCTTCTCTCTTCAATGGCTGAAATGTATTCAACATTCCTGTGCCAGCATCAAGGCATTTCAATGCTGCTTGGGACTTGTTGTATATGTAGCAATGGAAAGAAATCTTCTTGTTTAGCTTGCCAATTTGAGCACAGGATCATGTTTATATACCCTTCTTCAGAGCTAAGTATATGATATACAAATATTGAAAAGATTTTTCAGCAATGAGATGCCTCAATGCTAAAATGTGCCAAGCAGCTTGTTGCTGGTAGAATACTACTTCCAAGCTGCCAAATCTCTCTCTGAGCAAACTACAAGAGGAAGGCAACAAGATGGCATGCTTAGCAACTGCCAATCTTTGTTGAGCATTGAATCATCCAACAGTCATGCCAGCATATAGGCATTTGGGCTATCTGGGCTGATATTGTTGTTAGTCTCCTCATCATCAACATCAAACAGCATAGCATCAGGGTCATATGTGTTGATATCTACAGCACTCCCTATTTGACCCACTATGGCCTGTTGAAGTCATTCCAGCACAAAAAACTTGCACCAGATTAGTTCTGTAAATTCATTGAGTTTTGTGACTCCCATGTCTTATGTGATATCCCCGAGATGATCAGCAATATATTGCAGCTTGGTTCTAGTCACATAGTCTTTGGTTTCCCACTCCAGCCATAGTAGGTTACACTCACTGTTGTTCCTTGATGTCCAGTACCAACTGAATCCAATGATCTGCCTCCATTATTGTTAGCATAGGTATATTTGCCACCTGCAGATACACTAGTTTAATTTGTATGCATAGGACATTCATGGCTTTTGGGTCCTCAAATCTCCTTGCTTCTGTGTTTGAAATCTCTGTATCCCACTTCTTGCAGTCATCTTCCTCCATAGCAGTGACAATGTTTGCAAAATATTTCATGGATTCATCAGACATTTTGGTGGCTTGGCAGTATCTGTTGCAAAGTATACTCCCTAATTCCAAGACAGGTAATGAATTTATAAGTCATTCAAACAGGAACAATTTCCATGCCCATGTTGAGCAACTTCTTGTGGTTTAAGTTGGTTGCATGATCATCAATTGTTTCAGCCTAGCTTGTGAGGGTTGCCATGCAGACCATTGGTGTGATGGAGTTGAGGCTTAACCAGATCATTTCTAGAATCTCTCCCACTATAACTCCAGTATGAGGTATAAATGAGGTAGCATATCAAAATAAGCACTCCTCCTTATGCCCATGCATATGGAACATGCTGATTTCATGGTCAAGTTTAAAATTTGCTGGTAGTAAGTGATCGATGCACTCTTGTATGTTCACTAAATATTGGCATGCAATGTCATAAATGAGCATAGCACCTTGATCAGGGTCAACCTTAGTCATTTTCAATACCTGCAAAAGTACCCAATCAATGTTCTTTTGCTGTTCACCCTTGAACAAATCAGCAATCACATTCAGCACCAGGCATCCATGTGGTGCACAAGCAATGCCCACAATGCCAGTAATGTCACATACTTTGGAGCCATGCATCACAAGGTCAATGGCCCAAAATTGGTTCTCACATGGTGCTTTCTAGAATGTTTGGATCAGTATCCATTTAATGCTGATGCCAATGTGGATGCCAGAATGCAACCCCAGCTTCACATGGCATATTGCAATGTTGGTGCTTACTACAGCTCGGTTAATAGCAGAATCAAGGAAGGTTTGATACTCTTCCCATTTGGCAAACATACCTGACCCTTCCAACAGCCAAATATCTGATGTGTAGTTTTGCTGTACATGATCTGCCTTGAAGTTACCATCAGCAACAAAGAACCACCAATAGGCTCACCTAATAATATAGATAAGTTTATATTTTTCATACCCATATTCTTCTCATACCAGTTTTTATCTCCTTTCCACTGTGTAGGCAACTTTATCCCTAGCTGTGGTGTAGAGGCTCATTGATGTATGGATATAATGTCAAGTAGAGGACTAGCTAGGTAGCTAGAATGTAACCTCAAACAAATTCAAGGGGAAGTATGAGAAATAGATGAGGATTTATGTAGCTACTGCTGAACAATGCAAAATATGCAATAAAACTAAATGCTGTTTATTTACTTTGTGAAATTCTCAAACACTGTACTAGGATCCTGACTAAGTGCACAGTTTGCAATGCTTAGCCAACTTCTATAACTGAGATCTTTTATCCTAAGGCTATCTCTGTTTCTCTCTAAGGTTAACTGGACCTTGTCTATAATTACCCACTCAGTCACACACTGGTGCTGGTGCAGTTGATATGCTTTAACTACAAGCCTTCTTAGCTTGGTAGCTACTTTTCTGTGACACTAGGTTGAACTTGAGATGTCTTAGAATATTTCTTAGATTAACTAGTAGAAGTCTTTCCTGTTTAGAATTCTCTTAGAAGGTTGATCACTTATTCACTTGAAAATGCTTAGTTTGTGGTCTGCACACCCTATAGCACTACAGAGGCATAGGATTCCTTTTCTATCTGTATGCTGTCAGGCCCTTTTTATATTATTTGAGAGATACAAAAATAGACGAAATATTCTAGAAAGGAATAGGTATGACTTGAATTTGACTAATAGAAAATGACTGAATTGTCCTGGATTTGGCTGGGTATACTTTTATGATGTGACACTGACTGGTAGGTCCATTCAATTGCTAGGTTGTCTTGTGGGTAGCAGAGTAGCTACCACATGAGTTTCTTTTATTAAGCTTTTATTAATCATGGATAATCATTTCAGCTGTGATATTTTCTTTACCCGAGGACCTCTGCCACATCAGTGTGACCATTGGTTTGCTTGGCCAGTACAGTTGTATGACTGAACAGTGTGGAAATGACATAGCTAAGCAGTGGGGTAGCTAGGTTCCTGTCTTGTACATGTGGAAAATGCGGATCATTGTCTATCAACCAGTCTGTTGATCCTTCTGATCTGGTTCTAGACCTTGGTCCTTATTTTTAGATCATTCGGATCATTCTTGGCACAGAGGTTTCCCTCAAGTCCCAAGGCGGTAATTTGGTGATATGGTGTCCTGAAGTTGAGGGTTTGAATCCCTGGAATGGTTCACAACAGTGGACAGCTGTACTAGATTACTAGTCTCACCTGCTGTATTGGTTGACTGTATTACTTCTTAGTAAGTAGCTTTGTAGCTACACTAATGCACTATAGGGCTCTTAAACATAACATTATTCTTTTATAATACTAAGTGTGAAATCGCGAAAATATTAGTATTTCTTGTTTATTTTCGGTTTTCACATCACAGCGGGCATGCCAGGCAAAAGTTTGCCAGCTCCCCATGAGCAAAGCTCCTGGGATTCTACTGATTCAAGGCCATGACCACTCCATTTTAGCTTCTTCAACCAATGCCATAGCCTTGCCATGCAGAGGAGTTCTTGGTAAAGGTTTGGTGTTTTTTCAGGTGCCTCCAGCAAAGTAATGCATCTGAGCTTTTGAAAATACTGATATGCTGATGCCTTACATTCCAGGTTTGACACTCTGTAGTCATCTAGAACTGCAGTTGTAAATATTGTACAATATTGATTGAACATTGTTGGAATGAGTCTTGAATACATGAGGTTGGCATGGACATCTTTGGCACCCTGGCAGGATCATGTCACAAGCACACAATGGTAAATACCATTAATGTTCACAATTCGGACATATTGATTGTTGAATGGATCATGACATAGAACCTGGCCTTGAACACCAATTTCTGCATGCTCTTCCATCAGATAATCTTTATCAATCCTTTTGTCTTCTGTACCTTCTGAAGCTGGGTTGCCACCCAGCCCATCTGGTTGCTTTGCTGGCTGTTTGGCCCCATCTAGCACATAGGCCCAATTGCCCATTGTGATGCACCTTTCCAGATAGTTCTGTTCCTCACTGTCCTTCACAACATGCAGCTGTTCTAGGATTGTGATTTCACTCAAAAGGCAGCCTGGTGCTCCCACTCTACTCTAATGCTGGGCCATGATATATGTACCCACATCCTAAAGCAATGCTGATTGAAAGTGAGTGCCAGTCCAGCACTCAACATTATGAAGTGCATTTTGACAATGGCATTCTCTCATGCACCTCCAGCACAGTAGCTCTGGTAGTGTACAATCACAGCATTACCATATAGTTTATCTAGCATTCAGGAAATGCTCACAGGCAGTGGAATTTGGCAATGCCTCTCTTGCAAGGAGAGCTTGCAACAAGTTATCCAATCTCCAACAAAACTCTTCCTTCCACATTTGTTGCTTCAGTCATATTCAGTGATGTTCATGAGACTCCCAAAATGACCACTTTCCTTATTAGTGCCCAATACCTCATCATCCTCCTGTTCTTCTTCAATGTTATCAATGGTTTGTACATTATCTCTATCCTCTAATGGTACTATTGTGCATGACTCAGGTGGTACATTTGATAGAAAACCTACTATGGGTCTCAGTGCCACCTCTATATGTTGAATTACTGTTCCTTGTCATGCCTCTTTTGAAACAGTGGCAAATGTCACAATGTCAATGGCATCATCATTGTCTTTGGTCAACATGTCATTTGTTGCTTGCTTTTGCTTCTTTGAGAACATTTGGTGTTCCTTGGTCTGAGCCATGGTAATGAAGTAGTAGATGAATGTTGAGATTAAAGAAACCATCAATAGCTATTGTTAGGTGTCCTTCATCACCTACCTTGTAACATGTGTTGTGTGAACATAGGCTCATGCAACAATTTGCAGTGTGCAACCATATTGTCACCTCATGTTAATATTCACCTGTTGCCACTCACCATTGTGAATGCTGCAGCCAAAACATTGAAACCACAAGCAGACTACATGTAAAATCCTGAAGAATGGATGGTTTTAAACAAATTCAGAGAGGAATACTGATTACAGGACACAACACAATCACAGGCCCATATATTCAAGTCAAAGATTTTGCCAGACATTTTCAATTACTAGACAAATAATGGAGCTTTGCCCCTTGGCATGGATGAAATAGATGGTTGTAGAAAGTACTCCATGAGTACGAAGTCCTCAGGGTAAGAGAATGATAAACTGCTGAGGATGCATGTAAGTAAACACTTGTATATATATGTTATCTGATATTGGAGATGATAGGTGGTGTCATGAAACTGTCATGAATGATAGAGAACTATGTTCTACACACCCCCACAGGACAGGATAGTGATGAGACAAACTAAAAACCAAGTGTTAAGAACCAAGTGAAGAAGAGTTTCATATAGTAAGACCTAGTGTTTTCCTATGATTGATGAATGCTTTGCCTATCAATGGTTTCATGAGGTATATTCTTAGTAGGCACCCAGGATGCTGAAAGTGTTTTCCCAATCTGGTCCCTAAGGAAACAATGTTGAACATTAATGTGCTTCATGTGAACAGTGATGGCATCAGAGCTTGCAAGTGACAAGGCCAATTGATTGTTGCAGAGACCAGGACATGTGTCCAGAATGTTGATGGCAAACAGGACAAACAGCATTCAAATCCAAAGAGCCTCCTTGACATAATGCATGAGTGCATAATACCCAGCTCCAGTTAAAGACAGTGCCACTGCTTTCTGCTTGACAGAGGACCAGGATACAAGACAACCAAACAAGAAAAAACAATACTCTGAAATACTCTTCTGATCATGGGAATCCAATACCCAATCAGCATCAGAGAACCCAGCATTCTGAATGTATCCATGCAAAGGGTGGTCAAACTGTGATGAATCTTAACCAAAAGTAAGAGCCAAATGACAGGTGCCAGAGAGGTAGCACAAGACATTTTTTGCTGCAAGTAAGTGAGTCTGTGTAGGATTCACATTGTGTTGACCAAGGGACATAACCATATACACAATGTCAGGATGAGTACATACTGCTAGGTAAAGCAAACTGCCCACAATGGACTGATAGTGAACCTGAAGATATTCATTGGTGATATCTGGGCAAGAATTGGGGGGTGCAGGAGTCAAGTCCAATAATTGTGTGGTTATAGGATATGATTGAGGAGTTGCATCAAGAAGATTCCAATCCTCAAGGAGATCCAGGATAAAGTTCTCCTGAGACAACCAGATAAGCAGCTCAGGGCAATTCTGAATAATCCAACAACCCAGAAAAAGTTGAGTAGGTCCCATGTCAACAATTGTCAATCACACATGAAGACAACCCAGGAACCAGTTGCATAGCTTAATATTGGTAGCTGCTGTGAGTCTGTCATTGACATGAACTAGGATGAAAAGGCAAAGCAGTGAGCCATTTCCTGGCATTGGGATGGAGGGATCAGGTAGCTTATCCCAGATTCCAATGAAAAAGGTGTGGTCAACTTCACAATGCACCAGACCAATGGAAAGCATGACACTAAGCAGTAACTGGTAAAACTCATATGCTGTCTGGCATATACCATAGAGTGCAAAGTTTAGATGAAGGACCAACTTTGGATTGTTGAGAGGAAAACCAGGAATTTGGCAAATATGGATGTCTCATTGAAGCTTTGCATGTAGGAAAGCAGTTTTATAATCCCAGTTGAAAAGCTCCAGATCCCAAACTGCAGCAAGAGTCAGAGTGACATGAATGGACACCATCTTCACAACTGGTGTATATGTTTCACCAAAATCCCCTGGCCATTGGCAGTATCCTTTAGCAACAAGGTGTCCCTTCTCCTCACCAACCTTAGGTAGACCCTCCAGATCATGCTTATTAGCATAGACCCAGTGAACCCTTTACAACCAGTTGGCAATACACAAGGTGTAAAAGCACCCATCTTGTTAAGGCTGTCCCATTCACATTGCATGGCTGCCTTCCATAAAGAATCATTGGGATGAAGAAGCATTTCATGGTAAGATTCCAGTGCCTTTGATAAATCATGACCTGGAAAATTCCTATGATGACCAGGAGTAGTAGAGAGGCCAATGAAGCCATACCTGCAAAGAGGACAAGGACATCCTCACATCGCTGATATGGCCAATGTCCATATAAACCTATAAACATATATTTTGATGTTCTATACTATCCAAAAAGGTCATCTCAAAGCTACTAGATACTGTATAAGACTATTGAAATACCTGCCTCGCAACTAGTACAGCTGTAGTGAGGAAGTGAAAACTGTAGCTACAGTGCTATTGATGTCTCGAGAATTAGTGACTATGGAATGGTTTCACTATTTGGCAGTTGCAATAGTGAACATATCCTATGATCAACTATGATCTCAACTCCTTGTGTTCAATATAAAGGAGTAGTAACCAAGCTGTGAGGTCCTTGCAAACAGAGTTTTAACCTTCGCTACCATCATTAGCAGGATAGCTATTGAAGAGCATAACTACATTAATAAGCCTACAATAGACTCTTGAAGAGACCACAAGCCTTGCTGATATAATAGTGATCAACTCTTCCAAGGATTACTCTGTCAATATCTGTCAGCACAACATAGCAATTGCTCTGGAACATTGTTGATACTGTTACCAGACCCTATAAGCCTATAGAGTGTGTGATAATAAGTCATGGCAATACAGTGGCAGTCTATCAGGATAATGCCCAACTAAAGAAACACTGTTATGTATATTGATTATATCTAGCATTTGTTTCCTATACAATACAAAGTCGATATTAACTTTACTTAATTAATATCACAATTATGTTTTCCACTTATTTGTTTTTGTATTTTCCTGTTTTATTTTGACTCATTTACTTTGTCTCATTATGACTTGTTATGACTTGTTTGGTTTTGTTTACCTTTTGATGACATGTGATTATTAAATATAGCTGTACTATATTTGGAATATCTTGTGATTTAGTCAGATGATCAAAGAAGAACTTCTAAAGCTTCTTTGATAGATTGTGTCTTATATAGCTTAATTAGTGTAAGGAAGCTGTATGCTTCTCTTCTTTCATTAGAAGCCCTTGACCCTAGTTAATAATAGATACAGACTTGTATCATATATAAGCCATTGACATCTACCAAGGAGAAACATCATTTCTACTTGGTTAGGTGGAGACTCAATACAAGCCTTTGTCTACACAAAGTTGAATTGAACTTAAGCTCTAAGATCTCAATTACTAAAGTCTTTACTCTTATAATTGCTATATTATAACTCTGACTTTGTAAACAACTTTGTCACTTACTAAGAAGGAGTCCCCTTTGATAAGATCAAGTTGATACTTATCATGCTAGCTTAGGACTGGGCCGGTGTTACTATAACAAATATCATAGCGATGACTTCATTATAATCATACTAGGTACAAGATCCCTATCTAGAGCATGTAAACAGACAATATTTCCTCTATTTTTCCTATTGGACAATGTATTCAGGTTAGATGTTTGTATTTACCAAGTTGGATTCCTTTTCTAGACATTCCTAACAATATAAAAAGGCCTTACGAGTGTAGGGTACAGCAAGGGAACCCAACCTGCTGTAGCTACACTTAGAAGGTTGTGTAAAGTGATAATCTAATGTTCTTGAATGTAATTAAGTGGTCTTCTCTTCAGTCTTTGCCCAGTAGCAAGTCAAAAGCAATATAATCAAGCTTATTCTACAAGATTCCTATATGTTGGGAGTGAAGTTTGATTGCAAAGATCACTATTGAGTATATCAACTACATATCAACAGTCACAGAACCTGTTGAGTATGATTCTGGTGCATTCTATAGAGCTGTCAGATACAGGTGTTGAGTAGCAAGCTCATACATCGCAATATCAAAGCATTTCATTCTTAAGGACCTATAGAAGGTGGATTGCAATGCCATTGGATCAACTAGTTATTCTTGAGCAGCATTGTCTTGTCAATAGCTACAAAACTTTCTCCATATTAACTCTATTCTCTTCTTATCTCAACCCCAATCTCTTAATACCCCTTGTGTTATTTCATTGGTTCTTCTATTGAGGACGTTCTCCTCTTGTGTAATACTCCCCATGAACTTGTGAAGCATGTAGCAACATATTTTAGTGGTTGTGTGTGGTGTTATATATAAATTTCACTTTAGTCCACTATCTATGTTTCTGCCTCTTCAGCACCAGATTTGGAATGCTTCAAAAATTGCAAGCAGTTCCTTGTCATGGGTGTTGTAGTTAAGCTTGGATGTGGAAAATATATGGGAATGGAAAGTGATAGGGTGAATATCTCCATCAGGAGCAATGATAGAGAGCATAGCTGCCAGGGCATAGTCTGAGGCATCAGTTTCCACAATAATTTGTGTATTGGGAATCCAATGGGTAAGAACTAGTGCACATGTAAAGGCCTCCTTGAGGGAGTTAAAGGCCTTATGAGCTTTTTCATTGAAGTCCCACTGTATGTGTTTTCATGTGAGGCAAGTTAGTGGTACAACAATATTGGAATAACCATAAATGAAATGACAATAGAAGTTCATGAAACCAAGGAAGGATTGTATGTCCTTGACCTTCTTTGGTTCAGGCCAGTCCTGGATAGTTTTCACCTTTCCTTCTGACATTTTCAGACCATCTAGAGAAAGAATGTAGCCAAGGTATTCAACTATGTCAGTATGGAACTCGCATTTATCAGCATAAGCATAAAAGCTGTTTTGGCACAACCTTTTAAGGACTTCATGAATGTGTTTGCGATGCGAATGAATGTCCTCTGAATATATGAGAATATCATCAAGATAAACAGTTATGCATGTATCAAGAAGATCCTTGAAAATGTCATTCATGAATTGCTGGAAGGTAGCAGGAGCATTGGTGAGACCAAAAGGCATCACAAGCCACTCAAATGAACTATAGTGAGTGCAGAATGCAGTTTTCCACTCATCACCTTCAGCAATACAAACCAAATGATAAGCATGTCAGAGATCAATCTTGGTATAGATACCAGCCTTTTGCAGAGAGTCCAGCAAGTCAGAAATGAGTGGTAATGGGTAGTGATCTTTCCTAGTGATCCAGTTAAGACCATGGAAATCAACACAGAGTTGAAGAGAGCCATCTTTCTTTTTGATGAAGAGAACAGGAGCACCATGAGGAGAATTAGAAGGTTGAATAAAGCCAATGGAAAAATTTTCATCAATGAATTCCCAGAGTGTAGCAAGCTCAACCTGTGAAAGTGAATAAATCATTCCAACAGGACAAGAAGCACCTTCCTTGAGATTGATGTGCAAGTCATAAGGTTGGTGAGGTGGAAGAGTGTCAGCATGGGATTTGCTGAAAACATCCATGAATTTGTGATATTCTGAAGGAATGTTAGAAAGGTTGATAGGATCCTGTGAAGAAGAAGAAGCAGCTCCAGCCACAGATGAGTGCTGGAGATCCAGACCAAAATGCATAGAGCTAGGTTGACAACAGACACACACAAATACAGCCATGCCAATCAGTCAAACATCAGGTTGAGAAGAAGAAGAATTAGGAACTGGTGAGATTGTATCAGAAGCCAGTGATTCAGCAGAGATAGGCATGCAAACAGAAGGAGTAGCAAGATCTGATTGCAGAGTAGATCAGAAAGTGATTTGGCCTGAAACCCAATCAATCAACAGATTGTAGTGGGCAAGCCAATTATGTCCAAGAACCACAGAGCAAGACAGATCAAGCTGAGTGACATAGAAGTCCAGATTTATACATTCACCAGTTGGAAATGAGATAGGGATTTTTGCAGTCTCTGAAATGAATGAATTAGATGAACCATCAAACAATCACAACTCTATGGGAGGAATTGGAATAGTGGGTACATGATATTTACCAATAAGCAAATTGTTTATGAAGCAATGAGTAGAACCACTATCAATGAGTGCAGTAAGTGAAATAGAGAGTGAAGAAGATTTGTCCAAAAGCAAAGAAGAAGTGAAATATGAAGAGAGTTCGGATTGGAAAGAGTAGATGTATTGAGTCAAATACTTTCTGAAGCACAGGAGAGTTCAACATGATCCTCAGCCTATGCAGAGTTCTGAGGATTGCTTGCTATTTTTTCAAACTCTCAGATTGAGAGCTCAAAGGTTGTGAAGCATCCTTGGAGTCTGCATCAGCCTTGGCTTTTCACCCTTTAGGCTTGTTTGCATTAGAAGAAGAAAAAGTAGAATTGGAATTATTATTAGTATTACTGGACTTGTTCTTGTGAGGACAGTTGTGGATCATGTGGTTTCCACCACAGTATAAGCATTGCCCATTTGCAATGCGATGCTGACACTCTTGAGCAGTCAGCTTACTGTCCTTGTTGAGTTTTCTGGTGAGAGGATTGGATGGTTGTGATGAGGAAGAAGGATTCAACGATTTCTGGAATGGTTTAGGATTGTTGGAAGGGGAATTGGGAGGTGTGTTGGACTGCTGCAATGAATTCTGCTGGTGATTGTTGTTGTTGTTCTTCCCCTTGTTTTTGTTCTGCTGGTTCTGCTGGTCCTGCATATCAGGACATGTTGAAGACTGACCTGGATTTTTACCAGTACACTTCTTTTCATGGATGCAGGACCAGTAGTTGTTGTCAATTTGCATAGCAAGACATCGCATAGCAGCAAGGGGAGAGGGTTTGCCAGTAGGAGAGCTGGAAACGATATCGAAAATGTGATCTGGAAGGCCTCAATAGTAGTGGTAAAGTAGGACATTGTCAGGCCATCCCAAGATACTAGCAAGTCACGAGAACTCAACATTATACTTGGTTATAGTCCAGTTATGACCTATGCAAAGGTGCTCCAACTCCTCTGCTGCTTCTGCCTTGTAATCAAGAGCCCCAAAATTCTCATGCAACTTGTCCACAAATAATTGGAAATCCTGAAACCAGGAAATGATGTCCCAATCGTACTCCACTTGAAGAGCTGTTTGAAAGTGCTGCTGAGTGGGTCCCTTGAGAAAGGTCATCGCAAAGCTAACCTTCACACATTCTGTAGTGAATTGTGACAGATTAGTATTGAAATATAAACAGCATTGAAAGAGAAACTTGTCTAGTTTCTGAGGCTTGGAGCCATCAAATGTGTTGGGCTCTTTAGCCTGAATGCATTCTGTTTTAACAACAGGCTGGGGAGTGTGGTTGCAGTTTTTGAGGTTAGTTGCAAAACGATCCATAATATTCAGGAATTATTCTTCAGGGTCTGGGTTTTGACAATGGCAGCAATGAGGAGGCTTGTCAGGCTCATCCTCTGGGTCACCTTCATCATCAGGATCATCATCAGGAGGACCTCCATTGCCATCTCCACCTCCTGCATCAGCACTATCATTATCCAAATGTTCATTATCCTGACCCAAATCTTCAGATTTGAAAATTTGGATATTGCCCTCTAGTTCTTGTGCATTATTCTCCTCTTCTTCCTCCTGGTCTTTATTGTGGTCAACACTGACCTGGTCATGCTCAGGCTGGGGTTCATCCTCTTCAGACTTATGAATAGTCCTATGTGAAGCTTCATGCCCATTTTGAGGTAGACCTGAAAACCAAGAAGTAGAAGGAGCACCACCCCTACCACAGGTAGAAGGTGTGCATCAAGAGGGAAGTGGATGATTCTGGACAGAAATACCACAAGTATGAGCAGTGTGGTGAGTAAGAGTTGTAGACATATTAAGAGAATAATACTAAAAGTTGGGATTCTGAATATACTGTCAAGATTTGCGAATTACCAGCGCTTACTAAGCGCGTGAAAATTACAGAAAGATCAGTCATTGGCTTCAGTGTATGTGCTGCACCCTTCTGATATCAGGTCAACTGATTTTGTCTATGAGGAAGATGACAGGCAGTGTGGATTGGAATTCAACACTGAAGGAATAATTGGACAGAGAGTAAGAGTGGAATCTTAGTCAATATTCAGAATGGGTAATACATGAGCTAGTAGTGACATATTTAAGATAACACGAAACCAGACAAATAACATGTAAATATCATGAAACTCACAATGCAACAGTAAATGAATAAATAGATAAATGAAAGGAAAATAGACAATGACAGATGCAACACAACAGAGAACAACAAACAGAAAGGGAATAGTGGAAATGAATATGAGCACAAATGAAAAAGAATAGAATAATGAGCAGAAACAGGCTGCAAAATATTTATAGAAATAGTAGATAATGAAAATCATGGTAATTAGAAGTTGAAAGAATAGTAGGAGATTGAATCAGAGAGGTCACAATCACAGATTGTGACAACTGTACATGTAGCCAAGAATATTGCATTTAGTGTGTTTGTTGATCATAAAGATAGCAATATGTTGTTGTTACTCTCAATTGAAGTCAGATTGCTTGTTGGTGTGACTGAGTGACTTTAAACATGATTATATGAAAAACTAAAAAATCAATGCTATCAACAATGCAAGCAGAATGTCACTGGATTACTGTGGTGTTCACATTGCAGTAATACATCAATACAGGATACAGATATTATATAGTTGAGCTGCCACCAAGTGAGATGTCAGCAACACTAATGATGCATGCTTTTGGGTATTGGTGCACTTGAAGTACAGATTTGGTCAGTAAAAGGGGGTCAGCACTATAACTGTGACAATTAGCACAAGTCAAGCTTGATTTGTGCCCAACTATAATTCAACCATTTGATAAAACTTCACAGCCATTCATATTGGGATGGCAACTCAGATAATAAACCTGTATTCCACCAAATATAGTTGCCCTGGTTTTGAATATGCATGACTTTGGATTTGCAGTGCTTCAAATTGACTGCATTTGGTGCAGTTTCCCAGTCATTTTGTAACTGTATTTTGTAGAGACAAGCTCCAAGAGACTTGGATTGGATATTACCACCATCTGAGAAGTGAAATACTGTCAAGCTCAAGACCATCTGGTCTCAAAGCTAGAGTCCTGAACATATCATTAGTGTGCAGCTGAAATCTATCCCTTGAGGCCACTGAACAGACCCTAACAACCCAAACTGCAAGTAATGGCATTGACAAAGTATATCAGGTATGTCAGGTATGTGTTTTTTAGATATCCTTAAGGTGTTCTAGAAATTTGGTATCTAACTACAAACCAGTGTACAATTGACAGATCATAAACTGAGTGGATCTAGACTAAAGAATGGCTATTTTTGCCACAAGGAGATTGGAAACCACATGATATTAGGAAAAAGCACACTATAAAGAAGAGCATGGTAGTATTATGTGGTAGAAATGCAAATATGCCTTGCATAACTGATGGAACTCAGTTCTTGTCATGTGAGTTGATCACCTCAATATACACAGTCCTCCTTGGGCTGATGGGGGCTTGCACTGCCCCTGGCACTACACTCTGGTATATCAGCATGTCACTACCCATACTAACAGGAACTGCATAACCTTCTGCTGATCTTTCCAATCTATCTGGGCTCAGTGTTGTTATGGCCCAAATGGCACTAGCCATGAAATTGTTAATTTCGATGATATAGTCAATATATTGGGTGACTGTATAGACATTAAGAAACCCTACTGTAAGATCCTAGTGTAACACACACACTTATGAAAGCACAGCACATTCATGAAATGACCATTAATGATCAAGAGTAACAAGAGGCTACAGGATGATGTCAAGACTTAGTGAACACAGTCAGGATGTGTACCCTATGACCCTTTGTGATCTTAGCCTGTAACCTGGGTATTGATCTGGTCAAAGTCTTTCTCGAAAGAACAATGACAGACTAACTAATTGGAGATCAAAGGTTTAGCCTTCTGATCTGGACAGGCACTAGTGCACATTCATGGAAGTCCTATCATTCCAACATTGCTACAGCAGAAGTATACCCTTTCACAAAAGACAGAGAAATTCTATGTGGGCACTGAATAACCCACTTGACTATGGAACCAGATTAGTGGACATGTCAGCACTTGACTACTGACCAGTAGACATTGTTACAGTCAGGAACAAGCTTTTGTGGAATAAGACAACAATCAGCAATGATAAGAATCTCATGATATCAGATGAGCAGGGGAAAGCACACCTTCATGAAAGGATGCATCAGCACTTAAACCCCAAGGAAAACCCAGAGATACTCCTATTGGACAACCTTTCAATAAATCTCCTTTTATTATCAACAATGTGTATGCATCATCCATGTAATTACTCCTTTAGTGCTTTCACAAAACCAATATAAAACTTTCTCAAGTGTATAGTCTAGCAAGGAATCTCACCTGCTAAGGCTATGCTTAGAGACTGTCCCACACAACATATCTGAGTGAGTAGTAAAGAGTGTATTGAGTGTCCTTCAGTCTTAGACCATTAAAGAATTGGAAAACACCTTTTGAGAAAGAACATCACTGTGAGATTCATATAAGTTCAGAGTGTGAAGAAGTCTGGAAAAGACTTATAAGCTGTATATTGCATCTAGTATCCAGGAGTGGTACTAGTCAGTATCAGTTGTATTGTGATAGTGCCAAGTGTTAGCAAAAGTGACGATTCACAAATACCGGTCTATTACACTTCTGCATTCTAAGAGACTTGTAGTTATGCAGCATCACATAATAGGGATCGTCGAGTATCTTTCACGAACTGGTCATTCCATTACAAACTGGTCTACAGACAACTCCCATTATCTTTCATTATCAATCTTTTCACTTTCATGAAACATCCTTTTTTATTGATTAACCTCCCATGAACTTGCATTGAGTTTAGGAGTGTTGGTTGTTATTGTTATTAATGTTACCTATCATTCACTATCTGACTACATTCCCTTTATTACCCTAACGATCTCATTTCTGCCTCTTCAGTGTGCAATTGTCTCCAATGCAGCAGTTAGCATGCCTCCTGGGCTGATCTGACCCCAGTGTAGTCAAGAGTGAGAACAGCCCAGGTGTAGCAGCAGCTGAGGACCTGGATGGAATATTTTCATCCCCATGTAGCTTTTGCAGCTCATTGGAAAAGCAAAGGCACTTGTTGTCTGAAAGATGAGCCCACTGGACAATAAACAAGGGACTCTTAACTTTCATGTCAATCTCAACCAACATAAAGGTCCTGATTTCTATGAAACAGTGGAGTTGGACATCATACATGCTGAGTGCAATATTAGGGTACCCAGTCTGTGCACAGAATGTCTTGTTCTGAGAAAATCCTCGAAGGAGCAAGATGGAGCCCTTGCCTATAAACCAATGAGGACTGTTGGCCCTGCGATAGGATAAGAGCACACTAACTGTTTCATAGATGATGATTGTAACTGAGGCCATTGCAGGAGCCATCTGCTGTGAGCAAGGAAAGCACAAGAACAATAAATAACTAAAGGCCATGGTGGCTACAAGGTGATTCATGGATGGGGAAATGCAGCATATTCAAATTATGTATTTTCCTCCATTCAGGGCCCTTGTTCAATCCAAACCTCCAAGTTGCCATAAACACCTAAATACTTATGTTGTTACATATATGCATTTTCAGATCCCAGTTAGATGGGAGAACAAGACACTAACTATCTTTGGGATATACTGAAACACAAGTGTTATTTGATAATATTATGCTACTGAAAGTAGGTGGTCCTCTCATAATTATTGATGATCTTGTCATCAAAGAGATAAGCATGGTTCCGCTTTGTGGCACCATTTGTCTCTACAAATTGATTGGTTGCCTGGATTTAGAAGCAAATCAGCATTTTATGAGATACTGATCAGTCATATACAGTGGCTCAAAAAACTGTCCCAATGTTTTCGCATTTTGGACATATTTGCTAATACCAGGGCAGATATATGGCCTAGCATCCTGAAAATATTCACACAGGTACCTTGACATATTGGGAGCATATATTCCCATGATCACATGACCTTGTCCATCAATGAATTAGTAATGAATTATTAAAAATATCTACTCATTGGGACAGTTTTTTGACCCCCTGTCAGCCTCCCAGTATCTATCTTGTAATATGCCAGGGGAGCATCAGGGCAGGTGTGGGAGTAGTAAACAAGATCATGTGACCTTGGTTGACATGTTGAGATGGCTACAACTGTCTTTCTTCCTGCCACTACATCATGAAAGCTATCTCCTCTACCTAATACTCCCAAGTCACTTCTCTTCTCAAAGATGGCTATTCCTTGTGCCATATTGAACATAAAACTGGTCTAGGCAAGTCTACTATTGGGAGGATCAATAAAGAAGTTGATGGGGACAAGGAAAACAACAAGGGAGGACATCCTTCCAAGCTTTCTCCTCATGATAAAAAAGCAATAATTCACCAAATAACCTCTGGAAAGCTAGATAATGCTGTCCAGGCTACAAATTTCATTAACTCTACTCTGTCTGACCCTGTCATACCCCAAACTGTCAGAAATACCCTTCAGGATAATGGATTTTGCTCTGTAACCAAGATCAAATGACCTCTACTCAAAAAGCAACATTGTGAGGAATGCCTTGACTCTGCACATGAACATAGGAATTGGACAGTGGAGGACTGGAAGAGGGTGTTGTGGACAGATGAAACAAAGATCAACAGGATTGAGTCAGATGGAAAGGTGTATACCTGGAAGGAGAGGGGGGAACCACCGTCAGATAGGACCACTCTCCCTACTGTCAAATATGGAGGAGGTGGTAACATGATGGTGTGGGGGTGTATGGGGTGGAATGGGGTAGGAAAGCTGATTGAGGTTCAAGGGAATATGGATGCAGTGAAATACTGCGAGATTTTGGACAATGGGGTGGTGGAAAGCTTTGAAAAGTTGGAGATGGAGGAGGAGGAGAGGATATTCCAGCAGGATAATGACCCAAAACACACCTCAAAACTGGGACAACAATGGTTTGTGGACAACAACATTCAAGTTCTATCATGCCCTGCACAATCCCCTGACCTAAATCCCATTGAACACCTCTGGACCTACCTGAAGGACCAGCTGAAGGCATATGAAAGACCACCTAAGGGAGTATTTGAATTGTGGGAGAGGCTAGTAGAGGAGTGGAATAAGAATCCAGCAGAAAGGTGCCAAAGGCTGATAGAAACCATGCCCAGAAGGATTGAGGCAGTTGTCAGGGCAAGAGGAGGTCATACAAAGTATTGAGTAGGTAGATAACAGAGGGTCAAAAAACTGTCCCAATGAGTAGATATTTTCGATAATTCATTAATAATTCATTGATGGACAAGGTCATGTGATCATGGGAATATATGCTCCCAATATGTCAAGGTACCTGTGTGAATATTTTCAGGATGCTAGGCCATATATCTGCCCTGGTATTAGCAAATATGTCCAAAATGCGAAAACATTGGGACAGTTTTTTGAGCCACTGTACTGTCTCATGAAACTCTTTAAGACAAGGTAGTAGGTAATCCCCACCTTCAATCCTTCCATCCACTTTCAGCTTTCATAGCATGAAGTCAAAGATGTCCTCCCAAGCAAACTCTGCTCACACTAGCAAGACTTGATATGTCTGAATCTTCCTGTACACATCTGTGAGTCATCTTCCTTCACATCCCCAAGTGCAATTGTCACCTG
Organism: Leucocoprinus leucothites; assembly: GCA_013368445.1. Lineage (NCBI taxonomy): Eukaryota > Fungi > Basidiomycota > Agaricomycetes > Agaricales > Agaricaceae > Leucocoprinus > Leucocoprinus leucothites. Next base: position 171,140 of record JAACJO010000029.1, read on the forward strand.
CCTCTAGCCAGATATGATACCGGCTGTCCAGCATATGCGAGTTTGAGATGGGATGTTCACATTCTATCATGACAAAGCTTTTGCTGCAGCCACAGATTTCCCAAGTGTGTCATACTTGATTTTTGATACCATAGCCAGAAAATTCACAGAATTCCCAACTGAAGCCTACTTCCCCTCTGACTTCAATGGAAAATTGTTCTCATATTTCCTTGTCAAGTATTGAGACCTTGATGATACCCAGTGTCTGGGATTAGATTGGTTTAAGGAGCAGCTGCAACAATTCCATGAACATTTTACCTCCTCTTCTGATAGTAACTCTTCACCAGTACCATCAGAAGAGACTGTCAAGTCTGTGAGGCATGCAGCTTCACCCTCTCCTCCATTCTTTCCTCCAACCCAGACTATATTAACAGAGTTGAGGGAGCTCAAACAAAGGTGCTCAATTTCAATTTTGATCCAGACTATGAACATCACAGTCAATGTTGAATGTCTGATGATACAGGATAGGGATACCATTGATAAACCTCCAGTAAGTGATATAATTTCTCTGCCCAGAGAAAGTGTTTACTGGACTTTATTCAGGTTTCTAAGAAGATAAGGAGCAGAACTGCTGTTGCATCTGAAGACAAAGGTGAAGATGAAAAAATCCAGGTAAGTTAAAACTGTAGTTCTTTAGGCCAAAACAGAAACTCACCCTAACAAATGAGCAGCCCACCTTTGGCAGTGCATCCTCCTGCATCAAATCTGGCAATCATGAGAAAGCCACCACTCACCACTTTGAAGATGCACAGGTCATATCAGAAGCTAATCCTTAGCTAATGCATTACTTACCATATTTCAGGCCTATGAGAAAGATCCAGAACTCCAAGACAACAGTGACTCAGTCCTTGCTCCTGAAAGTGAAGACAACTGGTGTTAAGTGGGTATCAATGTGGAGATTGTACACCCACCAAAGTCACATAGCTGCCATCAGCTATTCTTTTCATTTGTTTTACCCAAGTATTTCTATTTTCTCTTTCCTTGCCCTTAAAATCCATCATAAAACTATTATCCACTAATATTTCTTGGGTTTGTCTCTTTACCTTGGAACTTCAGCAAGTCATTGCCACACCTACTCATTTCCTTCTTTGCATATGTTCATAGGTACTTATAAGACAGTAACTTCAAATACTACTATGTACCTACCTTTATTTCCAATGAAAATCTACCTGCCTCTCTATATATCTCTCATATTGAAATTTTAAGTTTCTCAGCACTGGTATCACTTGCAACCACTCTAAGCCTCCACATTCTATTCCTTTGCAAGGTCCTGCACTGGTGTGTTCACAACAATTTTCTGTTTCAATTAAAATCTATTAAATCTCTCTGATTACATTTCTCTGTACTGAGTTACTAGCCAATGACAGATGGGCCATCATGCTTGCACTAACTTTCTGGCACTGCCATGGTTGTCACCTCTTCATTAGTACCCTTGCTTAAAAAAGCAGAGAACTAACTTCAATGGACTCAAAAACCATCTCATTCAGAGGCCATATTTCATAGATACCAGCCACTGACAACAAATACAACTTAAACCAAATAGCCACCCCTATTAATACTGTTTTGATATGCCATCAATGACATCATTGCATATTTGGCCTACTTGTAGAGAAGTAATGACAGTCTCCTGTTGGCAACCAATCATTTCACCAGAACAGGTGCTGTCACACCATGTGTTACTTGCAAAACAAGCCAATTCAAAAATCTCTTTAGGCTTGTTGGCACAGAAACTGAAAATGGCTCTATTAGTAAATGATCAAGAATGGAAAAGCCACTCATCAATAGGGAGGTGGGCTGAGCAATTGGGTGGGCTAATAGTATAAGACCAGAGCCAAGTAGCGAATCGAGATTGCAGTTCTACTAAAAATGCTGGTGACTCCAGTAGCTCACTAAACTATTTCAGGAAAGTAGTATCTAAAAGAGCCACTGGTGGCTCAAAAGAAGACAGGATTCAGCTATGAATGGTTGCTAGGACATCTGTTATTCCAGGAACTATGATGGACAGTTCACCAAAATAAGTGGGATCCTGCCATATCCTGGTTGAACCCTGAACCAGGTATATATTAGATGAATCATCTGGTACAAATTATTAGGAAACAGCTGAAACTAGGTCCTATCATATCAAGAATAGCCAATAACATTGGTATGACTTTTATGATTACTTGCCTACTTTGGGGTGGGAACAAGGCTAGCTGCAACAGGTGCTTGCTCCACCACTGCTTGGAGTACCTGTATTACACTCTAAAATAGATCAATGGAATGGAAGGTCCATGACAGCAACAAGTGCTCACAAGATAGACTGGGCTGCAATATGAATATTACTGATCAGGGTAATGAAGGCCATCATCCCTTGCCAAGTCCCAAAGTTAGAATTATGGACTTCCATACAGGAAGGGTGAGACTGTTGCAAGGTTAAGGAGCACTAGGAATCCACCAAGCATATTGCATACTTACTGACAGTAGCAGTCTGAGCAGAACTAAACCAGATCACAGGGAAACATTTGCAGGTTGCTGAAAGGCATAGGGGTGGTGGTGGAGAAAAGAGTTTTCTGTAGAAACATAGTGAAGGGAAGATGGGATTGGTGAGTGTGGATGTGTTTGCGAGCACAACAGCATCCGTCTGTCGTTGGTTCTGACCCAAGTAGATAGTTTGATTATTAATTGTTTTTAATGAGATTTTAATTGAAATGATAACTCAGCGCTAGTGCAACGATATGAGATGTTGCTGAGGAGTGAAACGATGATGAGGGCGGCTGGTTTGAGTGAGAACGACGTTTAAGAAGCTCCAACTTAGAGCTAAACTGAGTCAGAGAGATGGGGGTCGATTTCACTAAAGAAAAACGGAAATACATCGCAGTATTTAAAGCTACGGTTCTAAGACTATTTATAATGCTGCAGGTGAATATAGAGAGCAGGAAGGAGCATTTTACGAGACGATTTGTCGAGATTTTGTAAGGGAAAGGGAATTCTAAGGAATATTAGTGGTGGAGAAGTAGGTGGAGAGAAGGGTCCATGTGGCTGTTTAGACCTACACTATTACATTAGGCGATGAGACGAAACGATAGCGGTTGAGCCGGAGCATGAATGCCGATTTTATTAGATTTTTAGAAGGAGAAAGAGAGGAGGAATGGAAAAGGGAAAATAAAACAAACATTAAATATTCGGACTTCTGTCAGTTGGATGACAGATCCTAACTTGGTTGCGTTGAAGTGGAGATGCCAAATGCGAAATATGCGTAGCGAGTGATAAAAGGAAAGTGTAGAATGGAGAGAGGAAAGGGGCATGTGGAATTGAAAGAGGAAAGGGGAAGGTTGAGGGGGATAGTGGCTGTAAGTGGCGGCTACTGAGTGTTGAATCTGCAGGGTCATCTTGATATAGTTGCCGGCTATGTTTGACAATCAGTTTGTTGCCAGGGTAGTGGGATATCGGTTAGTAGACGAGGAGTTGTTGAAGAGGGAGGGGACTTAATCAGTAGTAGAGAGAGGATGTGTGACGGCAGTGATATGACATCATGCGACGTCCGATCTCTACAATAGTTCAGAAAAGACTGGACACCCTGCAAAGAAGACTAGGCATCTAAGGAGAATGAAATTTTCAGTTAAATAGATGTATATGGATGAGATGGCCTGACCTATATTCATAGAGGAATTCTAGGGTGGCCATGTATGATCAGCACCAGATCATTCATCTGAATAGAGAACTAGACAGATCTACCATGTCAGATTTGATAGACTTAAAGTACAGAAATTTTTCAGCTTCAAGTATGGCTGTTGAACTGGACAAAGGAATTAATAACCAGGCTGAGAATGTGTATTCAGATCAGCTCCCATAATTGCAGGGAGCTGGCTTACAATTTGTGCAGCTGGATTTGCTTGCTTGGTACATGATTTTTCCAGGCAGAGCAAATCACAATCTTTGAAGCAGCCAAAGACATGTCTACAGCATGTTGCTAAGCTCAATGCAGGCATAATTGCAAGATCAAATCCCATAAAAATCAAGTCAAGCAAATCAGGAAGCTTCAGTGGATGAAGCAGGTGGTCGAACAGCTCTGAGATTAATTTTGAGTGTCATAGGTGCTCCAAAATATGCCAGTCAGTATGTACAACTTGGGATTAGGGCATCAAACAAACCTACCATAACACACAAAAAAGTGCAAGCTAATGTTTTAAATCCTTGTAAACTGAGCTATCTGCCCCCAAAATATACACCATTGCTCCTACTCCATACCATTGGACCATGTACATCACCTTGGAAGACTAACAGAAACATCCATATTCTGTTTAGATAATTTGTTACACTGAAGTAAGCCCCAAGTCATCATCAGAACCCATGGAGCTCACAAGCTCATAGTTAAATAAGCCTCCTACTCTCATCCACACCACCAAATATGATGGTTTGTATTCCATGGCCTTTTGGGGTGTAGAGGCATTCAAGGCTAGGACTAGGTACCCCTATAGGTGACAGGACATCTGTGATGTCTTTCATGGGGGATGGACCATCATACATACATTCAGGTTGTACCCAAAAACTAGGTATAGCCCTTTCTATATCACCAAACCCTCTACCTTCACTATGGCCAAGTGCCTTCATCTAGATCACTACATTGAGGAGTTGAAGATAGAGGCTTTGCAGCTCTCTATTGGTCCTGCATATTGGACCAGATTCCCAACACCCAACATCAGCTTATCCAATGTGTCATGATCTAAGCTGGAACTTGGCTGTCACAAGTGTGTAAAGACTTGAGAGCAATGAGAGAGCAAAGGGAAGAAGAACAAGTTGATAAAGCATAAGATACTATAGTATAGCTACAGGGTTTATATACTAAGAGAATGAGTCATAAGAGTCTAAGAATAGAAATAGATGGGTAAGCAAGGAGTCATACTGACTAATGGGGTGACTAAGAATATGATGATAGCTGAATAATGCTATGTGAGGCTGTGTATCTGGGCTGTGCATAGCATTAGCTCCCCTTCAAGTGTTCATGTCCTCATGAAAACTACTGTAATGGTCCATGTAAAATAGAACATGCTGGAAATGTAAATTGTGCTAGGAAATTCTGGGCTTCTTCAAAGGTTGGGGGTTGTTGTAGTCAATGGGTGATGTATGCAGCCACTTTCTTCTTGGTCAGGCCAAGCATAAATCAGTCATTGATGGGTTTGTGACCAATGAAGAACCAGGCATGGTTGGGTCCTGTAGTGAAGAGTCAGATCAGGGTGGTATAGTAGGTTATGTGGTCATTATGGCAGAATTAAATAAGGTGGTGCATAATGGCCCTCCAGTACTTGGGGTCTGACTCTCCACCATCTTTGAGGGTTTTTCACATCTGGAAGCTGTTGGCTTCAACAGATATGGCTTCTTCCAGTGCTTGGCAGTAGCTGAGTATCCTATTGAAGTGGTCTACTTCTTTGTCAAGAGTAGGTGGAGGTGTGTTTCTGGGAGTGGTGGGATGTCTGTTTCCATTGCTTCTTGTTTAGGCAGAGGAGAGGATGTAGACAGGGAGAATGTGGATGAAGACACTGAGGAGTCATTGATGTAGTAAGCCAGTTGGTTGTTGATGAGAGTCAACATAAGACAGGCCAATGCATTCTCTTTGTCTTCACCATTGATGTCAGTGCTCTTTGTGACTTGTTCTGCCATGCCTACTAAGATAGACATAACTTGGTTGTTGAAGTCAGAGTGGGCAATATTGCCTAGGAGGATTTGGAATTGTCAGAGGTGTTCAAGGGTTTCTTGTCTGTTCTTTCTGGCTGCTGCCTGGGAGAGCAGGTCAGTGCTGATGTCATTGACAATGCCTCTAATACAGTTAGATGTAGTTTGGATAGAGACGAACATTTCCCTAATGTGTACTAGGGCTTGCATGGTGTTGTGGAGGCTATTGGAGGATAGGGTGATACTGTGGGCAGTGATGAGGGTTTCAAAGGCTTTGAAGGCTGGGTAGGGGGTGAGAGCTCTTTGGGGTGTCATAGTGTTTGTGAAGTTCAATGCTCAGTGTTGTCTTTTAGCCCACCCCCCTCCCCCCCCCTTTTTTTATAGATTTTTCTCCTAGAAACCTTGCATCAAATGCTTTGATGGCTTCCTTGGCATTCCCCAGATTTGTTATTGGTTCCCATGAGTCTTCCTCATCATCAAACCCTTTCTAGTGGATGAGGTATTGAATTTCTCAGCCATGTTTTCACTGACCTCTGATTTCTTTGACTTCAAACTCCTCTTCTGAATTGATGATCTTGGGTGGCAGTGGCACTGGCATTCTTTGGCTGTCAAACTCTGGTCCATAGAATAGAAGCAATAGAGATTCATTGAATACGTCATGGATGGCCTAGTTTGCTGGTAACTCTAGTTAGTAGGCTCTATCTCCTACTGGTTCCACAACTGGGAATGGTCCATATTGGAGGTGATCTAACTTCTGTGATGGTTGGTTGCTCTTGATATTTGATCCTTCCAGCTAGACCATGTCTCCTGCTTTGAATTGATTGTCCCATATTTGCCCCTCCTCATGTGACTGTTTCATCCTTTGCCAATTGCCTTCTAGTGCTTTTGCAGTCTTTTCCCTCACTTCTTGTAGTTCTAGTAGGAATTGGGACACCACTGGTGTTGGTATTTTGACTGTCAGGTTTCCCTTCCATGAGTGTCATCCTTGGTTAAGGAAGAATGGTGTATACCCTGTGGTGCTGTGGATCTTGTCATTGTATTGGAATTCAGGTACTGTGATCCAGTTTGTCCAGTTGTCTTGGGTATAGTTGACATAGTCACATAGGAATGACTTGATTTCTTGGTTGATCCTTTCTGTCTGGCTATCTGACTGTGGGTGATATACCATAGACATATGTCATTGTATTCCTATGGCTTTGTACAGATGTTTGATGAATTTTGATGCAAATTGTGGACCTCTGTCACTGACCACCCTTTTGGGAACTCAGTGGATTTTCCATATCTCATCTTAGTATAATGTTGCTAGGTCTTGGGATGTCAGGTTTGTCATGGTGGGTATTAGTCAGATTATCTTGGTGAATCTATCCACCACCAGGATGGCATCCTTTCCCTGGGAACTTGGCAACAGTCTAATCATGTCAACTGTAATATCTGTCTAGGTTCCATCTACTGTGGATAGCAGGTGTAGTGGGACTTTCCAGCCTTGTCGGTTGATCTTGTTCCTTTGACAGGTATCACATCCCTTGATGAATTGTTTGACCTGTTTTGTCATCCCTGGCCACCAATATGTCATTTGAGGATATCTAACATCCAATGTTGGTCCAGGTGTCCCATGTCTGGAGGGTCATGGTGATCTTAGAGTACTTGTTCTTGGATGTTTGTGGATTTTGGTAGGTAGATGCATCCTTGTTGGAATACAATCCCATTGTTTTCCCAGAATAGATCTTTGTTTTCCTGTAGACCCTTGACCACTTCTGTTTCCCATTGCCTTGTTTTCCTTATTCCTTCCAGTAATTCTTCATTTCCAGATGCTTCTATCATGGAGGATCAGATTAGGATTGTCTCCAGAGAGGTTGGTTCTTCCAACTGTTTAGAGATTTTTCATATAAATAGTTGTACCTTGAGAAGGACTATATTGTTGTTATCTCAGGATGTGTCAACTGTCATTTTCCTGGAGAGTAGGTCTGCCTTCATGTTTGTCTTTCCTGGTATATGTTTGAGTATGAAGTCATAGTCTTGTAGTTTGAGGTGCCATTGGGCTTGTCTGCTGTTGAGTTTGCACATTTCTCTGAAATATTTCAGGTTTTCATGACCTGTCCAAATTTCTAATCTTTGACAAGCATCTAGGAGGTAATGATGCCATTTCTCTAGTGCTTCTATGATTACAAAGAGTTCTTTATTGTAAATTTGGTAGTTGTGCCCTGCTTTATTTATGGTTCTTGAGAGGAAGGCAATGGGGTGCCATTTTACCTCCTGTTCTTGTGACAGTACTCATCCTATCCCTACTTCTGAGGCATCCACTTCTACCCTGAATTGTCCTTCTGTTCTTGGTAGTGCTAGGACTGGTTGTTCTGTTATGCATCTCTTGAGTGTATCAAATGCTTCCTGCTCCTCCTTTCCCCACTTCCATGGATTGTTCCCTTTGAGCTTGTTGAGCAGCACTGCTATGTTGCTGTAGTCTTTGATGAATCATCTATAGGAGTTGGTGAATCCTAAGAATTTTTCCACATCATGGCATGATTTTGGGTTGTCCCAGTCCCTGACTGCTGCAATTTTTTTGTTTTCCATCATGACTTTTCCTCCCCCCACTCATACTCCCAGAATGGGTATTTATCCTGCATTGAACATGCATTTTGACCATTTGAAGTATAGCCCATGCTTCTCTGCTACTGTTAGAAATTCTATGGTTCTTTCCTCAAGTTTGTCCATGTTCCCAGCTGGGATGATGAAGTCATCCATATAGTTCACTAAACAGCCTTCCCTTAGCAGGCCCCTAAAGATGTTGTTCATTATTTGTTGGAATGTTTCTGGGGAGTTGCTCATTTCAAAGAACATGACTGTAGGCTCGAAAAGTCCTTTGTTTGTGAGAAATGCTGCCTTCCACTTGTTCCCCTCTTTGATTTGAATGTTGTTGTAATCCCAGATGATGTCAAGTTTATTGAAGTACTTGACATTCTTGAGTTTGTTGATAACATCATTGATCAGAGGAAGTGGTGTTTTGTCCTTTATAGTGTACTTGTTAAGCCTTTGATAATCTTGTACCAGTTGTTTGGATCTGTCTTTCTTGGGAATAAAGAAGCAAGGTGCTACATATGGAGATTTAGAAGGTCATATATACCCTGAGTTGAGGTTTTCCTTCAAGAACTTGTCCAATCCTTCCTCTTCTTTGATGGTCATTGAGTAGACTTTGGCAGATAATTCTGGTGGTGCATCTGGTGTAAGGTTGATTTCATGGTCCTATTCTGATCTTTTGGGGAGATTCTCGAAATTTTGCTTGTTGAAGAGATGTGTGAATTGCTGGATGTACAGCACATCAGAAAAAAGCTCCTGCCTTTTCAGGCAGCTTTGGCAGCTTTAGCATTCCTGGTGTCACCCTACATTCGCGTTTGAGACTTTCAGTACTTCAGCATTCTCAGATCCCTTTGGCATCATGACATCAGAGCATTTGACTAGTATTTGTAGCATTTATAGCATTCAAGGCATTTGGTTCATTCACAGTGCCTTTTGATCTTGATCATAAGTGTCCGGGCATATATGCAATTAATAATTAGCTCAACAGCTTAAATAAATTATTGTTGACATATTTATTTATATAATACATCCTAAATGCTCGAAGAGCAACATCTCCAGTCAGGCCAATGGGTGTAGAACCTTCGCCAGTGTAACCTATCAAGTGTACAGGTGAATAGATGGTATCAATATGAATGACTGAGCAGACCCTCTTGTTTCGAGCATTAACCTGGGGCTGAATCATCCAGAGTCCAGTAAGTGGACAAGGGATCTTCTCCACTAGCTCGAACCAGTGGATAAATGTGCATTTATGGACCGTATCTGAACCGTTCAGCTGGAATGAGAAGAAGAAATGCACTTGACCGATGTTAAAGCCCTCAAAGCCTTCCTTTTCAGGGTCACCGTCAACGAGTACACAGTCATGTCATGGTCCACCTCGCCATGTTGCACTTGCCCAAATGTGTTCCTGGTGCATTCCATTAGGACCCGAAGGATTGCTTAGTGCATGGATGAGGCAAGCCACAGAGTTGTAAACCCGTACTCGAGCATTGTGTGCATCAATCACTGGCAGAGCATTGATATCAGCATCCATTCCCATTACATCAGCATCAGGAAATTCTTGGTCATAGAGATAGCGACGGAGAGATTCAATGAGTGAGGGCAGCTGGAAGAACTCAGCTAGCCTGTGAAGCAACTGTGGATATCTGGGAACTAGTAAAAAATATAACTATAAATTTATATCAACAGGGAGAAATGCAATGCACCACTCTTTGTAGAAAAACAAACATCAGCAGTGCTCGGTACAGTTCCCTCAAAAAGCTCTGCATCGTCTCCATCCAGAAGATCCATGGTCAGGTCGGGTTTGTCATCAGTATAGCATGCAGTGCTGCCAGGAAGTAGCCCAAGACTTTGCAGGTGATCGCACAGAGCCGCAATCTTGTCTAATAATTGGTTTGTCCTGAGCATCTCACCAAGAGGTTTGTTATGGCTTGATCGTCGCCAGGGTTCCTTCATGGCTCTGATATGCTTAGACTCTGTGATCAAAGAACAAAGGCCAAGTGGTGCACCGAAAGCCATGATTAGGGAGAAGTAGTGCTTGAGGGAATGTTGCTGTGGAAGCAAGATGCTCACTGTCACACCCTCATCTATAAAAACCATTTGTTCTTGATGAAATTGTGAGACCGCATTTTTGAGTTTTGTGAGGTCCTTGGAGCTGATCTGAGACTGGTGAGCAAGGTAACAGAAATCGAGGAATGCTGCGAGTGCTCGGACCATTGCATTGGGCACTAAACCAACTAATGCTGGCAGGTAAATCTCATTCTTTCATTAATAATAGTTACTGCACCAAGAGAGATTTCAGCGCACCTTCATGAGCCCTTTAGAGTCATCTCCAGTCCATTGCTTAAAATGGTGACCTTGACAGAAGCGTTGTAGTCCAGGAAAGGGTGGAACAGCAGAAATGCTATTGCAATCAGTTGCGATCAGCAGCCGTAACATGAAAACTTACTGTCGGTCAAGTTCTGACAGCTTTTCTGTCTTATCTTCAGCATCCCTTTCTCCAAGATATTTGGTGATCCATTCAACAAGATGATCCTTGAATGTCCCCTTAATGATCTGGTGAAGAAGGTCTGGTGCAAGTAGCTGATGGATGTCGGCATGGGGAAATGATGCTGTGAAAGGCTGATAGGTGGTGAGTGTAGTGTTAGAAATGATGAAAGAGCCCCATACCAAGACATTGCTGATTATACCATATCCATCCCAGACGGTTTTAGTGCTGTTTTCAGCAGCATCGAGTATGGCCACTGTGTGACCATACAACTGTGGAATGCCATCAGGGTCGTCATCAAGTGACTTTGGATGAGCTGTACACCTTGAACAGAAAGCACCATGAGCCAAGGAGAGGAATCCAGGACACATGTACTCACTTGGCACACCAGTTTGTTACAACACATGCGAGTAAAATCTGTTTAGGATAGTCTGCAATATACAGACCAACTCCATAAATGATGCGTCGAAAATGGCCATCTGCACATTGTGTAACAATCGGGGTAGTCATATTGTCTTTGAGGGGTAATAAGATGTATTTGATCAACTCATGAATTAGTTGATGTCGAAACATTTGGAAGAGATCAGTGTTCTCATGTTTCCTTTCAGCTGTAGCCTGGGAGTTAGTAACTACTTGACGAGTGGTGTAGGGACTGGTGCACCTTTTGGAATGGCCAAAAACCCAACCACCATCAAAGAATTCACATGGGAGTGCTGAACATGACTCTGAAGGTTTCCAAGTGAGGAATAGAGAGGATAGAAGTCGTTTTGGCCTGTGGCCACTGACACCATAGTCTTGTCACTCCCAAGTATAACAGGGGCGAATGTAGCGCCATGGGCTCTCTTGTCATTTGCAAGAATATCCTGAAAATATATGTATCAGTTGTAATATCAGATGTTAATGTGTATAGTACTTACAGCTTGCTCCCAGGCCCATAAGCCCGACATCAGATCACTGAAGACCCGATTGCCATCCTTATCAACTACATGTTTTGGTGCATAGTTGATATGGCCGTTAAAGTTTGGATTTGACATCTGACCTCCAAGGACAGTGCATATATCTCAAAACCAGACCTCAAATTCTTTGGACATCCAGGAAGGTGCATTTGGCAGTAGGTCACTCCAGTATGAGACAGTAAAACACTGCCAGGGGATGTCACCAAAGGGGATATTGTTGATTTTGTCATTTAAATCGTGATGATCCTTGAATGGAGCAGGGTCAATGGTATTAAAAGCTTCAAGTGAGGCCATTAATCATTGGATGTCACCAGTGGATGCCTGCATCTTACGAAAAAGGAACTCGCCCACATCAAACTGTTCCACATTGGCAAAGGGGTACCATGGCTTCTTTGACTCCCTCGGAGGAGCTGGTGGTGAGTTGGGGGGAAGGTCATAGCCATCCGCATCACATGGGGTACCTACATTTTAGGGTGTCAGATGTTACAAATAAACAACCAGGCAGTCAACTCACCATCAAGATAAGGGTGGTGTTGAGCGAAATTCATCCCTTCTCAGGCCCACCGTCCAGCTGAATCCATTCCCTCAACACCATTTGAAGACCCAGAAATGTTTGGAGTGCTGGGGAGGGGAGACAGGTGACAACGGTTTTTGGGATTATACTTGCAAGTTTTTTGATGCAATTGGATACCCCTTTCCGAGAGCAAAGATTTTTTGCAGTTCTTGAAGGGACAAAGGAATTTCATGATGAAAGAGAGAAGTTTATGCTGGTAATGGGAGTCAATAGTTGTGGTCGGTGATCAAGGGGCAAGGTGGGAATCCCATCACAAGGTTAACAACGATAAACATTGACCCATATGTATTCATAGTTGAGCGTATGTAACTATACATTGCTGTATTACTTTTCAGTGCTACAAGGAACAGCATTTTCAGTTTTTATAGTTAGCATTTGCATGTGCTTGACACGTTTGGTGGGAGGTGAATGCAGTGGCTCTTCATGTTTAACAGCCAGCAATGTGTACAAGTGCTTGGTAGCAACTGGTTTCTTTTCATAGGGAGCGGGAGGAGGGGATATCTCCTTCTTCATAATTGCTGGTAAAGGATCGCTGTGTCTGGATCACTTGGATGGCTGGGATGCGTGAAAAGTTGATATATTGGGCTTTGCTGCATCATCGGAGTGCCACGCATGATTGAGATGCCCTTCTAACATTTGAAGAACTGAGTTATATGTGGCCCTACAAGCGATTTAAGAAATGATAACATTGAATCTGCAAGAGCGCACTCACCATACTGTCCTCAGCTCAGTTTTTGATTCTTGGAGACTTTCATAGACTCGCACATAGCATATATTACCAGAGGTCACCAGCTCATGGTCAGATGCAGTTTTGATTGCATGATGTTCACTTTGTGTCAAGTGACAGCGTGTTGAGCCATCTAACGTCTGAATTATAGATTAGTAGTGGATAGTTACTCAGATTAAAATGACTTATGGGAGCTTCAGCACCAATATGAATTGCAGGGAAATCATGGTCATAAGAACCCATGGCAGTATGGGATGAAGCTGGAGGAAAGGTAGAATGAGATAAGAAATCAGCATGATGTCAGGGTGACTATCTTTTGAAACTCACCTTTATGTCCCTCGTACTTTTTGCTTTCTTCCTCTATCATCTCCATCATCTTGCTGCTATGAGGAGCCTTTGCATTACATCTGCTCATCAAAAGTCCACCAAACAGGCCAAGGCTGCTACGGCCTCTATACCGACTCAGACAGTCACATCAAAGGCCGCAAATACCCAGAAGCAGGAGAAGGTGGCCGCAGCAAAAGCAAAGGCAGTGGCAAGGGTGGCCCAAGTGGAGTCTGAGGCACGTGCTAGGGAGAAGAATGGGGAAGCTATCAATGCTCCCCCAGCATATAACATCCCTATTGCTTGGGTTAGGCACATATGCCCAGATAAGTTAACTACTGGTAGAAAGGATCCCAAGGCTAATAGATTCTAGTTTCACAGGGGAAACTGCTGAGCTTGACACCGAGAGAAGCGACTCGGACCCCAAGAGGGCTCTTGCTAAGGGAAGTGGAGAGGCCAAGTCTGACGACAAGGGAGATGAAGCAGATGAAGAAGCAGATGACAATGACGATAAAGACGATGAAGATGTTCAGGTCATAAAGTTAAAGAAGGGGTTGGCACTCCACAGAGAGATCACAAACCTTGTTCAGAGTGTTGACAAGGTCAGTGTGGGAGCAAACCCTCCGAAGTGCTCAATCAACACTGTCATGCTACCTATCAAGTAAGTCCTTTGATTCTTTCCATTACAGACTTCTCACCTTCTCCATTGCCCCAGTAAACCCAGCAAAAAATCGAAAAAGGCCAAGCTTCCCTCCGGAATTGCCCAAGGCTGGCAGGATGCTGAGATAAACTACCCTCCTCCCAGCCAATGCAGCCATGCACCAAAGTGAGTCAATCCACCACCCCAAGCTGAGCCACCTAGCTCTCAGTCTAATAATGATGAGGAGGTATCCAGAGCTCTGAGAGGGACTCATTATAAGAAAGGGGGATTGATGATGGAGAAAGAAGCAAGGGCTAACGATGATGATGGATGCGGGCCCCCATTGTTTGAAGGAAATATTCTCGCAGGGCACATCGTACACTAAGCCATTTCCCCACAATTATGTATTGCTCTACTAATATTTATTAGAAAAATATCACCAAGGTCACTGTGTTATAAATGTCGACCTGATTGATGCTCATTGTGACTTAATCATCCTAGACGCCGACACAGCCACCAGGACCGAGACTGCGGTTCTAGATTGGGAAGAATACGTTGGAAAGTTTGATGTGGAAGAAGAACGATTCGATGTTGATTGGAATGAGTATAATTGGACGGACATTATTAGGAGGATCAGGAGGAACAGTTTCGCTGTTTGATTGCTATGGACTAACAGGACTGATTAACAGACAATGATGGTTTCATGGACATCGCGTTTGGATTTGAACTATTAGATATCTAACTATGATAGCTGTTACATCGGCGGACAGATACATATTTATCAGAATCGTGATAGTGATTTCCGGACTTGTAGTTGTAGTTTCATAGTTTGATATCATTTCGTCTAGTCAGTATTTAAGGACTTGTATTTGGAAGATTAAATGCAAGTTTAATCTTTCCTTTGTTTCCTGGACTACTTGTGTTTACTTGCCCTGTCTTGAATTCACTTGTATCATTGTTGTTGTCTCAAACCTCATGCTACCTTAGACTTACCTCAAGTCTTCTTGGCCTTCTCTTACTAGGCTTTCGAGAATACTCAAGCTTATTAATTGAAGTAGGTTAAAGACCAGTTAGCCACTGTCTTACGTAACCCAATCACGTGTTGTGACACGTGACGTTACTAGGCGCTCTGACTGTAAATCTTAACAATAAGATTAAACTTCCTACTGTGCCGATTCCAGTAGTATCCCCACAACAAACCTGTCGCGTTTGGTTCTCATTGCCTAGTTGCTGTGCCATCCGACATCTCTTACGAGCTAGTATTGCTTCGCGCTACACTCGAAGAAATCCTTGGGCTAGTATTGCTTCGCGCTACACTCGAAGAAATCCTTGGGCTAGTATTGCTTCGCGCTACACCCGAGAAGAACACTGAACCGATCTATAACCGGCAAGCCTCTGATTAGGAATCACGCCTGAGAGTTATACATCACCCCTGGCGCATGCCAAAGAACCGACCTGATTCCTTGCGTACAAACTACGAAGGCAGCCAATCAGAAGAGTCCGACCACGAGAGTCCAACTAGTAGACTAACGTCATCCGAAGAACCCGAATCACCATCGTGGATCAGTGAGATCAACGATCAAACAGAAAACTACTCAGATTACGAATCTGACGAAAATCCAAATTCATCAAACTCTATCGATTCTATTTTAGAACTAATATCACCCCTGATACACAACAACATATAATTGAATTAATACTCGAACAACATCCATCAATCGTTGTTCGTGAATGTCCGATAGCTCATCTTCCAACAATCGTAGAAGAGCAAACCCTCCACACCTCGCAGTGCGCCTCTCTAAACAATTCCGAAGTCATTTTCAACCAGAAAGTGAACCCGAACAACCAACCGAACCCTGAGAATCTCAAAACAACTCACCAACTGAATCCCGAGAGTCTCAAAACACTCTTTTCTCACAACAACTCCCCAACCTTCCAACCCCTCCAACAAAACCATCTTTACTCCCAGCTATCCAAAGACAAAGAAGCAGACATTACGAAGAAGAACACACAGCCAACCTCAACGAAACCTTTGCTAGACTTGAAAACTTCCACCAAACAGAACCCCCTACAATCCAAACCAGACCAATCGAAACTCAAGAAATGCCTTCACAAGGATCTTCCACTGTTACCGCCCATTCACAATCAGAATCCGAAACCTCTTACAGATCACAAAGAGAAGGATCACCAATGGAATCCAACGAACCCTATAGAGGATCCGAAACCTTGGCAGCAAATACATTTGGATATAGGGCAAACAACCCAGAATACAATGTCTATCAACCAATGCAAAGCTCCAAAGGGAAAGGACTGCCTGGAAACCCAGACAGAGGAGGAGGAGGAGGAGGAGGAGGAGGAGGAGGAGGAGGAGGTGGAGGAGGATTCTTTGGACAACCACAACAACACAACCCACAAAACAACTACAGAGGAATTAAATACGACCTACCCAAAGAGTTCAATGGCACCACTCAGGATTACCAAAGATGGAAAGAGCAACTTTCACTCTACTTCTTGGCAAACCGTGATCAACTCCCATCTGATCACGACATCATCATCTGTGCACTCTACAACATGGGAGAACGAGCAAGTTTCTGGCGAAGAGATTTCCTTACCCATCACATGCAAAACGGAGTACCTACCTTCGGTTCCGCCGAAGCATTTTGGCAAGCCCTGGATCAATTGTTCTTACCCTTCAACAAAAGCGAAAGCTTCCTCAGAAAGTGGCTCGCACTTAAACAATTGCAAAGACCCGTCAAAACCTATATCATGGAGTTCAGAATCTTGGCTAACCAAGCCGGAGTCAGAGAAACCCAACAACTCATTCATCAATTCCGAGAAGGTCTCGACCCGAGCATTGCAATCCGAGCTATTTCAAAACATCCAGGAAACAACTTGGAGGAATGGTTCACGGCGGCACGTGCGGCGGAAGAAACTGAAAGAATGGAGGCAGACTATTATCGAAGACACCCCCAGATATACTCCCGAAGAAAGATGGCAAAACCGAAAAGGCGTAATCATTACCAGAGTCAAGGCTACATCCCGCCCCAACCTAATAGAGACCCGAATGCGATGGACGTCGATGCTATGGAAGCATTACTTCAGAACTTCGCAATTTCTCAAGGCTACCAACAAAACAATGATTCATCGTCTGATGAAAGCGAAGACGACGATGAAGATCATCAAGAAAACGTTAAGCAGTCAATCTTACAAGCATTTGATATGATCCTTTCTTCCCGTCAAAAGGAAAACCTCAGAAAAGGAACGTGCTTCGAATGTGAGCAAACAGGACACTTTGCTTGAGACTGTCCCAAGCGTAAAGCATGCCTTTCAAAAATCCCACAAAACTCCCAATCCAAGAATGCCAAACATAAGTGACCCGTATCACCTAGGAAACCACGCGATAATGACAAGAACAACCAGAGACGCTTCCAAAGCATGCAACTTAACGAAATCGTCCAAAGCATCCCTGACGATGAAGAAGTTGTAAATGTCTACAACGAGCATGCAGATCAACCCGGATTCGTCCATCGAGAAATCCAGGATTTTGTCTCAGACAATTAGCATCCATGTCTAATTCATCAAAACCCTCCACCGGACAGTGCACACCCTCTTATTTATCCTCTCGATCACCAACCCCAGATTCAAACGGACCTATTTATTTTTCGAATGGACTACAGAACGATAGTTACCCCAGACCAAAGACCCCGACCGGACTCTCTTATTTAAATGAAGTTTCCCTTACCCCCATGCAATCCAACACTCTTTATCTTCCCCTCAAAGTGCACCTACCCAAGAGAACCATGGATACCTTAGCACTCCTTGATTCAGGAGCAGGAACCGATCTTATTGACCAAGATCTCGCAAATGAATGGAAACTTCCAAGAAGAAAACTTCCAAAACCACTCGCCATCAGGAATGGAGATGGATCAGTTGTAGAAAACACATCCATCACCGATTACGTAGTAATCGAAACTACCGTTTACGGAAAACGAATCAAAACCAATATGATTGTCGCAAACCTAGGACGACCACGAATAATCTATGGAATCCCATGGTTTTCAAAACACAACCCCGACGTAGATTGGACCAAGAAAACCCTTTCTTGGCGATTCTACCTTGAAAACCAAGAATTCACTACCTTATTAGATTCAGCATTTCCCGACACAATCAGACTGGATGAATTCAACCTGTCAGACAAAGACTTCATCGAATTCAATGCCAAAACATCACACTCTCAGACATTTGCCCAACAACACGGAGAAAAGAAAGAAACCGATCCCACAAAAATCATACCCAACTATCTTCACGAATTCCTCGACCTCTTCAGCGAAAAGAAAAGTGAATGATTCCCACCATCTCGAACCTACGACCATAAAATTGAGATGAAACCATCTTTTCAACCGAAAGCTTTTCCCTCATACAAATTATTATATGGAGAGACCCTTGAACTCGACAAATTCTTAGAAGAAAATCTACGAAAGGGATACATTCGACCGTCAAAGTCACCAATAGCTTCTCCTTTCTTCTTTGTATCCAAGAAAAATGGATCTTTGAGACCATGCCAAGACTATCGATACCTCAATGAACACACCATCAAAAATGCCTATCCAATCCCTAGTATCCAATCAATACTCGATCGACTTCAAGGATCGAAATATTTCACAGCACTCGACGTATGACTTGGATACAACAACATTCGCATTTTCGATGGAGATCAATGGAAAGGAGCTTTCTGTACACATAAAGGGCTATTCGAACCCACTGTTATGTTCTTTGGAATGTGCAATAGCCCAGCGACATTTCAAAACATGATGGACACCATCCTCGCTCCTCTCATTCATCAAAATAAGGTTATCGTATATATGGACGATGTGTTGATTCATGCAAAAACAAAACAGGAACTACGAGAAATCACCCACCAAGTATTTGATATTTTCCGAAAACATGATCTCTATCTCAAAGCAGAGAAATGTGATTTCAAAAAAGAAAAATTGGCATACCTAGGATTCATAATTTCACTGGACGAAGTATGCATGGACCCAATAAAACTCAAAGGAATAGCGGATTGGCCAATACCCAAGAACCCACAAGATATTCGCAAATTTATTCGTTTTTGCAACTTCTACCGAAAATTCATACGAAATTATGCCCACTACGCAGCTCCTCTCAACGCCCTCCTTCGCAAAAATCAACCATTTCAATGGAATTCAGAAGCTCAATCATCTTTCGACACTCTCAAGAAGAAATTTCTACAAGAACCTGTTCTCATAACCCCTGATCCAACTAAACCCTTTGAAATACAAACTGATACTTCAAATCACGCATCAGGCACAGTTTTACTTCAAAAGGATTCGAATGGTATCATGCACCCGTGTTTCTTCCATTCAAAAGGATTTTCCCCAACCAAAAAACGTTACCACACTTCCGAACAAGAATTCCTAGCAATCATCCACGCACTGCAAGAATGGCAACACTACATCGATGGCTCACCACATGAAACCGTCGTATGGACTGATCATGACAATATCATCCATTGGGCTAAACCATCAAAGTTATCCCAATGGACAATTCGATGGTCCACCCTCATCAGCACCCATAAAGTCAAGATCTGCCATATTGCCGGCATCAAAAATGTCGCGGCTGATGCACTCTCACGCCGACCCAACCACGTCACCGAAGAAGAAGAAAAACCACAAGCAGCCATTCCTGCCCATATGTTTGATACATCATCTTTCCCACCAATGGACGTTGATATCCTCGATCCAGAAATCGAAGAATCACTCCCAACAAAACCCAATGGCTCACCCCACATCAACGAAAAAGGACATTTCACACTCCCCGCCAACAACACATTCAAGAAGCGTTTACTCCAACGAGTACACGATGCTCCAGCAGCAGGACACCCTGGTACAACTGAAACCATACGCAAATTAGAAGAATACGTTACATGGCCCGGAATGAGAGCTTTCGTCAAGAACTACGTGAAAGGATGCCCCATCTGTCAACAACACAAGATCAACAGATGGCCTTTCAAGCCCCCACTCCAACCCATTAAAGGACCATGCTCTCTTCGACCATTTGCACAAATAGCTATGGATCTCATCACCGATCTTCCAGAAGTCAATGGATTCGACTCTATTTTGTCCATAGTGGACCACGGACTCACAAAAGGGATAATTATAGTACCAACACAAAAAGAAGCCACTGCAGATCACATCTCTGATCTGTTAATTAAAAATGTCTTCTCGCGTTTTGGAACCCCAGACAAAATTATCTCCAATCGAGACCCTAGATTTGTTGCTAAATCTGTCCAAGCTCTGTTCAAGAAGCTAGGAATAGAACACGCACGATCTACTGCATACCACCTTCAATCCGACAGTACCACTGAACGTTTCAACCAGGAAATCGAAATGTACCTTTCTGCTTACTGTTCCAAGAACGCACTTGACTGGCCAAAGAAACTACCCCTCGTTGAATTCGCACACAACTCCAGAACCCATTCAAATCGATCACAAACACCCTTCGAACTGATGTACGGCCACCCCCTCAAAGCTTTCCCAACTGATCAAGAACCAATGAATAATCCGGCGACAGAAGACCACATTGACTGGATAAAGAATATCCGCATCGCCGCACAAGATTCGGATGAGAAAGCAAGACAAACTATGACCGAACGTATCAAAGGTCCACTTCCAAAACTAGAAGTAGGACAAAAGGTCTGGCTGGATTCACACAACCTCCCTATTCGAGCACCATCAAGGAAACTATCAGCAAAACGCGTAGGACCTTTTGAAATCACAAAGAAGCTTGGACCTGTGAACTATGAACTAAAATTACCCAAACCATGGAAAGTTCATCCCCGCTTCCATGTAGGACTCCTATGGCCAGTAACTGAGAACGATGAATATGGAAATCATTTTGAGAACCCACCACCTGATCTAATAGAAGGAGAAGAAGAATGGGAAGTCGAAGATGTTGTTCGCCATCGTAAAACACGCCGCGGAAAGATCGAATATCTGATCCATTGGAAAGGATACCCTAATTCAGAACGGACATGGCAGCCCGCAGACACCCTAAAGAATGCACAGGAGATGCTAGACACATATAAACAGCATCACAAACTTTGTTGAAAAACCAGAATCATGCAACATCTCATTCCAAACACCACCCCAGAACCATACACCTACCAATCCAACACACCCCTAGTACCACTTCACAAATCAGACATCACGTCTAACTCCAGTCATTTATCCCCACGCCCTCCAACATATACCTCGCCTGGAATAGGAACGAGCTATGTCATTGCCCCTCCAGTCACGACCATCGCACAGTCTGTTGCCTCAATTTCGGAAGATTCCCCACCAGAGGAAACCTACACCGACCCCACTAGAGCCATTCGAACCTTCCAACTCTACAACGCCCCCTTCACTGAAGCTAGGGCCACTCTCCGCAAAGATTCACTCGACGCTGTCCAGTTCAACCTATTCAGGGAGGACTGGACTACTCTCTTATTTCTTAAACACACGTTGCTCCACCACTCGTATTTCTTCAAGTGTCACGTTAACTCACTTCGCCGAACTGTCGAATCGCCTGTCATTAGGAAAATCGTGTCAGCGGCTGAACAAGCCCTTCACGCTTTCCCAAAGGCTCCAGATCCAAGTGAGCCTAGCGAGACTCGACAAGGATCTGAACTTCCTACTCTCCAGTACCCGGATGGACCCGATGATGGAACCAATGGAGTTCCCAATGAACTTCTTGATGTGGATCGACCTGATGCCCCTCAGAGAACGGAACAGACTGGAATGAATGATCGCGGACTACGATTGCCACAAACGAAACCCGACTCTATTCCCACCCCTGAAAGTACTACACAGAGAGAATACTGCGCAATCTGTAGGGTCGATGGTCATTTCGTGGACCAATGCGAACGTTATACCTGCCACTACTGCCAACACTCTGCCCCTGGACATCTCGGAAGATACTGCTTCCTCAACAAACAACGAGCATGTACCACCCAAGAATTCGCACAAGTCTTACAACGACGAGCCGTCGCAAAGTTCCCACAATTACACCTCTTTCCCCTCTCCTCATTCATCAGCGGAGTCTCTGACCGAGAACGATGATGGCTCAAACCTATCCTTACCCGCAAACATCCATCCCAAGTATTTAGACCCAGAGACCTCCCTGTACCTTCTTCCCGAAGCACTCCGACTCAAGAAGTCTGCCCGATCCAACCCGTTCGACGTCAATGACAAAGGAAAAATGAAGTCTTCCTCCGTGTGGGACTCGACTCAACAGACGCAAGTAGAACACGAGTTCTACCACCGCGTTCTCCAGCTCGCCTGACTCCTGACACCAGACATACGCATTACCAAACGCCTCGCTGTCGACCTCGTACCCAACGCCACCTCAGACCTCGACGAGTCTCAGATGGAGGTTATGATCATAGGGACACTTATGGAGAAGAGTATGACGACCCCTACGACGACATCGCAATTGCCAACATCACAGGAGAGCCCTATGGAGATTACTGAGTCCAATTTGGATAAGGATGTTGATGAGGACATCAAGTCCTACAAAAGGGATAATGTTATAAATGTCGACCTGATTGACGCTCATTGTGACTTAATCATCCTAGACGCCGACACAGCCACCAGGACCGAGACTGCGGTTCTAGATTGGGAAGAGTACGTTGGAAAGTTTGATGTGGAAGAAGAACGATTTGATGTTGATTGGGACGAGTATAATTGGATGGATGTTATTAGGAGGATTAGGAGGAACGGTTTCGCTGTTTGATTGTTATGGACTAACAGGATTGATTAACAGACAATGATGGTTTCATGGACATCGCGTTTGGATTTGAACTATTAGATATCTAACTATGATAGCTGTTACATCAGCGGACAGATACGTATTTATCAGAATCGTGATAGTGATTTTCGGACTTGTAGTTGTAGTTTCATAGTTTGATATCGTTTCGTCTAGTCAGTATTTAAAGGACTTGTATCTGGAAGATTAAACGCAAGTTTAATCTTTCCTTTGTTTCCCGGACTACTTGTGTTTACTTGCCCTGCCTTGAATTCACTTGTATCATTGTTGTTGTCTCGAACCTCGTGCTACCTTAGACTTACCTCAAGTCTTCTTGGCCTTCTCTTACTAGGCTTTCGAGAATACTCAAGCTTATTAATTGAAGTAGGTTAAAGACCAGTTAGCCACTGTCTTACGTAACCCAATCACGTGTTGTGACACGTGACGTTACTAGGCGCTCTGACTGTAAATATTAACACACTGAGATGGAGCAGAATACAAATATCAAAGGGAAGAAAGTCCACATCTGCCCGAAACTGAGCCAATTAAGCACTGCAAATCAACAGCTTTATCAAACCAAAGTCCTACCGTGAATCTATGACCAACTCGCTCAACTCGATGCTTGGGAACAGCTCCCTGACACCGCTATCGCAAGTACATGGAACATCGTTCTCAAAGATAATATGCCTGTTGATATGAGCAGCTCTGATGAGGAGGACATTAAACACTGGGAATTTGTTTGTGATTTGGTGCATAACCTTGCAATTTTGAAAGCTGTGATCCAATACTTACCCCTCAGATAGGTTCGTCGTGACTGTGGTAACAATTGGTCCTCGAAATTCACTGCCAGAGCACAAGAAATCCTTGCTCAGATATTGGATGAGCACTGCAAAACCAATGACGAGCATATCAAACTTGTATGCACTTGGCTCAGGGGCACAAATGCAGATGAGTGGAAGTCACATACAAAGGCGAAGTCTCCCTTCTTCTATGAGACATCCTATGAGGAGGAGTGGGATGGGATGACTCTCAAGGTAAGTCCCTCCCTTCTATCTGATCTTCAGTTGATTAATGCTTCCACAGCATCTCTATTGCAACCCATGAATCCTGTACATGCTATCCGTCCACTTTGAAGTTGCAAGGGGGCTTGATCCCGATGAGTACACGTTCTGCGAGAAGCCTACTAATGTGCTGGTCATGTCAATTATGGCAGTGAGTATCCCTGATTTTTCTTCTTTATCCTCTCATGTTCTTGTAGGTACACCACACTCTCATTTATACCATCGACACAGGATGATTTGAACTCCCAACAACTAGCAAAGTTGGGGAATTTTTGGCAACAAACTGGAGTAATGAGGAGATCCCCCATCCGAAGAAAGGCAGTCCGACTCACAACCCTATTGTGTCTCGACACAATTGCAACATTTTAGGAGGGTTTAATGACGATATCTGGGAGGTCATAACAGATAAGGTGAAGGAAGTCGCTCAAGAGGTCCTCAGACTCAAGCAGAAGAGGAGGGTCACAGCAAATCCAAAGGCAAAGGTCAATTTGAATG
Organism: Leucocoprinus leucothites; assembly: GCA_013368445.1. Classification (NCBI taxonomy): domain Eukaryota; kingdom Fungi; phylum Basidiomycota; class Agaricomycetes; order Agaricales; family Agaricaceae; genus Leucocoprinus; species Leucocoprinus leucothites. The sequence goes on from JAACJO010000029.1 coordinate 195,469, forward strand.
GGGCACTGGTGACAATGAAGCCCCTCTTGACCCCGCCTTTGACTAGATGGTTTGATCAATTGCATTTTTTTTTCTGCTTTCATCACGAGACAGTTCACTGCTTTATTGGACTGTGCCACCATGTTTGTGTAGATTATATGCTCACCTTGGGTGCAGGCAGCTTTTTAATTGTTCTTTTGCATGCTTTTCCTGTAACTTTTGCTCCTCCAGCATGTTTACAAGTTCTTGTTAATTACCCATCCCATAGAATATCTTAGACATCGTGTAATGAAATTATTCATCAACCCATAAAATTTGAAGAATTAAACTATTTAATGGTACAGATAAGCGACACACAGCAACTGAGGCAATTGACAATGGTGAGCATTGACTGAGCATTGGGGGAAGCTTTTGAGGCTTCCAGGTCAGCTTTGGTTGATGCATTCGTTGCCTTTTGTGTTTTCATCACCTTGCTCAATTTAGGACCTTTGGTGGCTTACCAAGGCAACTTTTGCATACAAAGCAGCGATAGCCGCCCGAAAAGGCAAGAGCTTTTTCCTGATGCAGTAGGTCTTCTTTATTTGTGGGGTCTGGTTCATCTTCTTCTGCTCTTGTGGGTTGGTCTGTGCTTGTCTGCATCCTGGTTGTTGAGTGTCCATCCTGGTGTACCATGCAGTTGTTGGGGCATCTGGCAAATCATATGACTCTTTCTTGCCAATCTATCTTTGGGCTGTGCTTCATCAACCAGTCATATCCAAGGAATACATTGCATGAATCAAGTTGGGTTACTACTGCTTGTATTTGTTTTGCATAACTGTTGGTGTCCATTTTGAGTGTGACATAGTCTGTGATGTGTCCCTGTGTGTTTCTTGTTCTGTCAGCATTGAAGACTTGAATTGGTTCTGTTAATTTGCTTGTCTGTAGGTTCTCTGTTTCAACAATTTCTTTGGCAATACATGTTGACTGGCATCCTGAGTCTACAAGGGCAGTGATTTTCTGTGGGCCTTGAGGTGTCTGGATTATTTGCTGGATTATTATCTCTTGCACTTTGCTCTGTCTTTGGAGAATGACATAATTATTATGGAATGGAGCTTTAGATACATGGGCCCAGTGGTTTGCGCTCACTCTGAGCCTTCAACAACATCCTCCTTTTCTTCAGACTCCTTGTCTTCCACACCTCTGACTTTGACTCTCTTGGTATTGCACTTGTTAGCCATGTACCCAAAATGTCCACAAGTAAAGCACTTGGGTTTCTTGGGGTTTTGGCAGTTCTTGGCAATGTGACCTGGCTTGTCACATGCATAGTACTTGAGAGATTTCCTTTCTTCTATTCTTCCTATCTCCATGGGTTGGCCATTGCCTCCATAGGTGATTCCTGATCCTGTGTGAGTGTCTTGGCAGATTTCTGTGGACTTGTATCCTTGTCCAACAGAGAGGATGGCCTTTTTCCACTCTTTGTAGGAGGTTGGGATGTTGTCTGGAGGATATCCAAGTATGGCTTTGATGATGTCATGGTGTGTGTGTTTTTTTGAGAAGGAATTTGGCATGTGTATTATTGACTTGGGCTAGGATTTTAAGTGTTTCAAATTCAATAAGGAAGTCAGCAATATGCTTTTTTCCTTGCTTGAATAACTTGATAATCCATTCAGCATCTGATTGCAGTGCATCATCACTGAATAGCTTCTTGAAATCCACCTCCCATCTCTTCCAATCTATGGAGTTATCCTTTTGACTGAGTTTTGCTAGCTCCATCTCTGCAAAAGCACCAGCTGTGCCTTCTCTAAGGCAAGTGAGTATTATGATGACCTTCTTATCTGCTGCTTCTATCTTGTTGAACTTGAGGTAGAAGGCCATTGCCCTCCACCAATCTGCAAACTGTTTCCTATTTCTATCAAAGTATCCTGGTTCTGGGACTTTCGACTTTGCATCAATCGCACTACTGAGTTCTAACTGGTTGTTTCCTTTGGCCATTGCTTCTTATTGTAGTGACTGTGCTTGACTGATGCTGAATGACTGTAGTTGAGACTGGATTTGTTCAAGCTGTTCTTTTATAGGTGATATGACTGGCACACTGTTGCCTTGTTCTACTGGTTTGTTTACTGGGCTGGCGCTTTCTTCTACTGAGGCAATTTCTTCTTCTGACTCTGACTGGAATATTTTTTGATCTAGGTCAGCATTGATTTGTTTATCTTCTCAGAGTATGCTAGTTACTATGTGCCTCTTTGGTACTCTGGTTCTAACCTGGGGTTACTTCTGTGTTTGACTAATCTTGGCTTGCCCCCTCTATACTTTGTTGCAGGGTAAGTTGATGATGCTTTATCAAATGTTATGGCCTAAGCTGGAACTCAGGCTGTGACAAGTGTGTAAAGACTTGAGAGCAGTGAGAGAGCAGAAGAAGAATGAGTTGGTAAAGCATAAGGTACTATAGTGTAGCTACAGGGTTTATATACTAAGAGAATGAGTCATAAGAGTCTAAGAATAGAAATGGATAGGTAAGCAAGGAGTCATACTAACTAAGGGGGTGACTAAGAATATGACAATGGCTGAATAATGCTATGTGAGGCTGTGTATCTGGGCTGTGCATAACACAATGGTCAAGTACACAAGCAACATTTTTGAACAGTGCCCTACCAAGTGCACAGGTAGTGACCTCAATGAGACCATGACATGGCTGTGGGAAATCCACCATGCTGAGGCTATTGTGGGAGGGGAGTTCAAGGATACTTCCAATGACATCAGTGATCTGGATAGTGAGCCAATTTGTATATCTTTTGCCCAGTTGAAGTACTAGCTCAGCTGTTTTCAAGGCAATATGAGTGTCTATGCACCTGGTGTGGCCAACTACACCCATGTATTATAGTTAGGGCATATTGACATATTCTCCATTTTATTTTATTGGTATTTATCCTTTTCCTATACTGCGTAAATGAATATTTCTAAGTTTTAGCACTACTGTGTATTCTGGGTAGTAGAACAGGGAGAAGAAGCAAAAGAGCCATTTGTCTGTCCTTTTCAGTGCCTATTGTTTAGGGCAGGCTCTGCACATGACTACAGAAACTGATATCTAAATTGATTTGTTTGTTGATTTGCCTGGTATAATATATGGTGACTGTCAGCATCCATATATGTTCATGAGTCTTTTGGGGCAGGATGACATTTGCTATATTTTTGAGGCTTGTCAAGAACTGGATTACTAAAGGAAGGGGGATGGTGCCAATGTTCAAGACCAGGTGTCTAGGACAGAGGAGCAGAAATGACTGATCCAGTCATTGAACATGGGAGTGGGTCTTGGCCTCAACTTATGTGTTGTGCCACTACTGACACTGACCCAGATTTTGGAAATGGATAGAGACAGGAGGGTGAAGAGAGAGCAGAGGTCAGACAAGGTAGTAACATGTGACTTAGTTGATTATCAGACTGAGGAATACAGTACAAGTTTGACTACTTATATACAAGGTGGCAGATAGGGTCAGATAGAAAGAAACAAAGATATAGCAGAAAAAGGATAAGAGAATAATTAGCATCCAACATTTCACAAAAGCTAGAAGATAATAATATCTGATATCAGAAGAAGACTAGAAATGACAAGAGGAATGAAAGATGACATGATGTGAGAAAGTCCAAATACAATGTGCTAGAAGCTAAAGGGTAAAGAAGAAGAGTGGAGTAAATGGAGTGGAAGCAAGCCGAAGTAATAGGATGGAAAAACAGTATGCATAACAGATTCTAAGTTAAGAAAGCAAAGGTAATACCAGCTGGGCTGGTCCACAGGATCAGATCGGGATGAAGCTCTGGATTCAAATACCTGAGTATTATCCAATTTTAGAAGGGGCTCATTGAATGTGGATGCTAAACTTGGCTGTTATGATAAGTTAAGACTGAGATTGTTGGAGACCTGAGGTTGAAATGTCAGGATTTATACTCAAGAGGCTAGATGTGCACAGTGTCATATTGTAATGCATTATGGCTCTTGGTCATGTTTAAGGGATTCATTTATCACAGCCACTTCCATTCCAAGGGTGAGGAAATGTCAACATTGGCCTAAACTCACAGTGATAGCCCTGAGAGAAGTGTCAGTGTAGTGAACATCAGTACAATACAGGCCATGTAACAGCATGTTTCTCTAGGAGTGGACTGGGTCAGAACAAATCAGGTTTTGTTGTGGAAATTTAAGTGCTATTTCCACCCTTGAACTTGCCAGAACCAAAAGATATAATCATTTTAGCTAGTGTCATGATTGATGATCACAGTAGTGGTAGAATGCTATTGACTGTAATATGTTGTTCTATTATTTGCTGTACTTGAGAGCCTTGTTTTCCATATGTCAGAACAGGTGTAATATCATATTTGATTAGATGAGGTAGTAATAATCTCTAAAGCCTGTAACACTGTCAATAGGATAGCCTTGAACATTGTTCCATGACCAGTATTCTACTACTGGACCTGGCATCTACACTATTTGTCATTAATAGGAACCCATGAGTATATTACTTCTGAGGTACTGCAAAGAGCTACTAGTATCATTACCTCCATTATTGTCAAGAACTGGGTTACTAAAGGATGGGGGATGGGGCTGATGTTCAAGACCAGGTGTCTAGGACAGAGGAGCAGAGTTGACTGATCTGGTCGTTGAACATAGGAGTGGGTCTTGGCCTCAACTTATGTGTTGTGCCACTACTGATGCTGACCTAGATTTCAGAAATGGATAGAGAACAGGAGGACAAGGAGAGAGCAGAGGTCAGACAAGGTAGTAACACATGACTTAGTCAATTATCAGACTGAGGAGTACAGTACAAGTTCGACTACTTATATACAATATGGTGGATAGGGTTGGGTAGTAACAAAACAAAGATATTGCAGAAAAAGGATAAGAGCAGAATTATCATCTGACATTTTGGAAAGGCTAGAAGATAAGAATATCTGAGACATCAGAAGGGAACTAAAAATGACAAGGGAAATGGAACATAACATGACATGGGAAAGTCTGAATACAACACACAAGAAGACACAGGGCAAAGAAGAAGAATGGAGCAAATGAAGTGGAAGTGAGCCAATGCAATGAGATGGAAAACAAAGCATGCATAAAAAGATTCTAACTAAGATATTGCCAACCAGGCTGGTTGGGAGGATCAGGTCATGACAGTATTCCCCCCTTAGGGCTGAGCCCTTGAAGCCCCATGATCTGATCATGGGAATCATTTTCAAACTCTGTATAAATTCCACTCTGCAAAAAATTTAAGCTTTTTTCTCTCTTAACCTCCTTCAACTACCATGGTGTCTAATTCATAGACCCAAGCATCCTATCTGTCCTCCAACATCAACCTCAAAGAGGCTCAGGCCACGTTGGATGCAGAGGATGCATGCAAACAAGCTGAGGAGGAGGAAAGGAAATGGAGGGAGGCTGAGAAAGCAGCATGAAAACAGAGGGCCGAGGAAGAGTGTGAGAGAAAGAGGGAAAAATTGTGGAAGATGAAGGAGGTGAAAGAGGCAGAGAAGAAGAAGGCTGAGGAGGAGGAGTGGAAGTGGAAGGAGGAGGAGGATGAGAGGCTACGAAAGGAGATGGAGGCTGGAGTGGCTTTAGAAGTGAGGGAGAGAGAGAGAGAGAAAGAGAGGGAGAAGAAGAAAGAGAAAGCAAAGGGAAAGGGGAAGGAGAAGACAGGGCAGTCCATTCCTGCCAAATGGAAAGCAGACATGGAGGCCAAGCCTGTATCAAAGAAGACAAAAAGGAGTGCACCTACAATGGGCACAAGAGAACTCCTGCCTGCAAGGGTAGCCATTGTGAACATTGGGAAAGGGATCAACTGAGGGCCTACTCCTGGTCCCTCCCAAGTGTCCACCAGTGATGGCAGGTTGTATGTTCCTGATCATGACTTGGATGTTGAGATCAAGGATACCCACAAGAAAAAGTGGGGGAACTATAACAAGAAGGGTAAGAAGGTGAAGATGGGTGGCAAGAACGAGTGTGGGTGGTGTCAGAGGCTGGGCAAGGACTGCAAGATGCAGTCAGGTGAGTAAGTTTATTCTTCCATTTTCCTATATCAGGTTGCAGCTGATCTTCCACAGCAACAAGTACATGTGTGAGGCATGCAATAGCTCAAAGCAGCATTGCATGTTCCCCTCTGAGGCAGACAAGGCACCTCACAAACAGACATATGACTTGATCACTGAGACCTGTGCCATGTGAATGGTGATGATGGAGTTGGTGGCAGAAGTAAAAGAGTTGCAGGCCAAGATCAGGAGTCAGCAGGATAGGGCATTGAGATCAGTGCTGCAGGGTAATGCACAGAAGTATGAACTCATGGAGGAGTTCAAGGCCTTCTTTGACCACTGTATGTTCAATGGGCACTTGATGAGTGATGCAAAGTTTGAGGAGGAGAAGAAGAAGAAAGAGGAGGGGTAGCTGAAGGCCCAAGCTGCATTGCAGAAATTGGGTGAAGGCACAACATAAGAAGCCACAGCATCTGGGTTAGGTGGATAAAAAGTGGATGAAGGACTTGAAGAGGATGAGGGAGATGAGGAGGAAGATGGGAGTGAGAGTGGAAAGGAGTAGTTGCCCATCTCATCTCCTCAGTTTTTCATTTTCTTGGACTGTTTTGTTGCATACTGGATTTGTGAATTTTTGATAGCTGACAATGTGATGCCTGTTCCTGTGCTTTGAAGTGTGAAGAATTGAGCCTAATATGAAGATTGGATAGAAAGCTGTCAAAATAAGAATTGTTAAGTCCAAGTATCCAAACTGCAATACAGGGTAACTAAGATTGAAGATAAGAATAATCAATGGAGAAAAGTTCATGGTAGAAGTACTTGACAGAAGGAAGTTAGTCTGGAGAGAAGAGATGAAAAGAATAACATGAGCCAATATGGAGTCTAGGATAGCAGAAGTGGACCAGGCTTGTGAGGATAAGCAGCATGGAAATCAGCAACAAGTTCAGCTGCATGTATGAGCTCAGTTGCAGGTAGCCAGGATAATTCTTCTTCAGTATCCTCATAACCCAACCAAAAGACCTTGTATAGGAGTTTACAAGCATGACAACAGTCAATTTTAGAGTCAACAATGTGGTCAATTTCATATTCCAGTTCACCATCGATGACAATAGGTACAGGAGCCAGTTCTGTTCAATTAGGAAAGGTGTTGGGTGTGGACAGTTTGAGCATGGACACATGGAAGACTGGGTGAACAGTGCACATGGAATCAGGAAGGTGAAGGGTGAATGAGTGTGAACCAGGCTGGGCAATGATTTCATATAGACCGAGGTAACATTCAGAAAGCTTCTTGGAGGAGTGAGTGGTGTGGAAGAACTGGGCTTTCACAAAGACTTTCTGGCTGATCTGGAAGTTGGGAGCTGGTAACTGTTTTGCATCTGTGGATTGTTGATACTGTTTCTACACCTTGGATATTTCAGTTTTGAGTGTGGTGTGTAGGTCATTGAAATTGACTGCGAAGTTGTGGGCACAAGCTGATGCAATATCACACTCCAGATAGACTGTGAGGTTGGGGTGGTAATCCTAGTTGGTGAAGAAGGGAGAGATTCCAGTGGTAGTACTGGGAGTGCTGTTGTAATTGAATTCTGCAAGTGGGAGGAGGTCAGACCAGTTATCTTGCTGGTAATTGTAGTAAACACAAAGATATTGCTCTAATGTCTGGTTGGTACATTCTGCCTGTCTGTCATCTTCAGGGTGATAGCCTGAAGTGAAATGTAGGCACATGTCCAGAGCCTTGCCATGGGATCAGAAGAAGTGGGATATGAACTCTGAACCATGATCAGATGGGATGTGAGAGGGAACACCATGCTTAGAGAATACATGAATGATGAAGAGCCAAGCCAGTTCTGCAGAAGTAATGGTGTTGTGGGTTGGAATGAAGATAGCCTGTTTGGAGAGTCAGTTGATGACTATGAGGATAGAGTCAAAGCCAGAAGAGGTTGGGAGTTTTTCAATGAAGTCTATAGAGATTGAGTTCCAAGGGTGTTCAGGAATAGAAAGTTGCTTGAGATTTCCATAGGGCTTATGATGCTGAGATTTGGATTGCATACAAGTGACACATGATTTGCAGAAATCCTTGACCTTAGATTGGATATTTGGCCAAGTGTACTCATATCAGATGAGCTCCAGAGTCTTGTTCTGTCTGAAATGGCCAGAGAGGATGTGATCGTGCTTATACTAAAGGACTTGGAGTTGAAGATTGCTGACATCAAGTACATAGATTCTGCCATTGAGCCTTAGGAAGCCAGTGGAGTCAACAAAATGTGGGTGGATGCAATCAGATCCTGCAGAAGTGTGGTGAGGATATTGGAATGAAGGTTTTCAAGATCTAATATGGTGGCTGCATGAAGGGAAGGAGTGGAAAAATATGTAGCTCAAATGGAAGCTGATAGTTGTTCATAGGTGAAGGCAGGTCGGAAATTGTGTGGATCCACTGAAGTGTAGCCATTATTCCCCCATTTAGGGTAGATGTCCCATTATGTAGTGAGAGCATCAGGTTTGGTTCCAAGTCAGCCAGGTCAGAAATGGATAATGAGGTTGAACTGGGAGTGGAACTTGGACCAGTGAGCCTGTCAACAGGTGAGGATCTTGGTGGAGTTGGAGGGTTTGGATTGCTTGTGCTTGGCAAGATCCTTCTCCATGGCATGGGCATGGTGAAGAGACAGAAATGAGATTGTTAAGGTAATAAAGGGAATGTAGTCAGATAGTGAATGATAGGTAACATTAATAACAATAACAACCAACACTCCTAAACTCAATGCAAGTTCATGGGAGGTTAATCAATAAAAAGGATGTTTCGTGAAAGTGCAAAGATTGATAATGATAGTTAATGGGAGTTGTCTGTAGACTGGTTTGTAATGGAATGACCAGTTCACAAAAGGTACTCGACAATCCCTATTATGTGATGCTGCACAACTACAAGTCTCTTAGAATGCAGAAGTGTAATAGACCAGTATTTGCGAATCGTCACTTTTGCTAACACTTGGCACTATCACAATACAACTGATACTGACTAGTACCACTCCTGGATACTAGATGCAATATACAGCTTATAAGTCTTTTCCAGACTTCTTCACACTCTGAACTTATATGAATCTCACAGTGATGTTCTTTCTCAAAAGGTGTTTTCCAATTCTTTAATGGTCTAAGACTGAAGGACACTCAATACACTCTTTACTACTCACTCAGATATGTTGTGTGGGACAGTCTCTAAGCATAGCCTTAGCAGGTGAGATTCCTTGCTAGACTATACACTTGAGAAAGTTTTATATTGGTTTTGTGAAAGCACTAAAGGAGTAATTACATGGATGATGCATACACATTGTTGATAATAAAAGGAGATTTATTGAAAGGTTGTCCAATAGGAGTATCTCTGGGTTTTCCTTGGGGTTTAAGTGCTGATGCATCCTTTCATGAAGGTGTGCTTTCCCCTGCTCATCTGATATCATGAGATTCTTATCATTGCTGATTGTTGTCTTATTCCACAAAAGCTTGTTCCTGACTGTAACAATGTCTACTGGTCAGTAGTCAAGTGCTGACATGTCCACTAATCTGGTTCCATAGTCAAGTGGGTTATTCAGTGCCCACATAGAATTTCTCTGTCTTTTGTGAAAGGGTATACTTCTGCTGTAGCAATGTTGGAATGATAGGACTTCCATGAATGTGCACTAGTGCCTGTCCAGATCAGAAGGCTAAGCCTTTGATCTCCAATTAGTTAGTCTGTCATTGTTCTTTCGAGAAAGACTTTGACCAGATCAATACCCAGGTTACAGGCTAAGATCACAAAGGGTCATAGGGTACACATCCTGACTGTGTTCACTAAGTCTTGACATCATCCCATAGCCTCTTGTTACTCTTGATCATTAATGGTCATTTCATGAATGTGCTGTACTTTTGCGAGTGTGTGTGTTACACTAGGGTCTTACAGTAGGGTTCCTTAATGTCTATACATTTGCCCAATATATTGACTATATCATTGAAATTAACGATTTCATGGCTAGTGCCCTTTGGGCTATAACAATAGGCTCATTTACAATTGCATTCTCAATAGTGACCATTAATGAGCATAGCCATATGGAGCATCTCCTGGAAGGTGTTGGGTTTACCCTGTTTGCAGACACTGACACAGTCCTGAATGCAATTTGGGAGACCCTTATAGTAGTGATGGCAGAGGACCTTATCACCCCAGCTGAGCTGTGCAGTGTACTTCATGAAGTCAATGTTGCAAGTGGCGATTTTATTGCCTAATTTCATCTGCAGGTTATCAGGAAGTTCAGCCACTTCTGACTTTGGGTTGGCAACCCCAAAGTGCATGTGGAGCTTGTGGGTAAAAGCATCCCAATCTGTGATCCAATCATGGAAGATGCCTTGCTCCTCCTGAGTGAGGGTAACCTCGAACCAGTCTAGAGCTACACCAGTGAGGTAGGTCATTGCAAAGTTGACCTTTTGGCTATCCTCCTGGAACTGGGTCTGGTTGGCACAGAAATAGAGATGTCATTGGATGAGGAAGGTGTTGAGCTTGTCCAGGTCTGTTCTCTTAAACATATCTGGAAGGTGAGCCTTATTAACAGGAGCCACATTAGGCTGAGGGTGATAGTTGAGGTTGTCTGCTAGCTGAAATAAAGCATCAGCTAAGCAACCTTGAAAGTAATCATGATGATGAGGACAAGGTGGAGGAGCAGGAAGGTCCTTGGATGAGGAAGAGGATGAGTTGTCATCATCTGGGTCATTGTTGTTGGAGTCACTGGGATACTTGGGGCTACTGAGGTGATCTTCAATGTCTTCCCAATTGTCTCAAGAACTGGGTTACTAAAGGATGGGGGATGGAGCTGATGTTCAAGACTGGGTGTCTAGGACAGAGGAGCAGAAATGACTGATCCAGTTATTGAACATGGAAGTGGGTCTTGGCCTCAACTTATGTGTTGTGCCACTACTGGCACTGACCCGGATTTCGGAAATGGATAGAGATGGGAGGGCAAAGAGAGAGCAGAGGTCAGACAAGGTAGTAACACATGACTTAGTCAATTATCAGACTGAGGAGTATAGTACAAGTTCGACTACTTATATATGATATGGTGGATAGGGTCAGGTAGTAACAAAACAAAGATATTGCAGAAACAGGATAAAAGCAGAATTATCCTCCAACATTTTGGAAAGGCTAGAAGATAAGAATATCTGAGACATCAGAAGGGAACTAAAAATGACAAGGGGAATGGAACATGACATGATATGGGAAAGTCTGAATACAATGCACAATAAGACACAGGGCAAAGGAGAAGAGTGGAGTAAATGAAGTGGAAGTGAGCTGATGCGATGAGACAGAAAGCAAAGCATGCATAAAAAGATTCTAAGTAAGATATTGCCAACTGGGCTGGTCAGGAGGATCGGTTCATGACAGTTATTGAACCTCCACATCCCATTGTCTTTGTCGACAACATAGCTGATAAGTAATTAATCTTCATATTAAGCACAATCATATGCATACCTGCCCTAAACTTATAGCCATCCAAATCCTTTCCCTGCCTCCTTCCTGCTTTGTGTTTATACTGTGACAACACATATTCTAGAGCATAAGTACTGCTATATTTCCAATAGAATATATCTTAGTTTCATAGATACCCTACACCAATTTATATCTCTGGGCTACTGTATAAATGAACCCATTATCTGTAGAGTATCCAGATATTGTTTTTGAGCTCTAGTGCTAATGCACAACTTACTGCTGTAGTCTCCTGAAAGTAATGGAGCCAGAAGTCCATGCCTACACTCCAATAGTGTTGAAGTATTATCTTTGGTAAATCTCTGCTCTTCCTTGATTTTGGCATACATCTGATGGGATTTCTCAAGCCTTCTTCTGTGGCACAGGTAAGTTCACCTCCCATTGCCATAGGACAAATACTCAAGTTTTGCCTAGCCTTCCTCTGGTATTCAATTAGTAAGTTACTTCATTGCTATTACACACTGTAACCCTTGTGTTTAGCTCTCTGTTTTTTTCTACTTCCTCATAGAGCTATACCCCCAATGCTGATGGTGGTATCAGAGATGCTTGCAGAATCTTGTTGTACAATGTTGAGGGTCCAGAGCCAGAACCAGGCAATGTCATGAGTGCATAGATTACTCTGTTTACCTATAACTAATGTGCTCTAACTAACAGCTCACATCTACCCCATGTGAGGCAAGTTTCCATGCCAGATTACCAGTGCCTCTACCTAATCTTTTTCACTAGGGCCTTGCTCCAAATGTAGATGCTTCTCTGGAACATGCCATTCACATTCTGTGGATCCACAATTCGGACAATGAGGGACTTATGAGTATGGCCCAGGCCACAGTTACTGTCCTAAGGTTGGTTCACTCTTGGCCTATGTCCTTCAACCACTGTCCAGAGCTTTTTCCCAGAGGGCCATGATGTGAACATGTGTGCTGGTCAGAATAATGTTAATCAGATACTGCAGCTTTACTGTAGAGATCAGACGTCGTGTGACATCATATCACTGCCATCACACGTCCTCTCTCTACTACTGATTAAGTCCTCTTCCTCTTCGACAACTCCTCATCTACTAACCGATATCCCACTACCCTGGCAATAAACTGATCATCAAACATAGCCGGCAACTATATCAAGACGACCCTGCAGATTCAACACTCAGTAGCCGCTGCTTACAGCCACTATCCCCCTCAACTTTCCCCTTCCCTCTTTCAATTCCACATGGCCCTTTCCTCTCTCCATTCTACACTTTCCTTTTAATACTCGCTACGCATATTTCGCACTCGGCACCAATGCCTCAATGCAACCAAGTTAGGGCTTGTCATCCAACTGACAAAAGTCCGAACATTTAATGTTTGTTTTATATTCCCTTTTCCATTCCTCCTCTCTTACTCCTTCTAAAAATCTAATAAAATCGTCATTTGTGCTCCGGCTCAACCGCTATCATTTCGTCTCATCACCTAATGTAATAGTGTAGGTCTAAACAGCCACATGGACCCTTCTCTCCACCTACTTCTCCACCACTAATATTCCTTAGAATTCCCTTTCCCTTACAAAATCTCGACAAATCGTCTCGTAAACTGCTCCTTCCTGCTCTCTATAGTCACCTGCAGCATTTTAAATAGTCTTAGAACCGTAGCTTTAAATACTGCGATGTATTTCCGTTTTTCTTTAGTGAAATTGACCCCCATCTCTCTGACTCAGTTTAGCTCTAAGTTGGAGCTTCTTAAATGTCGTTCTCACTCAAACCGGCCGCCCTCATCATCGTTTCACTCCTCAGCAACATCTCATATCGTTGCACTAGTGCTGAGTTATCATTTCAATTAAAATCTCATTAAAAACAATCAATAATCAAACTATCTACTTGGGTCAGAACCAACAACAGATGGATGCTGTCGTGCTCGCAAACACATCTGCACTCACCTATCCCACCTTCCCTTCATTACAATCTAGACAATGAGGAGCCCTTAGACTTCATAGGCATTGTTTGCATATCTTTTCCTTGTTATAAAATTGACACTCCTGCCAGCCTTGCCTGTACCTGACCCAGCAAGGGCCTCTCATAAAACCTCTCATAAGACTTCTCATAATGCTTCTTGTTCTCAACATCAATATCTTGATCTAGAAGCAGACATTGATGGTAATGATGAGGATGACAAAGATGGAGATGAGGACAATAATAGTGAGTCAGCTCTTTCAGCTTCTTTCCTTACTAACTGTGGCTAAATACAGATTTTTTTGATAATGATCGAGATCTCCAAGAGGATATGAGCAAGTATGCATGGAGAAACCTGGAAGATGACTGGCAGAATGCATTTGTCAGTGCCCTGGAGAGAACATAGGTGACTGATCATGGAGCACTTCCAACAAGTGATAGGAGCAAAAGGTACCATTATATGGAGCATGGAATACCACCAAAAGAGGGGGATTGGGAGCTTTGGGAGGTTTCTGTCAGGGTACGTATCTTAACTTGCAAACTGTGCTAGTGCTTAAGTCATTCTTCCAGTTTGGCTTGGAGTATTTGACAGTGAAATGAATTTATGAGCATGTGGAAGGAGCACTTGGTGGTGCCTTAACATCTATGAAATTCTGCCTACCCTGAAGTGCTTTTGCACATGAAGGGGGCTTGGGTCATGTATATATCAAAGCCTGGGAGTGGGCAGATGTTGTCACAATCTGTAGGAGATTACCAGGTGTAAGGTGGTGGGAAATCCAGGCTGTCACTTTTTTGGAGGGAAAGGATTTGTTAAACTGTTGGAGGCCTCAGTTTACCCCCCAAGCTGGTAATTGGGTTTACCTCAAAGTGTGACTGTACATGAATGACTTAGCCTTTATTTGATGTGTCAACACTCAAAACCTGGATATTGTGTTGGTTCCTCGCATTCAATACTATTCCAAATGGTCATGAGTCAAAGTTTCAAGAAAAAGGCCACCCCCAGCTCTATTCAACTCTAACAGAGCTATCATGGCCTCCAGCAAAGAAAATCTTTCCATCAATACCTCAAATACAAAATGTATTCACTATAAATATTGCCAGGAATATAATGATATTTTCCAATACCTCCATCACATCCACTATTTTTTTGATTTCTCTGGCTTCCTCCTCACCACTCTATGGCCAGCCAAATATCATCATGTCCCTGTATACCCCTCAGTTGACCAGATGCACCTGTTTCTGGATTCAGTGACAATCCCATCAGCCACTAAGCTCTATTTATTTCACATGGCAGCTGCTAGGAAGCTCAAGGTGGAAGATCACACAAAAGTTGTGAGCTCAATGGATGCTGGTTCTATTGGTGTTGTTAAGTCTTTAAACCCAATATATGCCCATGTGTATTTATTGGATGTTTTTGAGATTGTTCTCTTCCCTTTGTATCTTCTTTGGAAGTACTTCAAAGTTGGAGATCATGTTTGTGTTGCCTCCAGAAGAAATATAGGCTATGTTGGGTTTATCACATCTATCAACAAGGAAGAGTTCACAGTGACAGTTCATGATCCCTTTCATTCTGTGGGTCACCCCCTGTCTGCTGGTTGTTCACTGTACTGACCATTTAAAGCCACTGCCAGTCACAGTCTCTATCACATTCATTCAATTCTCTGTTGTCATTCCTCAGTTCAGAAGACCACCTCCCCATGACCCCAATGTAAGTGTTGTAATCACCAAGATGCAGGATCCCAAGTTTGATCGCTTGGAGAAGCTCTCAGTGGTCTTCACCAAAGACCCACTCAAAGGCTGCTTCAGCACTGTAATCTCAGTTCCTCAGCTGGGAGTTGCACAAGTTGAGATGCAAGCTATCTCTGTTCAGACCAACAAATTGCAACAGGTCAAAATTCAAAATATGGTTTTCAAACTGTATGTCTACTCCTTGTATGGACATATTAATTCTTATTTCTCTATAGAGAAGAGAATGAATGGTATTAGGTCAATAAAGATAATTTACTTGAATACACAGCTTGTTTTGTCCCAAACCTCAAGTCTCTCCTCCCTAATTGCAATCGTCTGAGGACACTGGAACCAGAGACCCCTCTATCCCTTGATAAGGATGATGCTTATTGGGCCCCCTGCAATGATGAACAAGCTCTTGCTGATCAGCAGGTTAAGCAACCTGCTATTCATGAGTACCTCCTGTAGCTCCTTAGCTTTTCACTTACTCATGGAACATAGCTGCATTCTTCTGGCTCACCCAACTTCCCCAGCTTGGGAAATTTGGCTCTCTCAAGGTCACCATCCAGAGCAACTCAAGGTATGAAGAGGGGCTTTGGGATGACAGCATCAGCTTTTTCAAGAGTGTCAACAAGGATAAAATTAATGTTTTCCTGCCACTGCCCACTTCCAAGTTTCTTCTTGTTCCCTACAACTACATTGAACCATGCTCTCCAATGGACATAGGGCAACTTGTTTACTGCCTGGAGGAGGGAAAATTCTGGGGGAAGCACTATCAGATCCTAGAGTATTTGGATGAAAAGTCCACAATCACAGCAGTCAAAGGTCCTTATAAAGGCAAAGTCATTCATTGGGTTCTAAATAGTATACTTGCACTCTCTTCAGATTGAACTGTTAAACCTTGTGTCCTGTAGCAACTTGGTAGGAATATACTTGCCCTAAACTTGCATGCTTGAGATCATGATTTTCCCATTTTTGATAGCTATCACTTTTCACATGAGCAACCTGCCCTAAAGTTGTGTAGCCCATGTGAAATAATTCAGGCTAAAACAGGCTCCCCTTTGTACACATCAAGTACCACTATCTCATGGTTCTCACCTGCATTTGATTCATAAAGTATGCCCACAGCATTAGATCAGTCTCTGCATCAGTTCCATTCTTGTGAATGAGTATATCAACTTGTGTATATCATAACATGGCACCACTCAAAGGCTGACATGTCAATCACAAAGATCCAAATTTACCAATATGGCTCTCTACATAAGGAGAATGGAACCAATTCTAAGTTGGCCACATTACATAAGTGCAATTTAGGTGACATATATCTACAGTTGACTACTGCAGAGGTAGCTGAATCCAGAAGTCCCAGTCTCCTTGTCAGTTGAAGTTTGTTTAGTGAGAGGCTGTCACCCTTTCAATGACTGGGGGTAGAACCCTTCCTGATATGAGAGACTCTTTGGATGTCTCCTCAGCCCAACACTATTGTATATTTATTTATCTTGCATAGGGTATTGACTTAATGTCAGGCCAAACATAGTCTAGGCAATTGGAATTCATTATATGTTTATTACCTCATCCCTCATCTTACCTTAACTGCAGTTTTTTCTATGCCCAAGTCAAAGGGAATTCCAAGAGGGCTCATCAATGTTGAAAAAAGTTGTTCTACCAAATGATCTAAACAAGATGTTCATGTTATGGCTGGTTCCAATTCCTCTTAACTAAATGAGGTGATGGGGCTGTCAAAAGCAGCCAGGATAGAAGAGGTAGAGCAAGAGGCAAAGATGTGTGAGGCAGAGGGCCCAGAGAGCAACAATGAAAGTCAGTCATCTGCATGACAGCAGGTAATGTATCTTCTATCTGCTTGTATATCTTCATCTAACTCCATCAAATAGACTATGTCTGCCAGGATGGGATCATTCTCCCTAGATGTTTTAGAAGTGATTCAAAATGAGATACTTACTCACAAGTATGATGAGCATGTCAATTATCTGTGCATGGGCTGTGATGTCAAATTTGGGGCAGATGCAGCAAGAAGTCAAGATCACCATATCTAGCCCCCTGCTTACTATCACTGCCAGGAATGCTTCAACTCCAGACCTGTCTGCTTTTAATGTATTATTGACCAGCACATCAAGCATCCATTCTATTGCATCCAAAAATGGACAGGATCCTACTTCAAGAAAGCATTGCTTCATGATCTTGGGTTTGTCATCCATTTGGGTCACAACAGTTGCACCTGCCCCCTAAATGCAAGTTCTACCATTGACTTCACTGTTGTCCATAATTTGGGTCACAACAGTTGCACCTGCCCCCTAAATGCAAGTTCTACCATTGACTTCACTGTTGTCCATATCAACAGGATTCATAATCAGCAAATTGGCTACTGTATCTACTTGCCACTGAACCACTCTTATAATCAACTAGTTTAACTCATTTGTCATCAACTGTTTCCCTCAACAGCAAAGGACCCTCAAACAGTGCTTACTTTCAGGGTTCTCAAGAACTTCCATCATCATTCCCTGAGCACAAAGAGCTCAGCATACAACTACTATGATGCTCTGAAAATGCACACTGATGTCACTTTCCCACATCATGTCAAAGTATATATCTCTCTTCATAAGGAAATCTTTGTCTGGTCTGACTTTATGAACCAGGATCACTATCCATCAATGTTGCTTGTTATGCAGTTTTGGCATTATTTGTCACTCCATTGATGGGCAGATCAAGAACACAAAATTGACTCACTTTTGACCTATCAATGTCCAAATTCCCTTGCAGTTTGTTATCCAGCCTGTTATGTATATTGATTACAAGCTTTTTTACCTGTGTCTAAGTCATGGGATGTAACACAGTGGAGAAAAATATTTAATTAAATAAGAACTTCAGGATAAACAATGTTTGTAGATATAAAAGAAGTCTCTGGCTGTGGATGAGTAATAATCCTAATGTTCTTTACAGAGGTCACTCTTGAAACTCCAACATAAAATTGTCCATGTGTGAAAACTGGTGTCCGTAAATCCAAACCAACATGTTTCACAGAATGGCCTTGAGATTTGTTGATTGTCATAGCAAAGCAAAGGCAAACTGGGAATTGGAGGCATTCAAACTCAAAAGGGACTTGAGTATCTGAGGAGCAAATACCAAGATAGGGTATGAAGATGGTTTTGCCTGCATGAGTGCCAGTAAGAATTCTCATCTCAAGGACTTGTTGAGTCATCTGAGTAAGAATGCCACATATACCATTACAGACACCCTCACTTGGAGACAGATTGCAAAGTACCATGATAGGACAGCCAATTTTGAGAGTGAGATGTGCCAGAGGAAGGCCAGAACAGTTAATACTGTTGAGATATTCAACTGGATAGAGCATCTCTTCCCCACTATTTGACTTGACAGTGTCTACACTGTATATGTCTGAGCCACCCCAGGAAACTTGTCCAGAATATGTTGATTGATCCCATCAACATCATCATTGTGAGATGATAAGATTGTGCATTCAGAAAAGTAGAGATCTGGGGGTGGTGGATGTCAGTTGATATGAGGGTAGATTGTAGTGATGAGACTATCGATGGTATTTTCAGGACATCTAAATCTCTCAGGAAGAGTGATATCTCCTGTGTCTAAATGTGTGTGTTCTCCAGAGCCAATGTTAAGTTGCTATTGAGCAAAACCACGTTCATCTTCCTCAGCTACATTGAGACACATATTTCTTCTGAGGTGAAGAACTGAAAGATAGTTCCAAATATAAGAACACTGAAGACATGCATCAACAATTTGACCACAGGATCCCTTGACAATGACTGGGAGAATCTGCTTGAAGTCTCTACCAAAAACTACTGTCAATCCTCTAAATGGCTGGTTACAATTCCTGATATCACGGAAAGTGCGGTCTACAGCTTCATGGATATGGCGGTGCTGCATTGGGGCCTCATCCCAGATAACCAAAGAAGCTTCACTGATTAGCTCAGCTTGGTCAGACTGCTTTTTGATAGAGCAAAGAGAGTTTTCATGGACTGAAAGTGGAATAGAGAAGCAAGAATGTGCAGTGTGACCACCCATAAGCAACAGTGCAGCAATGCCAGATGATGCTACACACAGGACAATCTTTTTTTGGGCTCGGAAATGATAACAGAGAGTGTTATAAAGATATGTCTTTCCTGTTCCTCCAGCACCATGGAGAAAGAAGCATCTACTATTTGTTAGAAGGCTGCTTCCTGGTCAGGATTGAGCTGTGGGATATGTCTCTCTGCCAAAGTGCGCTGAGCATCTTCATCATAGTCTTGTTGCTCAAGGATCAGAGGATTGCCAAAATGTGTGTTCCAGTTTTGACTTGGCTGAGGCATAGAAGGCCACTCACTGGTTTAGAGATCGACCTCCCTGAATCAAGAGGCAGTTGATCAGATAAAGGCTATAGTCATATATCTGCAGCTCTGTTGGTGCATTTATACCACTTCTGATCAGCTCCCTCTGTAGATCATCGCATATACTGTCCCGGAAGCCAGTCCACAGCCTTTCTGGTTCTCTTGGATGACAGTCATGTAGAATCATAACAAAAAGGCTCCGTAACTGATGACCACTTGCCATATCCTTAGCCTCCTCCAGACACAGTCTCCACTTATTATCATCCTGCAATAGGCCCCGCTGAATGCATGCATCTTGATAAGTCTCACAGGTAATACCATTGACAGTCAAAAGGTCCTTGAATGATGTAGCACCTAGAGTGACTGTCAAAAGCAGGCACAGGTAAAACCATTCTCCTGATCCAGCATGAACATAATACATCCACCCAATTGCTCTCAATGACCGCTGAGTTTTCCTTGGCTTCCAGGACCGAGTATTTTTATCCCACCAATACTTAGTAGGATAGTCTTGGTAGAGAAGGTGCCTGCCCTCAGGATACTTTGCATTTGCTTTAAACCAAGCAGTGAGAGTAGTGTTCTTGTTAGCAGCTGCCTGAAGCACAGCTGCAATGTCCTGATCTCCCACTTCACTGAGGGTAAGCCATTGGTAGTTTTCTTCATGAACCTGGAGTCAAACAACATTTGGGACCTCTTCATGCATAGGAAAATGGTACAGACACCAGAGAGACTTGCAAGCTGAAATATAGCATGCATCCAGATACTGCTTGATCTCATTTTGTTCATTCCTAATCTCCATGATAGTGTGGTCATGACCTTTGTACACATATTTGTAAATGTACTTGATGGCCTTGATAGATGCAACACACTCAATATTAATATGACAATGGTATTTCCACAGGAGATAGGGACAGTAAGGAACAACCCAGCGATTGTCAACCTCAACACCATTACTAAGGCAAATCTTTTTTCCAGTGTTCTGACAGCGAAGAGTAGCATAAGAATCATTGGTAATTGAGGTATGATCACAGAAAGGCTTTGGGAAGTTCTTTGAACATTTGCCATTTTGCCAACAGGGAGCATTGGGGTTGTTGTGAGCAGGGCCACAGGGAGTATGAACCATATGCTTCTTGACCAACTCAAAGAGTTCAGGCTCAGTCTCCTCATCAGGAAACTCTGCTGAAATAGCTGCATCAACCTCTTCTGGTGTCCAGAACTTGGAGTTTCTATGTAGGAAGATAATCAAATGCATGTGGGGAAGACCACGCTTTTGAAACTCGATAGTATGGACGTGAGCAACACATTTTCCAAAAATGCCATTTTTTATGATATCATTGATTAGGTCTTTCTTCTTTGCCTGAAAGACACAAACTACTAAATCAGGTCGATCTGATGGCTGTTGACCGGAAAGCAGTGCACTTTTGACCTCTAGACAGTTAGGATTAACAGTCATTGTGATGAAAAGGTCAGCTCCCTGAAAATGACGGTTGATGGCAAGTGCATCTTGGCAGTTTTGGATCATGTTTCATACACTCCCAGAAAAAGAAGAGGGAAGAATGACTCGCTGGCCAAGCTGGTTGGTTGGAGCAGCGGGATCAGCAGCAAATGAGTCTGCTAATCCCTGGTAGCTGTCAGCACAGAGGGAAGACTGATTGTTTTCGATATAGTATAGCCATCCTTGCTCAGATATAGCCCAAGAGTCAACAACAAACTCTTGAAAAAGCTTTCCAGCTTTGAAAAGATGCTGAGATTCATCTGAGCAGGGAAAGAGATGATAGCAGTAATACTCAGTTTGGCTAATGTACTTCCAAGTCTTCTTTTGTTGGGCTCCTGGCTGCTGATCTCTATTTTCTGGTTGCTGGTCTCCATCTCCTGGTTGCTAGTCTCCATCTTCTGGTTGCTGATCTCCATCTCCTGGTTGCTGGTCTCTATCTCCTGGTTCACCTCCATCATCAGGATCTCCATTTTCCTGATTAGCCTGTGGTGCTTCAACAGGTGTTTTAAACTCCAATGTAGAATGCCATCCCAGAGTGCCAAAGGGAAAGAGCAATACATAATGTAGCCCTTGGTATAGTGGATTTTGCTCATTAATTGTAACTAATCCACCACCTTGCTGAGGAAGTTGATGAAGGCAGATATCATGGTGGCCCTCAAAAGTTTCCCTAGTCCCAGGTATAATGGCAGCTATCTCATTTGCAGCAGCAGTTGGAAGATTATAGCAGTGTCGATCACAGGCTTTGTCAAATCATAAGAAAATTGTCTAATGCTCCATCTCTAGTAAATTATGGGTAAGGCCATAAGCTTGCTGGTAGAGCTGAACACCTGGATGATGATTATGCATCATATCCTGTAGCTGTGCCATAGTCTGATGCTCAAGTCCATGATTTGCTGAATGAGTCATCTGGTGAGCAAGAGCATCAGCAGGATCAGAGATGTAGAGCTGAGCAAATTGGGGACAGGAGCCTGGATTAGGGTGTAGAGGGCCAGCACAATGAGAAAGCTTTCCCTAGATCTTGAAAACATATGGACCACCCCCATGATTATGGTCATTAATAGTTTTACGACCAACAGATGTAAAGGCGAGGGCATCATTATAGTAGTGAATATGTTCATGGAACTGTTTTGCTAAATGACTGGTCCCATTGTAAAGAGCCTTCAACTCTGGAGGTGGATATGGAAAAGCAGGTAATTCAATTTTCCCAGAAAAACAGCACATTCCAAAAACAGGATTTCATTTAGAAGACTGTTTAAGCCGTTCATCAATCCAGTGGAGTGCACCACAGCTTCTACAGCTAACATCCATTAGACCCATATTGTGAATTTTCCATGAGTGAGAAAATGGATGGCATGCTGTTATAGTGATGCCAGCCTGGTCCTAAGCTAGCGCAATAAGTATCAGGTTGATCTTATCAAAGGGGACTCCTTCTCAGTAAGCGACAAAGTTGTTTACTAAGTCAGAGTTATAATATGGCAATTATAATAGTAAAGACTTCAGTAATTGAAATCTTAGAGCTTAAGTTTAATTCAACTTTGTATAGATAAAGGCTCGTATTGAGTCTCCACCTAACCAAGTAGAAACAATGTTTCTCCTTGGTAGATGTCGACGACTTATATACGATACAAGTCTGTATCTAATATTAACTAGGGCTAAGGGCTTCTAATGAAAGAAGAGAAGCATACAGCTTCCTTAACACTAATTAAACTATATAAGACACAATCTGTCAAAGAAGCTTTAGAAGTTCTTCTTTGATCATCTGACTGATCACAAGGTAAGTCCAAATATAGCGCAGCTATATTTAACAATCACATGTCATCAAAATATAAACAAAATCAAACAAGTCAAAATGAGTCAAAGTAAACTAGTTAAAACAAACTAGAAAATACAAGAACAAATAAGAAGAAAACATAATTGCAATATTACTTAAGTAAAGTTAATATCGACTTTGCATTGTAGATGGAACAAATGCTAGATATAATCAATATACATAACATGTGCAAGAGGGATAGAATTGTCTATGATGGGATGACCATGGCAAACAGGAGGAGGAGGGGTTGGTGGTAATGGTGGAGTGAGGTTAGGAAATGGAGCAGGAGCATAGAGCTCATGATGAGAAAGAATTAGAGCAGCTGGCTATGGATTACATGAGAACACTGAAAAATGAACAGAAAATGTAAAAACTTACTTGAAGTCTAGGAACATTGTGTTCTTGGTTATTAGGAGGGGCTACTTGTTGGAGTTGTGCCAGTTGGGCAGCAAGATTACAGGGAAGATGAAGCTGCTGTGCACCATACTGAACATTTGTCAGGGCTGGTGGAGATAGGCTAGGGGGGTGATTTGGAATTCTCCATTGTTTAGGACTATCAAATATATGGGCATTGTGTTCTTGGTGCTGAGAAGCCAGACATGCATACTTAGGGGAGTTCAGGGGAGATTCATCCCTAAATAAGTATTTAGTGGTCAACAATCATATATAAAATGCCAGAAAATAACACTTACATCGAAAAATTTCAATAATCACTGATAGAACAAAGGGATCAAATAACTTGCAGATATACAGCCCAATCAAGCCAGATAAAGCAAGAATTCAGTGTTAGCAGTGGCAGTTGAAAGTGGAGAGTCAACCAATAAGGAGGGGAGGCAACTGTAGACCCACCAGCCCAATCTCCCTGCATACTGTACCCAGAAAGAGGTTCCAAGGCAAAAAGCCAGGCAACTGGCAGACAACTCAGGTGAGAAGGCTAGGGAGTAGGGACTTTTCAGAGCTTCACTTTGATCTTCAGAGCAAGTAGCACTTTGCTATCTCCTTGACCGTACTGCAACACCACAAAAGCTAAGACCCACTCAATGTTCTATCCAATCCTTCTACTACAGTTCAACCCAACCTAAGAGCCCAAAACCCCTGACTGAGAGCAGGAAGGATGAGAGAAAGCCTGATAGGAAGGCAGCTCTACCCACAAATGCACCAAAAGCACAAACAAAGACTACAATTTTAGGATGAGAACTGAAACAGTTACTAAATGACAGAAAACACACCAAATCAAGATAGGAATGTCAAATGGGCCAGGAAGCAGTGTGATAGGCCTTCTGGTGAGGACTGAGACAGATGAGAAAATTTAGAACTAAATTTAGAGGTATAAGAGAGGAGTTAGAGAGGCTGGGTAGGAGACAGGGAAGTGGTGGGAAGGAAGCAACAATGTTGCATCAGAGCTGTAGGAGTCACATCAGAAGTGTGGGCATTGAATCAGAAGTGTGGGTATCGAATCAGAGGCAGTGTGATCACATCACATCAACAGCTCAGAGCTGGAGGCAGAATTGATGGCAATACTTACAAATTGCTTACATAAAATAAAATCCTCCCTTGCTTTAAGATATAGATATCTAGCATTTGTTCTGTTTACAATGTGAAGTCAATATTAGCTTTACTTAGATAATATCACAATTATGTTTTCTTGTTATTTGTTCTTGTATTTTCTTATCTTGTTTTGACTTATTTACTTTGTCTTATTATGACTCATTATGTCTTGTTTGGTTTTGTGTACCTTTGGATGACATATGATTGTTAAATATAGCTATGCTATATTTGGACTTACCTTGTGATCCTGTCAGATGATTGAAGAAGAACTTCTTTAGAAGAACTTCTAAAGCTTCTTTGACAGATTACATCTTATATAGTTTAATTAGCATTAAGGAAGCTGTATGCTTCTCTTCTTTCATTAGAAGCCCTTAGCCCTAGTTAATATTAGATACAGACTTGTATCATATATAAGCCATCAACATCTACTAAGGAGAAACATTGTTTCTACTTGGTTAGGTAGAGACTCAATATGAGCTTTTTATCTATACAAAGTCAAATTGAACTTAAGTCTTAAGATCTCAATTACCAAGTCTTTAACTCTTATAATCACTGTATTATAACTCTGACTTTGTAAATGACTTTGTTGCTTACCAAGAAGGAGTCCCCTTTGATAAGATCAAGTCAATACTTATTGTGCCAGCTTAGGACTGGGCTGGTGTCACTATAACACAGCCTGTCCCAAGATTGAGTTCAATGTTGAAGATGGTGAGATCAAGCTTGCTTCTGAGAGCAAAATGTAAGCAAATACTTTCTCACCTGAAGTTCCTAGTCTAATTTTGTATAGTCATGTCTATACTCTTTTCATATCTTCAGATGGAAACTTCAAGTTCCAGCACAAGCAGAAGAATAACAACCCCAATGATATTGCCCTGAATGTAGGCAATGCATACTTTGTCAAAAACACTGCTTACAAGGCACATTTGAAAACATTGAGAAGTCAAGCAATATTTGTATCCCATTTTACATCATGAGTCACATGTATTCAATCAAGTCCAGAAAACTACCTGCATGAAATTGAAGGTAGTTTGCCAACAGGATTGTGCATGAGGGTCATTGTCATGATACATTGGATGACTTCAATGGATATTGGAACTGGTGCAAAATAATCCAGATCAGTATGCTATTACTTGATACTTGTGCTGACTACTGACTATCATCAGGTCATTCCCTGGGTTGACAGGATAAACAATGACATGAGGAGCTTCAAAAACAGCAGAAAGTGTTTGATGGCTTCTCACAGGCCATACCAAAACACATTATTGATGAGTGGCAATCTCACATCGATGCAACAAAATCCAACCCTTTGATGTTTGAAGTCAAAGGCCAAGGTTGTGTATTTATTTCGGCATAGATGCTCAAACTAATGCACTATCAGCACCCTTGCAGGTAAAAGCATATGTCAAACTCGTTGAAACAGAATTAAACCAGAATTTGGGCCTTACCAACCTAGTCCTGCAAGGTTTAGAGCTTGAATATATACTGTAAGTTATCTATGATAGCTCCTGCTTTGGACTCATGTTCACATAAAGTATAATTTAGGTTGAATCCAGCTCATAAAAGTCTCATGCTTGATAATGATGAGGATATTGAGGAGACTCCAGTAGTCAATAGACTATACCACTGGTGGGAGCAACAGCTTGAGCTATTCCCTCAGCTTCAGCCTTTCCTCCCACCCATTGATGAAGATCACTTACAAGAGACCAAACTCTTCTTGCCTTCTGTATTTTCAACCTCTCAGCACAATGTATTTGGTCTTGAAGAAGCTGCTCAAGCTGAGATTCTTCTCCAAAGAGGCCACATCCTTGATGTGCTTTGTGCAATATGCAACTGGATTCATCATGGGAATCACCTGAATATTTGGGGAAAGGTCAGAGGCCTAGGATATGACAAGAAGACTGTTTGCACAGCCAAATCTGAGGTTTAGGAGAAACTATCGTCCTAAGTCACACATTATCAGGATGTTTATATAGCTCTTGAAAATCTAGGTATAACAGAGGACTTGGAACCTTTGTTTGAAGATGACCTTTGGGTAAAGAGCCCTTTTGAAAACCATCAGTCTGGTGATTCATCAATTCAAAATCCTTGGTATTAGTCCATCAGAAAACCTGAATCAACCCTCCCTGATCACTGGATGATTGAAGGTGAATTTGCCTTTCCATTGGTTGTTTTCCACCTTAGTTCACATTGTTACAGTTGAACATACATCCTGGTTTTGTGAATGAGCTCTCCTTCATTGCCTTTGCAAAGAACTTGAAATATTGAATGAAGAGTCCCACCACTCCAAGACATCATTTATCAATATGCAACTCACATGGTAACAAATAGCCAAGATGATGGAAGGCAGCCAAGGGTTTATGGCATACACTCATTGTCACACAGATATGTATAATAATATGGTGGCCAAAGTAGATTCAGAGTGGCAAATTTCTTCACAGTGGTTACCTTCCAAAGATCAGGAATGGGTGGTAAGTCAAGAGATTATTACTTATATGTGGAATACTTATTCAACAGTGACAGTAAATTTAGAGATATTATATGATTCTATGAGTACATACAGTGTGACATGAAAACCGAAAATAAACAGGAAATACTAATATTTTCGTGATTTCACACTTATTATTATAAGAGAATAATGCTATGCCTAAGAGCTCTATAGTGTGTTAGTGGTGTAGCTACAAAGCTACTTACTAAGAAGTAATATGGTCACCCAATACAACAGGCAAGAATGGTAATCTAGTACAGCTGTCCACTGTTGTGAACCATTCTGGGGATTCGAACCCTCAACTTCAGGACACCACATCACTGAATTACTGCCTTGGGACTCAGAGGAAACCTCTGTGCCAAAAACCATCCAAATGATCTAAAAATAAGGACCAGGGTCTAGAACCAGATCAGAAGGACCAATGGACTGGTTAACAGACAACGATCTGTGTTTTCCACATGTACAAGACAGGAACCTAGCTACCCCACTGCTTAGCTATGTCATTTTTGCACTGCTCAGTCACCCAACTATACTGGCCAAGCAAACCAATGGTCACATTGACAAGGCAGAGGTCCTCAGTTAAAGAAAATATCACAGCTGAAATGCTTATCCATGATTAAAAAAGGATTAATGAAAGAAACTCACATGGTAACTACTCCGCTACCCATATGACAACCTAGCAATCGAATGGACCTACCAGTCGGCATCGCATTGTAAAAGTATACCCAGCTGAATCCAGGATAATTTAGTCATTTTCTATTAGTCAATTTTGAGTCATACCTATTTCTTTCTAGAATATTTCGTCTATTTTCGTATCTCTCAAATAATTTAAAAAGGGCTGAATAGCATGTGGATAGGCAAGGAATCCTATACCTCTGTAGTGCTATAGGGTGTGCAGACCACAAAATAAACATTTTCGAGTGAATAAGTGATCAACCTTCTAAGAGAACTCTAACAGGAAAGACTTCTACTAGTTAGTCTAAGAAATATTCTAAGATGTCTCGAGTTTGATCTAGTGTCACAGCGAAGTAGTTACCAAGCTAAGATGGCTTGTAGTTAAAGCATATCAACCGCACCAGCACCAGTGTGTGACTGAGTGGGTGATTATAGACAAGGTCCAGTTGATCTTAGAGAGAAACAGAGACAGCCTCAGGATAAAAGAACTTAGTTATAGAAGTCAACTAAGCATCACAAACTTTGCACTTAGTCAGGATCCTAGTACAGTGTTTGAGAATTTCACAAAGTAAATAGTACAGCATTCAGTTTCATTGCACATTTCTTGTTATTCAACAGTAGCAACATAAATCCTCACCTATTTCCCATACTTCCCCTCGAATTTGTTAGAGGTTACATTCTAGCTACCTAGCTAGTACTCTACTTGACGTTGTATCCTTGTGTCAACAAGCCTCTACAATGGGTCTCAACTGTATAACATGTGCTGTTGGCTGTGTTGATCAATGTCAATTCCAGTCATTGATAGACAAGTTTTCATACTTCTACATAGTTGGACAAGACTTGTCATAAAATTATCTCCAGTGAGCTTAAAGACCTCAGTCCTATGCAGCTTCAATATGTGAATTCCATGAACAGTGGTGAACATAACTGTCCATCCTGTTTATAGGAACTAACTATAGCATAGCTATGACACTTGACAGACATACTAGCCATCCATTTAGCACCTCAAAGTTATGTTGTATTGACCACATCTGGCATATGGGTCTTCCAAGGGAAAGGTCCAGGTACAGTTCACTTGAAATTTATGTGAATACTGACCAGTAATCTACTTACACAGGGTTCTTCAAGAGTGCCCAATGTATGGACCTCACCTGGAAGCCAATGTCAGTCAGCAATTCAACTCTCAAAATTTTCATGGTGCTGTGGATATTGTTGATAGTAGGTGCTCATATGAATATCACTGTGTTCAAGTGGGACTAGCATAAATCCTGGTTACCAACCTTCCAACAGACATGTTATCCCAGGTGTATAGATACAGTGATTGAGTCCAAGTTGGGATGACTTTTCATTGAACATTAATTACTCACTCACAATTCAATAAAATTCAAAAATTAATAGTGTATCATATGTAAGAATGTCTCATGTAGGTACTGTAAATTAATTCAGGTTATTGGAGAGAGTTTGGGGCTATAAACATGAATAGATCTGAGGGGTATTGTTTTGAGTGTTTTCACATAAGTTGGGATGTGTGTGACATTTCCATATCAGGGATATGTCACATACCAAATCCAGCAACCCACTGGTGCAACTTCTTCAACATCCTCATCCATCTTGTTGTTGTCATCATCTACACCATTATTGGCTGTAAATAATATGGAGAGAGATGTTTCACAAAACTTCTTAAGCCTTGGAGGCAAATTGGACTTTAGAACCCATTCCAAGACCAGTTTTTGTTATTACTAAATTAGGTCATTTGTCACTCCTCTGTCACATGCCCTGCTGAACTTTGGTCTTCTGCCAGAAATCATCAGATTCTGGTACAACTAGTGACACTTCTGCTGGAATTGTTGCATTTTATGACATTCAAAGTGTCCTTAATTATAATTCAGGTATCAAATAAAAGATAAATATATATTCAGTATCTTGATGCAAGAACTGTAGTCAATACCTGAAAGATAAATATATACTATGAATATGATTAGCATAAGTAAGAAAAGTAAGAAAGACTAGATAACAAACTTACTTCAGTATCTTGACATGAGAACTGAAGTGTCAGTACATGACAGTACACTACTTATAGGACACTAATGAATACATAGCTTGTTTCATAGACAACATGCTCAGTTACATTATGATAACAACAAATAAATGAATGGAAAAATATATGGTCAGCACAGCAAGATGAAACTTGGTGACCATACAGATAATGAACTGATTGTCAAGTAGACAGGACTCGGCAGGGGTTTGCGATCCCAACATCAAAACCTTGGTCAAGCAACAAATTCACAAGAAAATGCAGTTATACTAGTGTGGAAATGTCAGATTGATCTAAAATCTCACACTGATGTTTGAACAACTCAACTACTATTGCTTCCTTCTGCACGATTTTTAGAAATAACATGGACATAGAATAGTAGTATTTAAATTTAAATTTTGATAACGCATAAACCACAGGATCACAAGGAATTACAGTTTGTCCCAAGTTGTAACCATATCCCAAGTTATACTCAATCACTGTACATCAAGAAATAGTGTTATGAAACTAGTGGCAAAAAGAAAAGGAGGGAAGGGTGCTACCACCAGACTAACAAGAATGGAACAACTAATATTCATGTTGCTCAGGAATCACATCCTCACAATTGAGTTGTTAACAGTAAGCAACAGGTAGCATAAGTTTTTGAAGGAGATTAGTGTGCTGGTGATGCTTAGACTTAGAGATCAGCAAACAAGAGGAAGATGGCTCACCTAGATATGATTGTGTTGATGCTGCTATTGAAAGATTTGACTGCCAGCATTGGTCCAGATTCCCTGCTACTCCTTGTTCCTCATTTCCTTCTCTGCACAATTCCTCCCTGCCTCTTCTTCATTCCCTGACCCAAGTCACTATTCCTGTCACAGCTTGTGAAAATCAAGTCAGTTGCTCTTGCTGCATACCATTTGCAAGTTACATACTACTATGAAGAGATGGTGCTAGGTTAGTGTTCTTCACCTTATTTACTGAGTCTTGATCACTCACTGGATGTGCCTTATGATGTTTTTGAGGGTCCCAGGCATTGTAAGTTTGAAGTTGCTTTAGGTTGGAGGTGGTGGCACCAAGGAGGAGGCTGGTGATGGAGTTAGGAGAGAAGCAATGGTAGGCTTATTTGTTGAACAGCATGGGATCTCCCAAGCAGGAAACAATTGAACAACAACAAAAATTTGATACATACCAAATGTTCTTGAGCTCACCATAGGTAACCTAGAATGTTTACACAGGTCTCTCAGCTCTCAACATTGAGTGTCATAGTAGGCCATATGTTATAGTGATGCTAGCCTGGTTCTAAGCTGGTGTAATAAGTATCAACTTGATCTTATCAAAGGGGACTCCTTCTCAGTAAGCAACAAAGTTGTTTACAAAGTCAGAGTTATAATATGGCAATTATAAGAGTAAAGAGTTTAGTAATTGAGATCTTAAAGGCTTAAGTTCAATTTGACTTTGTATAGATAAAGGCTTGTATTGAGTCTCCACCTAACCAAGGAGAAACAATGTTTCTCCTTGGTAGATGTTGATGGCTTATATATAATACAAGTCTGTATCTAATATTAACTAGGGCTAAGGGCTTCTAATGAAAGAAGAGAAGCATACAGCTTCCTTAACTCTAATTAAACTATATAAGATGTGATCTGTCAAAGAAGCTTTAGAAGTTCTTCTAAAGAAGTTCTTTGATCATATAATACAGTCATGAGACAAGTCCAAATATAGATCAACTATATTTATCAATCACATGTTATTAAAAGATAAACAAACTAAACAAAATATAACTAGTCATAACAAGCTAAGACAAATGAGACAAAATAAGATAAGAAAATACAAGAACAAATAAAGAGAAAACATAATTGCAATATTACTTAAGTAAAGCTAACACTGTTGATGACCCTGAACCAGGCCACCCCAGGAACCTGGCTGGCCTAGTGATTGCTCACCAACCAGTGCTACAACATTCATTTTTTTCAAAGAATCTATCATACAGTAATAGGATGGTCCTTGAGATAGGTCTGGTCCTTGAGATAATGATTTTTTACTCAATCTCTTGTGCATCTATCACCTTGAAAAAATATTGATAATTATGTGCTACATGCATACACTTGTCATTAATTTGTTGGAACTGCTATACTGGCTGAATGTTATACAACTCATTCATCTTTTGAGTTTTTTGCTGTCTCAGCTGTTTGCAGCCACTCTGTGAGCCCTGAAGCAGCTTATAACTCTTGGAAAAAATCCTGCAGGTACCCTATGATACTGCCAATAAATAAATGGCAATAAGGCTTTGATGAACTAATAGCAGGATGCAAGAATTGCTGAATGATGGCAAAATCCAAAAAGATAGGAAGATGTTACCATATTTGGAAACTTGATATGATCTATCCATTTCATTATTGTCCATGTGCCCATCCAGGTCACACTCTTGGCTTTTGAGTTTGACATAGCAATTATAGAAATACAGTGGCTCAAAAAACTGTTCCAATGTTTTCGCATTTTGGACATATTTGCTAATACCAGGGCAGATATATGGCCTAGCATCCTGAAAATATTCACACAGGTACCTTGACATATTGGGAGCATACATTCCCATGATCAGATGACCTTGTCCATCAATGAATTATTAATGAATTATCGTAAATATCTACTCATTGGGATAGTTTTTTTGACCCCCTGTTATCTACCTACTCAATACTTTGTATGACCTCCTCTTGCCCTGATAACTGCCTCAATCCTTCTGGGCATACTTTCTATCAGCCTTTGGTACCTTTCTGCTGGAATCTTATTCCACTCCTCTACTAGCCTCTCCCACAATTCAAATACTCCCTTGGGTAGTCTTTCATATGCCTTCGGCTGGTCCTTCAGGTAGGTCCAGAGGTGTTCATGTTACAACTTTACCTGGTTCCAGTACTTCCCATGTCAATTTCTATTTTTACAGCTATCCTACTCCTACATCATAGTCTATGTCATAGTCTATGTCATAGTTACCTGAGTCCCCTGACTCCTACTTACCCAGGTCCACTTCCTTCTTATATATATAAACTCCTAGGTAGAGTGTACTCCTTATGCTTTACCAATTGTATCTTTCCCTTTCTCATCCTCAAGTCTTTGCCAGAGTTGCAACCTGAGTTCCAATGAAGGTCATAACATTTGGTAAAGTGTTCCCACTCACTTTGCAATAGAGTATCACCAATGTCACAAGCGATACTGATCACTCAAAGAAGTAACTGAAAGATGACAATGGCTATACACAATAGTGTCTAACACTGAAGAAGACTTCCTTGTGGAAGAAGACGCACAAAGAGAATATGAAGCTGAACAAACAGAAGAACCACCAGTCACAGACAAAGAAGAATCCTCAGACAAAGAGGAAGAAGTAACTGATAACAGTGAAGAAGCAACAGATGATGAAGAAGAACAACCCACACCACCCAGAAGCACACACCTTGAACAAGAGGTAGAAAGATTAGAAGAAGGACTCAGATCACTGTGAATCAGCCAAAGAAACTCGAATGAAATGACAGACACTACCCCCTTGTTCAACACCAAATCCTTGGTCCCAGAACCAGGATTCTTTGATGGAACATGATCAAAATTTGAAGACTGGTGGAGATCAATGCTCCTCTACCTCAAATTTAACAAAGTCAACAATGCAGATGACAAAGTAACAGCCATAATATCACAACTCAAAGGAGGCATGGCAGGAGACTTTGCTCAGATAGAATTAGATGCCCTAAACAATAGGGCAGATACCACAGACTGGAACATATGGAAAACAAACTTCAAAAGACTCTTCAGTGATGAGGCACTCAAAGTCAATGTGGAATGGAGAATTGAGAGTTTTAAACAAAACAAGAAACACACAGCCAACTTCCTAATCAAATTTGAAGTCCTCAAAACATGAGCAAAAACCAACGAAACCCACACTATATTTCTACTAAAGAAAAGTATGCATGCTGATATCATCAAAGCTATCCTAGGGTATCCTCCTGAGTCAATCCCAAAAACCTACACAGCATGGAAAACAGCTGTACTTTCCATAGGACAGGGCTTTGAATCTACAGAAAGGAGTGACACACACACTGGTACAGGAATAACATATGGGGGAGCAGGCCAACCCATGGAAATAGGTCACTAATTTGGACGATCTCTCCCAAAGTACAACAAACAAGAAAAACCCAAATGCTAGAACTGCAACAAATATGGACACATGGCAAAGGAATGTAGACAACCAAAGGCAGAGAGATGCTACAACTGTGGAAAGAGAGGTCACAGAGCCAAAGAATGTAGAAGTCCAAAAACAAAAGTTAGAGGAGTAGAGGTGGAAGAAAAAGAGGAAAAAGAGGATTTTCAGAATGGCTCAGAGTAGGCACAACCTTATGAGCCCATGTAACTAGAGGACCAAAAATGAATTGTTATACCATCCCCCAGTGAAGGAACTCTAAGCACGAATTAACCATATGACCAATGATTGAAACAAAGAACAAAAAAAGGATCAAAGTAACAGCCCTAGTGGACTCAGGCTGTTCACATACAGTGATTAACAAAAAACTAGTGGAAGAAGAAAAGATCCCAACAGAACAAATGGAACGACCCCTACAAGTTTTCAATGCAGATGGTACACCAAATAGCCAAGGAATGATCACGAAAACAGCCCCTATCACACTAAACTCTAACAGAAACCAAGAGCATATCCACACAGTAGTCACTGACTTGGACAATGTGGACATCTTTCTAGGACATGACTGGCTAGTCAAACACAATCCAGAAGTAGATTGGAAAGAAGGAATGGTACACTTCACAAGATGCCCAGACAACTGCAAAATCAACCATCAAACAATCCCATTCACCACACACAACCAACAATTATTCCCAAAAGAACTCACCACAGAAGATGATAACATGGAAAAGGAGCCAGACCCAACCAACCCTGAAGACCTACCAGACTACATACAACCATTCACACACCTGTTCAACAAGAAGAAATTCGAATCACTACCAGAAAGGAGAGAATAGGATCATGAGATCAACCTATTGGACAATGCACCTAAAGAACTAAATGCAAAGGTTTACCCCATGACACCAAAGGAGGAAAATGAACTACACACTT
The DNA here is from genome assembly GCA_013368445.1 of Leucocoprinus leucothites. Lineage (NCBI taxonomy): Eukaryota > Fungi > Basidiomycota > Agaricomycetes > Agaricales > Agaricaceae > Leucocoprinus > Leucocoprinus leucothites. Next base: position 230,080 of record JAACJO010000029.1, read on the forward strand.
GGATTGATGAACAACTTGGAGCAGGACTGATCACAGAATCCAAGTCCCAATACACCTCTCCATGCTTTTTTATACCAAAGAAAGATGGATCACTATGGCCAGTACAGGATTACTGACAATTAAACCAACACACAATTAAGGACAAAACACCACTACCCCTAATAGGAGAAGTCATTGACAAATTGAAAGATGCAAAATACTTCAACAAACTTGACCTCATCTGGGGATACAACAACATCCAGATCAAAGAGGGAGATGAATGGAAAGCAGCATTCTTAACAAACAAAGGACTCTTCAAACCAAAAGTCATGTTCTTTGGAATGTGCAACTCCCCAGGAATGTTCCAGAGAATGATGACAAGCATATTCCGGGAATTAATCCATGAAGGAGTATTAGCCAACTACATGGATAACTTCATAGTACCAGCCTCATCCACAAAACAACTCCAAGAATGAACAATCCGATTCCTCAAGGTTGCAGAGAAACACAACCTATGCTTCAAACAATCCAAATGTGAATTCGACACCACAGAAATACCAATCCTCAGAGTATGGGTAGGAGGGGGAGAAGTGAAAATGGAGTATGATAAGGTCTTGGCAGTCAGAAATTGGGAGACACCAAAAAACACCAAAGGTATTGAAAGCTTCCTGGGATTTGTCAACTTCTACAGATGATTCATACGAAACTTCAGCCACATTGCAGCCCCACTCAACAAACTCACAGGGAAAGGAGAATGGAAGTTGGGAGAAGATAAACAAAAAGTGTTCAATGAACTCAAGAGACTAGTCACAGAGGAACCAGTCCTTGCCCTACCACAATGAACAGGACAACTCAGAGTAGAAGCGGATGCATTAGGACATGCCATAGGGGGAGTACTATCACAAGAACAGGACAACAAATGGAAACCCATTGCATTCCTATCATGAACCATGAACCCAGCAGAACGGAATTATGAGATATATGACAAGGAACTTCTGGCAATTGTGGAAGCATTAAAAGTATGGAGACAATACGTACTAGATGCAGAAACCCAATTCGAAATATGGTTGGACCACAAAAATCTGAAATACCTCAGGGAGCCCCACAAACTAAATAGATGACAAGCACGATGGTATCTCAAACTCCAAGACTATAACTTCACAATCAAATACATCCCAGGAAAGACGAACACAAAAGCAGACATACTCTCACAAATATGTTCCCACAATGACACTGAGTACATGCATGAACTTCAGTTCAAGCTTGTCCAACAGTTGGGGAAATACCAGTACCTTGGTTTCACTGACATCCGTGATCATGTCAACAAAATCCAAGCCTCTTACTCTCACACCAACAGGATGAGAGAACTGATACTCACAGCAAGATGCTCCCCACCATCGACCACAGTCAATGAACACAAATGCCTTCACTCCCCTATGCCATCTGCATCCTCAAGCTCTCATTCCCAACTATCATACAAGTCAGCCAACGAACCTATGCTCATGCACCCACCAGCCAGCAACATAGCCGAACCCCCAATTGAACCTGCATCAGAACCTGCTTTATCCCAAGAAGCAGAACACCTGATGAAATACCTACAGACCTACCAACACAACGGAGGGGTCACCTGGTTCCAACCAACAGGATTCAACACCATGAAGGATGATAGTGAATCTGATGCTGCCTATTGGGATGATGTCATGAACACCTTTATAGCCACCCACAGCAACCTTGAGATCTCCCATAGCGGATACTCTGTCAAAGGCTTCCAAGGCAGCCCACCAAATGCCCCTTTCTTCATAGTTGCTGTACCTGACAACGGAGGGTTCATCATTGGCCCCACCAAGAAAGCAACAGCCTGCACTGCCATTGAAGGTTTCTAAAAAGGACTTACAACTCACTGCTTACACTTCTATATGCCATATCTTACACAGACATTTACATTAGTTCATGAGGACTTGAACCATAGAAAAGGGGTAATGTTATGACTTTACCCAGTTCCAGTACTTCCCATGTCAATTTCTATTTTTACAGCTATGCTACTCCTACATCATAGTCTACATCATGGTCTATGTCATAGTTACCTGAGTCCCCTGACTCCTACTTACCCGGGTCCACTTCCTTCTTATATATATAGACTCCTAGGTAGAGTGTACTCCTTATGCTTTACCAATTGTATCTTTCCCTTTCTCATCCTCAAGTCTTTGCCAGAGTTGCAACCTGAGTTCCAACAAAGGTCATAACAGTTCAATGGGATTTAGGTCAGGGGATTGTGCAGGCCATGATAGAACTTGAATATTGTTGTCCACAAACTATTGTTGTCCCAGTTTTGAGATGTGTTTTGGGTCATTATCCCACTGGAATATCCTCTCCTCCTCTTCCATCTCCAACTTTTCAAAGCTTTCCACCACCTCATTGTCCAAAATCTCGCAGTATTGCACTGCATCCATATTCCCTTGAACCTCTATCAGCTTTCCTATCCCATTCTACCCCATACACCCCCACACCATCATGTTACCACCTCCTCCATGTTTGACAGTAGGGAGAGTCATCCTATCTAACAGTGGTTACCCCCTCTCCTTCCAGGTATACACCTTTCCATCTGACCCAATCCTGTTGATCATTGTTTCATCTGTCCACAACACCTTCCTCCAGTCCTCCACTGTCCAATTCCTATGTTCATGTACAAAGTCAAGGTGTTCCTCACAATATTGCTTTTTGAGTAGAGGTCATTTGATCTTGGTTACAGAGCAAAATCCATTGTCTTGAAGGGTATTTCTGACAGCTTGGGGTGTGACAGGGTCAGACAGAGTAGAGTTGATGAAATTTGTAGCCTGGACAGCATTGTCTAGCTTTCCAGAGGTTATTTGGTGAATTATTGCTTTTTTATCACAAGGAGAAAGCTTAGAAGAATGTCCTCCCTTGTTGTTTTCCTTGTCCCCATCAAATTCTTTCTTGATCTTCCCAACAGTAGACTTGCCTGGACCAGTTTTATGTTCAATCTGGTGCAAGGAATAGCCATCTATGAGAAGAGAAGTGACTTGGGAGTATTGGGTAGAGGAGATAGCTTTCATGATGTAGTGGCAGGAAGAAAGACAGTTGTAACCATCTCAACATGTCAACCAAGGTCACATGGTCTTGTTTATTACTCCCATGCCTTCCCTGATGCTCCCCTGGCATGTTACAAGGTAGATACTGGGAGGCTGACAGGGGGTCAAAAAACTGTCCCAATGAGTAGATATTTTCGATAATTCATTAATAATTCATTGATGTACAAGGTCATGGGATCATGGGAATATATGCTCCCAATATGTCAAGGTACCTGTGTGAATATTTTCAGGATGCTAGGCCATATATCTGCCCTGGTATTAGCAAATATGTCCAAAATACGAAAACATTGGGATGGTTTTTTGAGCCACTGTACATACAAGAAGTATTACTACCAGTTTTTTTTAACAAAAATTCCTGATTTCAGCATAAAATGAGGTGTAGCTAGATTAGATCAAGCTGTCTCAAGGACCATTTTGCTCTGATAACAGTGTTTTTGATGATACACCTGGATCTCACCTGCAACATCATATTTCTGTGTAAAATAGATACCAGGTATAGACATGATATATATACATATGTTAATGAAGCTTATATCTATTTTCCATGTTTGGAAATCTCGGAAAAAAATCATCAAGTTTGGCCATCTCAAGGACCATCCCATCACTGTAGATAGTCATATAGGATTGTAGAGCCAAATCTTACCCCAAAATAATGACATCTTCCTTCAGAAAACATGAATTAAGTGCCATTAGAAACCATTATGCCTAATTTGGTAAGAGTTTTGACAACATCAAACCTGATTTGCGAATGTTTCAGAAGTATGAGTGACCCTCAAAATATGTGAATTGTCATCCCATAGATCCAGTCTTTACTCCATGAACATACCAAAGTGAAAATAATAAGGCTATAATAAATAATATAACTGAGATGGAGGACATTAGTTTCTCTGGGTGCTTACTTATGACTTCAAAATCTCACACATCATGATGGGTAGCATGACATATTCAGGTGCAGTCAGAAGATCAGAAGTGGCTCTATATAAAATATAGCCTTGCTTATTTTACAGATTTTTCTGCCTATCAGAGAAAAGCAAAAGATGTAATCAACATTCTCTAAAGATCTAGCCAAAAGACCAATTGAGGAAGATTATTCTACTGACATGATTAGCTATATATACAGCATCATGCTACTGAGTGTCAATATCATCAACTCATCCCACTATACCACCAGTCTCAACTGCTGATAACCCTAGTATCTCCCAAGAAATTCCAATTACTCAAATTGCCCTTCTTAACTCTGAAGACCATATGCAGCTTGCAATTCAAGCCATTAACAGCTCTCCAATTCTTCCTGATAGCACCTATAAATACAAAATATGTGCAGCAGTATGAGACTTCCAAGTTCTAATCTTGATACTGACTGCTTGCCTTAATAGAGTTCCCACCTGGCAGAAGGCCTACATGCATGAGTGTCTCCTGTCTCCTGCACAGGAAGATGTGGTATCTGAATGGGTCAAAGTTATGAGTTGTCAAGGGTTACTAGTTACAGCTGATATGCTTACTGATTATGCTTGGGATATTTGTGGAGGAGATGTGGGGAAGAACTGGCCTTGCAAGTTTGTTGAAAGGCACCCTGATCTTAAATTTAAATGGACATCAACACTTGAAGAGTGCCATGCTCACTCCCTTCATGCAACAATTGTTGCTGACTTCTTTGAAACACTCAAGGCAGTTATTCTCGAGTATGATATACCTCATGAGAATATTTATGATACTGATGAAAAGGTTGTTCAACTTGGAGTTGGTCAAACTGTGGCAGCTATTGTTGATTGCAATCAGAAAACAGTCCAGCAGGTGGACAATGGGAACCAGGAGATGGTTATGATTATTTAAGCTATCTGTTTAGATGGAACTGCACTTCCACCCTCTGTCATTTTTCAGGGTTCAAGTCACAATCTTGAATGGGGTCATAACAACCCATGTGGAGCCAGGCATGTACCATTCATTTCGGATCACTGCATCAATCACTGAGATTCAAATGAAATCCAGTATTTCTATCTCTCCAAATGGATGGACAGACAAAGAGCTAGACACACTTTGGCTTGAACATGATTTTGAGCCCATGTCATGCAAAAGGAATACATCAGGCTGATATCAGCCACTCATTCTTGATGGACACAATTCCCACTGCACTTACAATTTTTGTAAGATTGCAAACAAAAACTCCATCATTGTTGTCTGCCTTCCCTCCCATACAACTCATGCATTACAACCATGTGATGTTGGAGTTTTCAGTCCCCTTTCAAAAATGTGGAAGTCCCAAGTCAATGAGTGTACTTGCATTAGCATTCCGATTAAAAAGACGAATTTTCTCGAATATTACTCAGCAGCTTGCAACAAGGCATTCAAGCCATCAACAATCATATCAGCCTTCAAGAAGACTGGTATTTATCCTCTTGATCCTTCAGCTATTCCTATTTCAGCTTTTGAGCCTTTGAAGTTGACTACAACAGAGGCAGAAATGTCCATTCCTTCGACTCTCCCTGCTATCCTTGAGCAGGTAGTAAACAATGAACATGTTATTTCAATTAGTTCTACAGCAACAACAGAGGATGTACAAATGTCTTCCACATCTATGTCACTCAACAATGCTGAGCCTCTCTTGAGTGTCTCAAACCAGGTCCCACCAGCATTGGATCATCCATCAAATACTCCCACATCTACTCATTTTGTCATCTCTGGCATCCCATGTCCACTACCCTCAAATGCCTCTCATAATGAGCTTCATCTTCAGAATGATCATCTTCAGGTTCTACTTGAGAGGGCTGGCATCGAGCTAGAAAAGGCATATGCAATCCAGAAGTTGATGGAATGTGAGAATGAGTGACTTTGAAAGCTTGTATTCTATAAAGCAAAAGGTAACAAGAAGAAGACCTACAGCAGTTCAGAAGCATGGCACATAATGAGCATGGAGACTATGGATGAGCTTGCTGAAGTTGAATGGAAGATGAAAATGAAAGAGGTCTTGAAGAAGGCTAGTCTGTGATTCAAGATCCAACAGCTGGAGATCATGAAATTCAGGCAAGAACAAGCACACTTGAAGAAGGAAGAAGCCAGGCAAGAGAAGAATTTGGAATGTGAGGCTGAGCAGTGTTATGGCCCAAATGGCATTAGCTGTGAAATTGTTAAATTTGATGATATAGTCAATATATCGGGTGACTGTATAGACATGAAGGAACCCTACTATAAGACCCTAGTGTAACACACACACTCGCAAAAGCACAGCACATTCACAAAATGACCATTAATGATCAAGAGTAACAAGAGACTATGGGATGATGTTGAGACTTAGCGAACATGGTCAGGATGTGTACCCTATGACCCTTTGTGATCTTAGCCTGTAACCTGGGTATTGATCTGGTCAAAGTCTTTCTTGAAGGAATAATGACAGACTAACTAATTGGAGATCAAAGGCTTAGCCTTCTGATATGGACAGGCACTTGTGCACATTCACAGAAGTCCTATCTTTTTAACATCACTACAGCAGAAGTATACCCTTTTATGAAAGACAGAGAAATTCCACATGGGCACTGAATGACCCACTTGATTATAGAACTAGGTTAGTGGAAACTAACAGGACATGTCAGCACTTGACTACTGACTAGTAGACATTGTTACATTCAGGAACAAGTTTTCATGGAATAAGACAACCATCAGCAGTGATAGAGATCTCATGATATCAGAGGAGCAGGAGTAAGCACACCTTTGCAAAAAGACATATCAGTACTTAAACCCCAAAGAAAACCCAGAGATACTCCTATTGGACAACCTTTCAATAAATCTCCTTTTATTATCAACAATGTGTATGCATCATTCATGTAATTACTCCTTTAGTACTTTTGCAAGACCAATATAAACCTTTCTTGAGTGTATAGTCTAAGAAGGAATCTCACCTGCTGAGGCTATGCTTAGAAACTGTCCCACATGACATATCTGAGTGAGTAGTAAAAAGTGTATTGAGTGCCCTTCAGTCATAGACCATTAAAGAATTGGAAAACACCTTTCAAGAAAGAACATTACTGTGAGATTCATATAGGTTCAGAGTGTGAAGAAGTCTGGGAAAGACTTATAAGCTGGATATTGCATCTAGTATCCAGGAGTGGTGCTAGTCAGTGTCAGTTGTATTGTGATAGTGCCAAGTGTTAGTGAAAGTGACAATTCACAAATATCGGTCTATTACACTTCTGCATTCTAAGGGACTTGTAGTTGTGCAGTGTCATATAACAAGGATCATTGAGTACCTTTCACAAACTGGTCATTCCATTACAAACCAGTCTACAGACAACTCCCATTATCTTTCATTATCAATCTTTGCACTTTCATGAAACATCCTTCTTTATTGATTAACCTCCTATGAACTTGTATTGAGTTTAGGAGTGTTGGTGGTTATTGTTATTAACATTACCTATCATTTACTATCTGACTACATTCCCTTTATTACATTAACAATCACATTACTGCTTCTTCAGCAGAAGTGGATAGCAGAGGCTAAGGCAGCTGAGAAGGCAGCAAAGGTGGCTGAAAGGCAGGCTGAAAAGGTGAGGAAAGCTGCTTAGAAGGGAAAGAAGAAGACTACCCAAAAAATGAAATCAGTGACAGATGATCTCCTGGGCATCAACATACCTTTGCTGGACTCCCCTCTCAGCTCCACCAGTGATTCATCATTTGAGCTTGATGATACAACTGATTTTTTCCTTGACCATAGACTGAAAGGTATGTGTATGTGTTTAGCAGAGGCAAATGGCTGAGGCTATGATACAGATCACCTTATGCTCAAAGAAATGAGTATAGGTCCCTGCAGGAACCCAAGGAGGGCTGCTCATAACAATTAGAATGTATATTTAAATGTATAAAATGAGATGATGTTGTGTTTTAATGGGCAACAAGCACAGAGATAGGGAAAATAGTATTCTGCCCTGAAATGGTGGTGATTAGATATTGACAAGTGCCCATAAAGAGCGGGTTCCCATGCCTGGTCAGGTACCTGGGTCAGCTAGATTGCTGAGTACCTCACATTAAAATATTCACTGACAACCATTAGGGTCAACAAAAAAGAAAATTGCTTGATGATCATATATTTCATGAGGTTGGAGACCCATAAATTATGCATTCATCCTTCATTGGTGCAACAGGGGTTCGGAATATTCTATACAGTGCTTAACCAGCCAGGTTCAGGGTCACATACAGTATTAACTTCATATTGTAAAGGAAACAAATGCTAGATATAATGAATATACATAGCACTATAGCACCTTAGACTTTATAATGCCCTATCATTAAACATAATAGCACATTTGAGGTCATGTTTTAAAGCACATTTGAGGTATGCAGGCTGCCTATAGTGGTACATAAATACCCATCATCACAACAAATCTAATATAGATTTGTTAATGAGGTCCATAAATAAGTACCTTCCTATCTTCCAAGGTATATTTACCCTCTTGGCTGTTTGTTCATTCCTTCCTTTGCATACTAATAAATTGCATTTCTGTTGAAGAATCCAGATTGCTTGAGTATCCAGATTTTCCCACTATCTGGATTGTGGTGGCATAGATGAGCCAAATGTTACTACTACTACTACTACTGACTACCTTTAATCTAGATTTTTCCATGTTACAAGCTCAATGTGCATACCAGCAAGCTTAGTATTGCTATGACCAGCCATCTGTGATCTAAGTTTCTTATGCTGACAGGCTCAGTGCACATTGCTCTTACTGCTCATCCAGATGTGATCCAGATTGGAATCTGGATTTTGAATAATCCACTGGGAAGACTCTCTTCATTGGTGGATTGATCCAGCTTGATGTAGTCAATGGAATTACTGGATGAAACTCTGGAAATAAGATCATTCAGGGCAGGTTTTAAATCTGGGAGTTGGAAAGTAGATGCAATTGTGTCTACTGGTTGTCATCAAATCCCTAGATCTTGAGCTAGGTGAAGAGCAAGATATGGTGTGATCTGAGTTGTGTAGCAGGGGGATGGAGCTTTTTCATCTGGGAGATTTTGTAGTAGTGTGGCTTTATAAAAGTAATTGGCTATTCTGGGGTTTAGAAGGCCTTGGCCTCCTAGCAAGGATCCAACTAGGTTGATTAATGAGAAGAGTTCTATTGAGGGGGTGATCTTTAGATCTTTGGGATGTGATAAGGGATAGTTAAGTTCAATTGGATCTGGAGAGATTGGGATAGAGGCTAATGAAATTTGTGAAGCAGCCATGCATGTTGCTAGGTCAAAACACATGAGTTTGTTGAGTAAATCAAGGTGTTTGCAGATCTAACCCTCATAGCCATGATTATTGTTTGCACAAGCAGGTTTCTTGACAACCTCAATATGTGCATCCTCAGTAGTGTCTGCAGACCACTGTATGGCTGCACCATTTGCTTTGATATTTGAAGACACACTTTGTAAGAACTCCAGTTTTGGGATGTACCAGTTATTAATGACCCCCTTAGTTCCCTGGCATCCTTCACAGTCAATGATGGACTGCTTGTGAAGGTGAAATGTCTTCAGTGAGTTATTGATGTTTGTAATAGTATGCTTTGAGATAATTGAAGCTTGGGCCCAGTATCCAAAATCCAGTAGAGAGCAGATTGCAATTAGAAATGAGGGTGTCACAGCATCAGCAATTGCTGGGACCAGATATTTTTGAATCTTGGGGTGGTCACAGCCTGACACTTGTTTAGGGCTTGAAATGCCACTTGAAAAATGACGAAGACCAGTGTGGAGGTGTAATATAGAGAATCAAAAATCAAGTTCCTGAGATTCAACAACCTGTATGCACCAACAAACATCATGGTCCCAGAACATCTTGTGCCAGTGATGAAGGAGCTCAGGTGTTAGAAACATAGATGGTTCTGCAAATGCCCAATCTCACCAGAATGGGTGGTGCACACCATTAAGTCAATCTACAGAGGCAGCTTTTGAGTAGGCATCAAGGTCCCATGGATTTGTAGAAGCTTCAATTGCTTGGAGCTTTGTAAGCATGTGTGATGCAAGGCATGGAGGGTGTTGAAAATCATCACTAAACTCTCAAAAAGTTGCAGTTATGATAGAGGATGTTTTGCCACCTACTTTAGCAATGAGTGTGGACTCTGGGGTATCAACAATATATGCTGCAAGAGGTATGAAGCACCATCAAAGGGAACCAACAAGGTCTGACATCAGAACACCCATTCTTGCCACTTCTTTCAATGGTGCAAGGACAATATCCAGACATTCATGAAATAACCTGTTGCCTAAGATACTGTGAATAGCCCTCTTCTGTTGCAGATAGTGGGGAATAGGAAGAAGCACAAGCAGCTGAAATGCATGATTTGCAGCCTTGTTCTGAAATTCCATATCAATATTTGCACAGCTTATTAAGAGTGAGTGTGCCACTTGACCTCCTGTCATGTGGGTAATATTTGTCTTGTCAGAAGATAAGATGGTGCCTAGCAAGGTGGCACCAGAGGGTAACTGGTGTTTCATTTATTTGTGAGATTTATGTTAAACAACAGACTCTAGGAAATAACAAGTCTAATCTGCATGTGCCAAGCACAATCACTAAATAACCACTCAGTGTATAATCATACTGTTGATGTAGCACTCAAAGAGCTGGAATGGTGAGAACTTTATGTGGTCCTTCAGATAAGATCCTACAAGCATTCAAGAGGGTTTCAGAAGCAGAGAAACAATGGTGATTTTGTTGAGACCTTTGGGGTTATTTCTTGGCATTTCCATGTTGGACCAGGTGGAAGAGCTTCACTTCAACTGCAGAGGTCATAAGCAGTTGAGAATGAAAGTTTAAGGGCCTTGATCTGAATAGATACCCAGAAATCAGCCAACCTACTAATTGAGAATACTGAACACAACCCACAAGATCCAGTTTTAGGAAATCATCAATTGCCACATTGCTGAGATCAGAGTTGAGCAGAAAAGATGCCAGTTCCCACTCCTCTCAGGAAAAAAATGGGTAAAAAATATTCTGAGCCCTTGCCTCTTCATGGTCATGTTTCCAGAATTCATCCATGAATGTTTGCCCCTGAGCAGGGAGTACTTTGGGTGGTACAGGGTATTGTTGCACATGAAATGCCTCCTCAGCAAAATCATCTGACATAGTGGGCACAGAAGTGGGATACTCCTTGGAACTCAAAGGTTTTCAAAGAAATTATTGACAGAAGTTAGACGATTTATACGATTTTATATGCGATTGAGAGCGGCTTTTTATACCATTCTGGCGCATATTTTTATATACAATTCGGCTCAGAAGTGGGGGAGATATGAAGCAAATGGTACTGAGGCCACAGAAGTTGGAAGTGTGAGAAAAGCAAACCAATCAGTTTTGAAGTCCCAGTTGGGAGTGTGGGAAATGCAAACCTCCCTTCCACAAACCACCAAGCCCCAAAACTGAGCCATTAGGCAGTCATTCTCATGTGCTACCCTTGGTAATGATTCAGACAGCAATATGAGTGCTGACTCAGATGAAGAAATCAGCAATGACCATGCCAATTGTGGTTGCACTCATACTTGTACCCTTAACCAGAGGACCACCAGAAAGAAAAAGGTTTCTCCAAGGGGAGGAACTTCTAGGTCTGTTTTACAGTCCTCTCATGGTCGTACAACTGGCACATCTCTTGACTCCACACCTCCAAGCAATCAGAGTCCCTATCCTCCTAGTTTACCCCATCCTGCCAATAGCTCCACTTTCCCTGCACTGTGCTCTTTTCAAGGACAGATACCTCAGAGTTCATTCCCCCAACTTCTTGCTAGTAGTCCTGTTTACAGGGCTGTTAAACAGTCTAGGATAAATGAGGCTGGTGCAGTCAATATTACTCTGGCTGATGTCCATTTTGAAGACTCTTCTATTGGATCTTCATCTTCTGTTCCCATTTCCATCTGCCCCATTACACTGGCAGAGCCATGTAATATTTATCCTGAGGGTGTTATTATTCTCCTAAATCTCAGCTGCATCTGTAATGACTTCAGGTATCATGAAGCTATTATGTATATTGATTATATCTAGCATTTGTTCTGTCTATAACACAAAAGTTAATATTAGCTTTACTTAAGTAATATTGCAATTATGTTTTCTTGTTATTTGTTCTTGTATTTTCTTGATTCTTTAGTCTCATTTGTCTTAGCTCATTATGACTCATTTTGTCTTGTTTAGTTTTATTTATACTTGATGACATGTGATTGTTAAATATAGTGCAGCTATATTTGGACTTATCTTGTAATCTTGTCAGATGATCAAAGAAGTTCTTCTTTGACAGATTATGTCTTATATAGTTTAATTAGCATTAAAAAAGCTGTATGCTTCTCTTCTTTCATTAGAAGCCCTTGACCCTAGTTAATATTAGATACAGACTTGTATCATATATAAGTCATTGACATCTACCAAGGAGAAACATCATTTCTACTTGGTTAGGTGGAGACTCAATATGAGCCTTTATCTACAATGTCAAATTGAACCTAAGTCACTTAAGATCTCAATTACTAAAAAGTCTTAACTCTATAATCACTGTATTATACTCTGACTTTGTAAATAACTTTGTTGCTTACCAAGAAGGAGTCCCCTTTGATAAGATCAAGTCAATACTTATTGTGCCAGCTTAGGACTGGGCTGGTGTCACTATAGTACATGAGACTAGTAGGAAGATCTGGTGTGCAGTGATAGATACCAGTCTCTTGGCTATTCCACTCTAACAAATATTGCCATTGGTGTGGCCAGAGATACAAAGACTTGTGATTCTCTACCCTGATGATGGTATTTTTATTATACTTTAATATTTTGATGTCAACAAGTGCTAATTCAGATCCATAGTCACAATATCCATTCCTCATTTTTCTTCCCTACTGTCCTCTCTGGCATCAACAAAGTACTTGCTTGTCTCTTTTATTTGGTATACTTCATTGAATTAATGCCAAATTTTTCCAGTCTCCCTAGGCCACTGATTCAGATCTAACAGAGGACCACTCTGGTGCTACCCCCATCTTCCAGGCTGATGATAACACAGCACTACTTTACAACCCACTAGCCACTGCAGTGATGGTCTCTGGCAGGGACCTTGCAGTCATAACAGCTCTCCCTCAGGATGAAGTCGTGATTCCTCTAGTGGATATTATGTATATTGATTATATCTAGTATTTGTTCCATCTACAATACGAAGTCAATATTAGCTTTACTTAAGTAATATCGCAATTATGTTTTCATCTTATTTGTCTTTGTATTTTCTAGTTTGTTTTGACTTGTTTATCTTGACTTGTTATAATTCGTTATTATTTGTTTGGTTTTGTTTACATTTTCATAATATGTGATTATTAAATATAGCTGTGCTATATTTGGACTTACCTTGTGATCGATCAGATGATCAAAGAAGAACTTCTTTAGAAGAACTTCTAAAGCTTCTTTGACAGATCATGTCTTATATAGTTTAATTAGCGTTAAGGAAGCTGTACACTTCTCTTCTTTCATTAGAAGCCCTTAGCCCTAGTTAATATTAGATACAGACTTGTATCGTATATAAGTCATCGACATCTACCAAGGAGAAACATTGTTTCTACTTGGTTAGGTGGAGACTCAATATGAGCCTTTATCTATACAAAGTCGAATTGAACTTAAGCTCTAAGATCTCAATTACTAAAGTCTTAACTCTATAATCGCCGTATTATAACTCTGACTTTGTAAACAACTTTGTCGCTTACCAAGAAGGAGTCCCCTTTGATAAGATCAACTCAATACTTATCACACCAGCTTAGGACCGGGCCAGCGTCACTATAACAGTGGAGGTGATTGATTCTACAGCCAGAGCAGAACACACTGTGACTACTCACCAAACTGAGCCAATGATTGCCACTGGGGCTGAAGCACCTGTTACTGAGGTTTCAGTCAACACATGAGCTGCTACCAGAAATCTGGATCCTCTGACAAACCAATCATATGCATAGAGACATCAGGACTCATCCTCCACAACTGACACTGAATCATCAACATTTATTGTTACTGAATCTTTTTGTGATTCACTAGCAAATGCAATTACAAACACCGCATTAATTATCCTAGTTATACTGGTGCTACTAATTTCAACCATCCTGCTACCATAATCAGCAACAACACAATGGAAGGTAGTATCTGAATATTCCAAGCAAGATACCTCCCAATTGTAGATGAGCAGCCACCAAATGGACCAAATGACTTATCATCTAGAGCTGCTGCTTGGAAAGCTGCATCAGGATATTTCTTTCTGGGTGATACCATTCCAGCATTAACATTGTCTATCTCCTTCTATCACACTGGCAACATGCATGCATATTTGTAGTTCAAGATTGCCCCTAATGGTTTGGCTATGTGTGCTGTAATCAACCATGGCAAAATACTCTGGATTGTTGCCATACCCAAAAAACAGAACAACAGAACAACTTGCATACCTGAAAATCATGGCCAATGGGCTGGTGTGATTTGAAATGGCAAAATTGATCCAGCCTACTTTGAGTTTTGCCTAGTTGAACTTTGTACGGGCATAGAGCTGTGAGTTCTTCTATTATAATTTATAGACCCAATCCTGATATTCATGTGAATACTCATACAGCCATCAATGTTGTTCACCTCAATATACCTTGAACACTCTATTGCTGTAGTTGACTATTTCTACAACTCTGCTACTCTCTGCCAGTCTATTTTTGGCTATTATCACATATTTGTTCATTGTGCAGATCTTGCTAATGTTGATCAAAGCCAAGCTGCATATGCAATATTACATCATATTTTGATTGTTCTATATATGAAGTTTATTGCCAAGGACAAATCAACAGGTATGGTTATTCCTTCATCCCACATTTTGCAACCACTGAATTACCAACTGACCTAGGTGCATCTCCATGGCCACAGTTGGAAGCATGACACCATCCCCAACATCTCTACTCATGAAGGACTTATTGACCTCATGCATCTCTGCATAATTCTAGAACTTGGAGGTGGAGTTTATCTGCCAGCTTATGCACCTGACCATGGGGATTTTGGCTGCCACACAAGGGACAATATTATGTCTGTAAGAGCCCATGCACATCCTACCACCGACCAGCTTGATCTCAATGTTGTGGTCACAATGCTAGCCCCTGTGTCATTAATCCCCAAGCCATCATCATTCAAGACAGAAATTCACTACATACAAATGTTGCATATTGTTGCAATGCTCATTGAATCTTTCAGGACTTGTGAAGTAGCAACAAAGAGCAAGAATGGACTACCTAGTGAATACCTCATTGAATTTCTTGACTTCAAGAAGTCTATCTGGAGTTGTCTTGAAACTATTGATGGCTGAGAATCACTATTCAAGCAGTATCTTGAGATCCAAGCCTCAATGTGGATCAAGCCAGAATTTCCATTTTCCAATCACCTTGATCAGTATGACTTTGTTTTAAAGGATCAGAATGACTGGCAGGGTCTTGAGAACCATAGTGAGTGTTTTATAGTTCCTTTGTCTTTACCTTTTAACTTGTGGGCAATAGTCATCTAGGAGTCAGGTCTATTGTCAATTGAGGACTTCATAGATTCTCAGATTCATATTAATATTGAAAAGGTCAAGGCTGGATATTCAAGTGATGCAGATGCTGAAGGAGATCCTGATTACATACTAGACCCTTAGCTTATATCAATATACCCTGAATATGACCCTGACCCCTTTATTCAACTATACTTAGTGTTATTTTTACTCTTAACCTTGTACCACCACCATCTCAAATATGCCACCTCACAAGCCCAATACTGTGCATTGTACTGAACAAGGGGAAGGTCATATTCCACTGTCTCAGCTGTCTTTGAACTTCACTGGGACCTCCAGAAATGAGACAGCTCCTCTTAATATGCATGCAAATATTGAGATAGGGATGTATAGTTTTCCTATTTAATCCACATCTCATGTTAATTCTTTTTTTCCTCTTAATAGGTGGGACATTATGCTGTACAACACAACAAAATGTGGAAGAGTGACTCAAGAAGCTAGAAGCTGAGTCAGCAATTATTGCTGGTACAATAGGATGAGGACAGAAATGATATATAAGTCAAGTAATTCCAGCAAATATACTAGATAACCCCCTGGCACCCCCTCCCCAGAAGTGATCTCATACCAGGAGAGAACCTGTGTGTGTTCTCTTATTATTTCTTTTTGGTCTCTGATATACAAAGATTGACCCACCTACTACCCATGATAAGCAACCATTATTGTCTCATGTTCTAGGGCCAATGGCCAATATTCAAATGGTATATGTCAACTTCCATGGCTATTGATACTAACATATACATCATATCTAGCCAGTTTACAATGACCTTAATACTGGAAAAATCAATGATAATAGGTTTAATAGAGGTATGTTTATATTTACCTGTGTTATGTGCACTCTAACATATATTAGTGATACAATACCATCCCAGTCCAGTATCCTCTTGACCATCCAGTCCTTTTATGTCTTTTCCAGACATGAATATGCAAGCTCTGAACCAGACTTCAAGTGTAGATGATAGTGAGTCATTACATAACCACTTGTGATCCACTACTGATACACATCTCTCTTAGCTATTGGTGTATTCTCAGAGGTTGGAACAAGTTACAGCAACATCATTACTAGCAAAATGGAAGAGTAAGACAATGCAGAGTCTGAAGTGGAAGATGAACTAAGTGAGTTTATTTTTATATCACTTAACATTTGTATAAACCCAAACTTTGTAGACCTCATGGAACAGGACCTCCATTTTGTCAACCAACAGTGTATATACAGATTACTACCATTTGACTCTTTTTATTGATATATGCCTTTACAACTGAATTCAGGGAACATGAATGCTAGTGTTCCTCAACCAAATGCTCCACACTCAGTCATTGCTGAATCTAATCTCACTGCTCATGGATGGTACCAACCACCAGTCAATGTCCTCAAGCAGCATCATACCTGTAATTGGCCTACCTATCCACCTGCAGAGTCCTGACTATTTCATGCAGCTGAACATCAACAAGAACTTCACACTCAAACTCCATTGCCCATAATTAATCAATCACCCAAGGTACCTCCACTTACTCATCACATCAATAAACCAGACTAAGGATCTACTCATAGGTCAACAAAGAAATTGCCAGAGGTGCCAGTAATTGTCAACTTCAAAAAGCAAGCTCCATGAAACTCCAAGAAAGACCCTAATGCAAAGCCAAAGCCAACTCAACTTGGCTTCTATGCAAAGAGACCTTATGTGCCTGCAATTGAGCATGCAAAGAAGCTGTTCCATCACTATAAGGATATTATTCACCAGAACACAGATCAACAAAGTCAATAAAAGCATTGGAAGATTGTTGAAGATAATATTACCACATTTATCAAGTCTGGTATCTGGCATTCAGAGGGTGAAGATACTCTTGTAAGTCACTAGTCCATAATCAGACTCACAGTTCTCCTGACACAATCAGGGAAAATACAACAACCTCAATTATACAGCTATCTGTGAACTGTGTATTGCATTTTATTATAACACAAACAACAACCTATTTCCCCTTGCTAGTTTATTTGTTCATGAGTTCTGTCATGAAGTCCCTAAGAAAGCAGTTGCAATTGCTGCTTGTGCTGTGGGAGAGTGGTGCCCAGTGCACCAAGCATTTTTATAAGGAAAACTGTGAAGCCAATTACTGTAGTATTGCAGATTTGATAAAAAGGATCTACACATCTCCAAATCCCCATTATTGTGAAAAATTGGATCAAATGAGGAGAGATTGGGCAGCAGAGGGCATGTAAGTTTTCACTTTTTAATATTTCTTGAATCTACATTTTTTATCTATTTTAGGAAATATCTTGACCCTGATAGGCTAATCCATGCTATAAAGAGTATAATTTGTCCTGGGTTTGATTTAGACTAGATTAGGTAATAAATATGACTAATTTCACATTTTGATTGATATCTTGGCTACTATACATAAATATCAATATTTTTGTTCAATATTTTTGTATTTTGTTTCTACTCTCCAACAATAGTGTCAATTGAACTGGCATTTTGAATAATATATATACAATTTGTCAATGCATCTTAGTACTCTATAAATAGCACAGTTGACAACACTAGACTAGATCTGATGGTCTATGACACTATTACATACTATATAATTTCTATATCTAGACATTTGAGTGGGTCCTAGAAATTTATTAGTCCACAATCAGCAACCCAGTTTGGACAGTAAGGGTCCTTTCAAACCATACAAGCACTCTTGGCAACCTAATCCCTGAACAACCCTTGGTATTCTAAAAATAGATTGTGTTACAGAATAAGGGTCATGGGTTTCCTATATAGCAAATCTATTCTTCATATATGTCAAGTGAATTGCTACTAAATAGTAAATGAATTGCTCTTTGTAGCTCTATTTGTCTTTACAGACAATGTTAGGTGTGCTATAAACAAGGGGTAGTATATTATGATGCTATATGACTATAGGTTAGGGACCTTAAAAGCCTACCATGACTATAGTCAGCAATCATGTTTACTTTAATCATACTGTGATGTAAAAACCGAAAATAAACAAGAAATACTAATATTTTTGCGATTTCACACTTAGTAGTATAAAAGAATAATACTACACCTAAGAGCCCTATAGTGCATTAGCAGTGTAGCTAAAAAGCTACTTAATAAAAAGTAATATGGTCAACCAATGCAGCAGGTGAGACTGGTAATCTAGTACAGCTGTCCACTGTTGTGAACTGTTATGGGGATTTGAACCCTCAACTTCAGGACACCACCATCACCAAATTACTGCTTTAAGACTCAAGGGAAACCTCTATGCCAAGAACAATCCAAATGATCTAAAAGTAAGGTCCAGGGTCTAGAACTGGATCAGAAGGATCAACAGACTGGTTAACAGACAATGATCCACATTTTCCACCTGTACAAGACAAGAACCTAGCTACCCCACTATTTAGCTACATCATTTCCATACTGCTCAGCCATCCAACTGTACTGGCCCAGCAAACTGATGGTTGCATTGATGTGGCAGAGGTCTTCAGATAAAGAAAATATCACAGCTGAAATACTTATCCATGATTACAAAAGGATTAATGAAAGAAACTCACATGGTAGCTACTCTGCTACCCATATGATAACCTGGTGATCAAATGGACCTACTGGTCAGTGTCACATCATAAAAGTGTACCCAGCTGAATCCAGGACAATTTAGTCATTTTCTATTAGTCAATTTTGAGTCATATCTATTTCTTTCTAGAATATTTCGTCTATTTTTGTATCTCTCAAATAATATAAAAAGGGCTGAATAGCATGTGGATAGGCAAGGAATCCTACACCTCTGTAGTGCTATAGGGTGTGCAGACCACAAACTAAGCATTTTCAAGCAAATAAGTGATCAACCTTCTAAGAGAACTCTAACAGGAAAGACTTCTACTAGTTAGTCTAAGAAATATTCTAAGACATCTCAAGTTCGATCTAGTATCACAGAAAAGTAGCTACCAAGCTAAGAAGGCTTGTAGTTAAAGCATATTGACCACACCAGCACCAGTGTGTGACTGAGTGGGTGATTATAGACAAGGTCCAGTTGACCTTAGAGAGAAACAGAGACAGCCTCAGGATAAAAGAACTTAGTTATAGAATTCAACTAAGCATCACAAACTGTGCACTTAGTCAGGATCCTAGTACAGTGTTTGAGAATTTCACAAAGTAACTAGTACAGCATTCAGTTTCATCACACATTTTGTGTTATTCAGCAATAGCTACATAAATCCTCATCTATTTCTCATACTTCCCTTTGAATTAGTTTGAGGTTACATTCTAGCTACCTAGCTAGTACTCTACTTGATGTTATATCCATATGTCAATGAGCCTCTACAACACTTAGGATTTTGAAATCAGATTATAATTAAATGTTAATCTCAGGCTTATTTAAGACACAATTGATTAATACACATTAGGTAATTAGGAAAAAGGTTCAATGTGGGATTGAACCCTCAACCATTAAGGTAAGACATCAATGAGTTACCATTACACTAAGTAGGCTTACAAAAGTATGCAGCTAAATGCCCTATATAGTGATAGAGAGCTTGCCCAATTATCCTCAGGGGTCTCATATGTATGATCAATTGGGAAGCAATACTTATATAGTATGTATTCTGAGTGATATGCACACTATTTATGTCAATATGGGTGGGGTAGCTCCTATCTACCAAGGAATCACTTCAGTGGTGTAGTGGTATAGTGTTCAATTATGCCTAAATTGGTGCCCTATGTTCTGATGCTTTAGCTTTGATTCTTGAACATGTCAGTGTCATTTTCTTACAATTATTTCCGATTATTTTCAATTAGATTATCTATGATTATCGAGTCTAGATTATCCTACTTAAGCTCATTACTTTAGGATTAAGTGAGGATTATCCAAAATATTATCCATGTTTATCCAATTATTTAACCAGTCTATATATGATACTAAGATAGGGTGCATACATACCCCACCAACGTCACACAACCAGCATGACATCCCCCCAGAAATCTCATGAGAAATCCATGAGAATGCATTATAATACTATTTAGGTATATACTCCTAAATCAGGCACAAACAACTGGTGTAGATATTCAAATACAATTATTCAATCCCATTTTTAGCATATTTTCAGCATAATTGCAGGAGGAGTTCTCAGATTTCTAAGATGTACATATCAGTACCCTAACACCCAGCCTTGCTAGCAATGCTGCCACACAGGAAGTATATGCAGACAAGACTCAACAACTTCAAGAACAAGGCTGAAAAGGTTTTTGAAGGCTAATCAACCCAAAAGGAGAAGATATACCACCAAACTGAAGAGCTGGTGCACAATGATGTCACCGTGGCTGAAGCTCACAAAGCTTCATCACTTAAAGCTGATGTTTTTGGTGGGGGCACAGGCTGTGAAGGGATCTCTGGCAGGGTGCCTTCAGACACTCTGCTGTCTACAACAATAGATTTCATTCTCCCCCCAGTTCATGAGTCAGAAAACATATCTGAACAATCAATCTCCTCCATTGATTCTATTCTCACCACCCAGCACCCTGCACAGGCTACTCAGCTCTCACCTCTCACAAGGTTTTTGAATTCTCTCAGCAATCAGACTCACACAGTGAAGGATTCTGCTGGCAAGGATTGTGATTGGGGTGATGGAATCAGGGCAGGCCACCTTTGGGAAGTACCTCTTGTCCACAAAGCTTCTTGAGCCCTTGAAGGTATTCAGCACTATCTTTGAGGACAGCCTAGAGATAGAGCAGGATGCTACAAACCTCTGAAAATGGATGCATTTACTCATTTCTGGCTAGAGGGAATTCACTCCTTCCTCTCATTATACACTACTCCATCATCCCTGACATTCGAAAAATGGATTCCCTCATCAATCCAAGCTGCCATAACTCAGGGTGGTGGAGAATACTGTGCAGCTAGCATGAGCCTACATCTGTGACCATGAACTCCTTCCTATCAATCCTTATAGTCAATAGAAAAAATCCTTGCTTGTCAATGAGGACCTTTCTAATGAAATCAACCTCTATTTACAAGAGCTCAGGAGTCATATCACTGCTAAGAAACTTACAAGCTTTCTTTCTCAGCCTGAGATTAAAGAAAGACATGGGATTTCTCAGGACATTCATATCTCAACAGCTTGTCAATATCTCAATGCACTGAATTTTCGGTTCACCAATCCAGCCAAGGGTCAATATGCAGATGGACACAAGAGGGAGGATGTTGTACACTACTGAAAGGAGGTGTATATCCCATTTTGGAAGAATGAGGTTGAGCCCTTTATATGAGTATTTGACTCAACTGCCAAGCCTAATCCAGCTATTTTTGCCATACCTACAACTGTCCCTTGGTCATATGATGAATCTATCTTTTATGCCAATGATTGTCAGCATCATGCATGGTATCATAAGGATGACCCTGCTAAACCTTATGCCAAGGGCAATGGTCTATCTTTTATGGTTGTACATGCAATTTCACCTGATTATGGCTGGTGTTAAGATTTACAGTCAGAGCGCTGTGACGCGAAAACCGAAAATAAACAAGAAATACTAATATTTTCGCGATTTCACACTTAGTATTATAAAAGAATAATGCTATGCCTAAGAGCCCTATAGTGCGATAGCGGTGTAGCTACAAAGCTACTTACTAAGAAGTAATACGGTCAACCAATACGGCAGGCGAGACTGGTAATCTAGTACAGCTGTCCACTGTTGTGAACCGTTCCGGGGATTCGAACCCTCGACTTCAGGGCACCGCATCTCCGAATTACCGCTTTAGGACTTGAGGGAAACCTCCGCGCTGAGAACGATCCGAACGATCTAAAAATAAGGACCAAGGTCTAGAACCGGATCAGAAGAACCAACGGACCGGTTAACAGACAAGGATCCGGGTTTTCCACATGTACATGACAGGAACCTAGCTACCCTGCTGCTTAGCTACGTCATTTCTGCACTGCTCAGTCATCCAACTGTACTGGCCAAAGCAAACCGATGGTCGCATTGACGTGTCAGGGGCCCTCGGTTAAAGAAAATATCACAGCCGAAATGCTTACCCATGATTAAAAAAGGATTAATGAAAGAAACTCGCGTGGTAGCTACTCCGCTACCCATACGACAACCTAGCGATCGAACGGACCTACCAGTCGGCGTCGCATCGTAAAAGTATACCCAGTCGAATCCAGGACAATTCAGTCAATTTCTATTAGTCAATTTCGAGTCATACCTATTTCTTTCTAGAATATTTCGTCTATTTTCGTATCTCTCAAATAATATAAAAAGGGCCCGACAGCGTGCGGATAGGCAAGGAATCCTACGCCTCCGTAGTGCTATAGGGTGTGCAGACCACAAACTAAGCATTTGTTGAGTGAATAAGTGAGCAACCTTCTAAGAGAACTCTAACAGGAAAGACTCCTACTAGTCAATCTAAGAAATATCCCAAGACGTCTCGAGTTCGACCTAGCGTCACAGCGAAGTAGCTACCAAGCTAAGAGAGCTTGTAGTTAAAGCGTATAGACCGCACCAGCGCCAGTGTGTGACTGAGTGGGTGATTATAGACAAGGTCCAGTTGACCTTAGAGGGAGACAGAGACGACTTCAGGATAAAAGATCTTAGCTATAGCAGTCAACTAAGAGTCGCAAACTGTGCACTTAATCAGGATCCTGGTACAGTGTTCGAGAATTTCCCAAAGTAAATAAAACAGCATTTAGTTCCCTCGCACCTTTCGCATTATTCAGCAGTAATTACATAAATCCTCATCAACTACTCATACTTCCCCTCGAATTCGTTAGAGGTTACAGTCTAGCTACCTAGCTAGTACTCCACTTGACGTTATATCCATACGTCAAAGAATCTCTACAGCGCCTAGTAACATCACGTGTCACAACACGTGATTGAGTTACATAAGACAGTGGCTAACTGGTCTTTAACCTACTTCAATTAATAAGCTTGAGTATTCTCGAAAGCCTAGTAAGAGAAGGCCAAGAAGACTTGAGGTAAGTCTAAGGTAGCACGAGGTTCGAGACAACAACAATGATACAAGTGAATTCAAGGCAGGGCAAGTAAACACAAGTAGTCCGAGAAACAAAGGAAAGATTAAACTTGCGTTTAATCTTCCAGATACAAGTCCTTTAAATACTGACTAGATGAAACGATATCAAACTATGAAACTACAACTACAAGTCCGAAAATCACTATCACAATTCTGATAAATACGTATCTGTCCGCTGATGTAACAGCTATCATAGTTAGATATCTAATAGTTCAAATCCAAATGCGATGTCCATGAAACCATCATTGTCTGTTAATCAATCCTGTTAGTCCATAACAATCAAACAGCGAAACCGTTCCTCCTGATCCTCCTAATAACATCCGTCCAATTATACTCGTCCCAATCAACATCAAATTGTTCTTCTTCCACATCAAACTTTCCAATGTACTCTTCCCAATCTAGAACCGCAGTCTCGGTCCTGGTGGCTGTGTCGGCGTCTAGGATGATTAAGTCACAATGAGCGTCAATCAGGTCGACATTTATAACATTATCCCTTTTGTAGGACTTGATGTCCTCATCAACATCCTTATCCAAATTGGACTCAGTAATCTCCATAGGGCTCTCCTGTGATGTTGGCAATTGCGATGTCGTCGTAGGGGTCGTCATACTCTTCTCCATAAGTGTCCCTATGATCATAACCTCCATCTGAGACTCGTCGAGGTCTGAGGTGGCGTTGGGTATGAGGTCGACAGCGAGGCGTTTGGTAATGCGTATGTCTGGTGTCAGGAGTCGGGCGAGCTGGAGAACGCGGCGGTAGAACTCGTGTTCTACTTGCGTCTGTTGAGTCGAGTCCCACGCGGAGGAAGACTTCATTTTTCCTTTGTCGTTGACATCAAATGGGTTGGATCGGACAGATTTCTTGAGTCGGAGTGCTTTGGGAAGAAGGTAAGGGGAGGTCTCTGGGTCTAAATACTTGGGATGGATGTTTGCGGGTAAGGATAGGTTTGAGCCATCGTCGTTCTCGATCAGAGACTCCGCTGATGAATGAGGAGAGGGGAAAGAGGTGTAATTGTGGGAACTTTGCGACGGCTCGTTGTTGTAAGACCTGTGCGAATTCTCGGGTGGTACATGCTCGTTGTTTGTTGAGGAAGCAGTATCTTCCGAGATGTCCAGGGGCAGAGTGTCGGCAGTAGTGGCAGGTGTAACGTTCGCATTGGTCCACGAAATGACCATCGACCCTACAGATTGCACAGTATTCTCTCTGTGTAGTACTTTCGGGGGTGGGAATAGAGTCGGGTTTCATTTGTGGCAATCATAGTCCGCGATCATCTGTTCCAGTCTGTTCCATTCTCTGAGGGGGGTCAGGTCGATCCACATCAGGAAGTTCATTGGGAACTCCATTGGTTCCATCATCGGGTCCATCCAGGTACTGGAGAGTAGGAAGTTCAGATCCTTGTCGAGTCTCGCTAGGCTCACTTGGATCTGGAGCCTTTGGGAAAGCGTGAAGGGCTTGTTCAGCCGCTGACACGATTTTCCTAATGACAGGCGATTTGACAGTTCGGCGAAGTGAGTTAATGTGACACTTGAAGAAATATGAGTGGTGGAGCAACGTGTGTTTAAGAAATAAGAGAGTAGTCCAGTCCTCCCTGAATAGGTCGAACTGGACAGCGTCGAGTGAATCTTCACGGAGAGTGGCCCTAGCTTCAGTGAAGGGGGCGTTGTAGAGTTGGAAGGTTCGAATGGCTCTAGTGGGGTCGGTGTAGGTTTCCTCTGGTGGGGAATCTTCCGAAATTGAGGCAACGGACTGTGCGATGGTCGTGACTGGAGGGGCAACGACATAGCTCGTTCCTATTCCAGGTGAGGTATATGTTGGAGGGCGTGGAGATAAATGACTGGAGTTAGACGTGATGTCTGATTTGCGAAGTGGTACTAGGGGTGTGTTGGATTGGTAGGTGTATGGTTCTGGGGTGGTGTTTGGAATGAGATGTTGCATGATTCTGGTTTTTCAATGAAGTTTGTGATGCTGTTTACATGTGTCTAGCATCTCTTGTGCATTCTTTAGGGTGTCTGCGGGCTGCCATGTCCATTCTGAATTAGGGTATCCTTTCCAATGTATCAGATATTCGATCTTTCCACAGCGTGTTTTGTGATGGCAAACAACATCTTCGACTTCCCATTCCTCTTCTCCTTCTATTAGATCCAGTGGTGGGTTCTCGAAATGATTTCCGTATTCGTCGTTCTCAGTTACTGGCCATAGGAGTCCTACGTGGAAGCGGGGATGAACTTTCCATGATTTGGGTAATTTTAGTTCATAGTTCACAGGTCCAAGCTTCTTTGTGATTTCGAAAGGTCCTACGCGTTTTGCTGATAGTTTTCTTGATGGTGCTCGAATAGGGAGGTTGCGTGAATCCAGCCAGACCTTTTGTCCTACTTCTAGTTTTGGAAGTGGACCTTTGATACGTTCGGTCATAGTTTGCCTTGCTTTCTCATGCGAATCTTGTGCGGCGATGCGGATATTCTTTATCCAGTCGATGCGGTCTTCAGTTGCCGGATTATTCGTTGGTTCTTGATCAGTTGGGAAAGCTTTGAGGGGGTGGCCATACATCAGTTCGAAGGGTGTTTGTGATCGATTTGAATGGGTTCTGGAGTTGTGTGTGAATTCAACGAGGGGTAGTTTCTTTGGCCAGTCAAGTGCGTTCTTGGAACAGTAAGCAGAAAGGTACATTTCGATTTCCTGGTTGAAACATTCAGTGGTACCATCGGATTGAGGGTGGTATGCGGTAGATCATGCGTGTTCTATTCCTAGCTTCTTGAACAGAGCTTGGACAGATTTAGCAACAAATCTAGGGTCTCGATCGGAGATAATTTTGTCTGGGGTTCCAAAACGCGAGAAGACATTTTTAATTAACAGATCAGAGATGTGATCTGCAGTGGCTTCTTTTTGTGTTGGTACTATAATTATCCCTTTTGTGAGTCCGTGGTCCACTACGGACAAAATAGAGTCGAATCCATTGACTTCTGGAAGATCGGTGATGAGATCCATAGCTATTTGTGTGAATGGTCGAAGAGAGCATGGTCCTTTAATGGGTTGGAGTGGGGGCTTGAAAGGCCGTCTGTTGATCTTGTGTTGTTGACAGATGGGGCATCCTTTCACGTAGTTCTTGACGAAAGTTCTCATTCCAGGCCATGTAATGTATTCTTCTAGTTTGCATATGGTTTCAGTTGTACCAGGGTGTCCTGCTGCTGGAGCATCGTGTACTCGTTGGAGTAAACGCTTCTTGAATGTGTTGTTGGTGGGGAGCGTGAAATGTCCTTTTTCGTCGATGTGGGGTGAGCCATCAGGTTTCATTGGGAGTGATTCTTCGATTTCCGGATTGAGGATATCAACATCCATTGCTGGGAAAGATGATGTATCAAACATATGGGCAGGAATGGCCGCTTGCGGTTTTTCTTCTTCTTCGGTGACGTGGTCGGGTCGGCGTGAGAGTGCATCAGCCGCGACATTTTTGATGCCGGCAATATGGCGAATCTTGACTTTGTGGGCACTGATGAGGGCGGACCATCAAATTGTCTGTCGGGATAACTTTGATGGTTTAGCCCAATGAATGATATTGTCATGATCTGTCCATATGACGGTTTCGTGTGGTGAGCCATCAATGTAGTGTCGCCATTCTTGCAGTGCACGGATGATTGCTAGGAATTCTTGTTCGGAAGTGTGGTAACATTTTTCGGTAGGGGAAAATCCTTTTGAATGGAAGAAACA
The DNA here is from genome assembly GCA_013368445.1 of Leucocoprinus leucothites. Lineage (NCBI taxonomy): Eukaryota > Fungi > Basidiomycota > Agaricomycetes > Agaricales > Agaricaceae > Leucocoprinus > Leucocoprinus leucothites. Next base: position 257,412 of record JAACJO010000029.1, read on the forward strand.
CAGGTGCATGATACCATTTGAATCTTTTTGAAGTAAAACTGCGCCTGATGCGTGATTTGAAGCGTCAGTTTGTATTTCAAAGGGTTTAGTTGGATCAGGGGTTATGAGAATGGGTTCTTGTAGAAATTTCTTCTTGAGAGTGTCGAAAGATGATTGAGCTTCTGAATTCCATTGAAATGGTTGATTTTTGCGAAGGAGGGCGTTGAGAGGAGCTGCGTAGTGGGCATAATTTCGTATGAATTTTCGGTAGAAGTTGCAAAAACCAATAAATTTGCGAATATCTCGTGGGTTTTTGGGTATTGGCCAATCCGCTATTCCTTTGAGTTTTATTGGGTCCATGCGTACTTCGTCCAGTGAAATTATGAATCCTAGGTATGCCAATTTTTCTTTTTCAAAATCACATTTCTCTGCTTTGAGATAGAGATCGTGTTTTCGGAAAATATCAAATACTTGGCGGGTGATTTCTCGTAGTTCCTGTTTTGTTTTTGCATGAATCAACACATCGTCCATATATACAATAACCTTATTTTGATGAATGAGAGGAGCGAGGATGGTGTCCATCATGTTTTGGAATGTCGCTGGGCTATTGCACATTCCAAAGAACATAATGGTGGGTTCGAATAACCCTTTATGTGTACGGAAAGCTCCTTTCCATTGATCTCCATCGAAAATGTGAATGTTGTTGTATCCAAGTCGTACGTCGAGTGCTGTGAAATATTTCGATCCTTGAAGTCGGTCGAGTATTGATTGGATACTAGGGATTGGATAGGCATTTTTGATGGTGTGTTCATTGAGGTATCGATAGTCTTGACATGGTCTCAAAGATCCGTTTTTCTTGGATACAAAGAAGAAAGGAGAAGCCATTGGTGACTTCGACGGTCGAATGTATCCCTTTTGTAGATTTTCTTCTAAGAATTTGTCAAGTTCAAGGGTCTCTCCATACAATAACTTGTATGAGGGAAAAGCTTTCGGTTGAAAAGATGGTTTCATCTCGATTTTATGGTCGTAGGTTCGAGATGGTGGGAATCGTTCGCTTTTCTTTTTGCTGAAGAGGTCGAGGAATTCGTGAAGATAGTTGGGTACGATTTTTGTGGGATCGGTTTCTTTCTTTTCTCCGTGTTGTTGGGCGAATGTCTGAGAGTGTGATGTTTTGGCATTGAATTCGATGAAGTCTTTGTCTGACAGGTTGAATTCATCCAGTCCGATTGTGTTAGGAAATGCTGAATCTAGTAGGGTAGTGAATTCTTGGTTTTCAAGGTAGGATTGCCAAGAAAGGGTTTTCTTGGTCCAATCTACGTCGGGGTTGTGTTTTGAAAACCATGGGATTCCATAGATTATTCGTGGTCATCCTAGGTTTGCGACGATCACATTGGTTTTGATTTGTTTTCCGTAAACGGTAGTTTCGATTACTACGTAATCGGTGATGGATGTGTTTTCTACAACTGATCCGTCTCCATTCCTAATGGCGAGTGGTTTTGGAAGTTTTCTTCTTGGAAGTTTCCATTCGTTTGCGAGATCTTGGTCGATAAGATTGGTTCCTGCTCCTGAATCAAGGAGTGCTAAAGTATCCACGGTTCTCTCGGGTAGGTGCACTTTGAGGGGAAGATAAAGAGTGTTGGATTGCATGGGGGTAAGGGAAACTTCATTTAAATAAGAGAGTCCGGTCGGGGGCTTTGGTCTGGGGTAACTATCATTCTGTAGTCCATTCGAGAAATAAATAGGTCTGTTTGAATCTGGGGTTGATGAGCGAGAGGATAAATAAGAGGATGTGCACTATCCAGTAGAGGGTTTTGACAAATTAGACGTGGATGCTAATCGTCTGAGACAAAATCCTGGATTTCTCGATGGACAAATCCGGGTTGATCTGCATGCTCGTTATAGACGTTTACAACTTCTTCATCGTTGGGGATGCTTTGGACGATTTTGTTAAGTTGCATGCTTTGGAAGCATCTCTGGTTCTTCTTGTCATTATCGCATGGTTTCCTAGGCGATACGGGTCGCTTATGTTTGGCATTCTTGGATTGGGAGTTTTGTGGGATTTTTGAAAGGCGTGCTTTATGCTTGGGACAGTCTCGAGCAAAGTGTCCTGTTTGCTCACATTCGAAGCATGTTCCTTTTCTGAGGTTTTCCTTTTGACAGGAAGAAAGGATCGTATCGAATGCTTGTAAGATTGACTGCTTAACGTTTTCTTGATGATCTTCATTGTCGTCTTCGCTTTCATCAGACGATGAATCATCGTTTTGTTGATAGCCTTGAGAAATCGCAAAGTTCTGAAGTAATGCTTCCATAGCATCGACGTCCATCACATTTGGGTCTCTACTAGGTTGGGGCGGGATGTAGCCTTGACTCTGGTAATGATTATGCCTTTTCGGTTTTGCCATCTTTCTTCGGGAGTATATCTGGGGGTGTCTTCGATAATAGTCTGCCTCCATTCTTTCAGTTTCTTCCGCCGCACGTGCCGCCATGAACCATTCCTCCAAGTTGTTTCCTGGATGTTTTGAAATAGCTCGGATTGCAATGCTCGGGTCGAGACCTTCTCAGAATTGATGAATGAGTTGTTGGGTTTCTCTGACTCCGGCTCGGTTAGCCAGGATTCTGAACTCCATGATATAGGTTTCGACGGGTCTTTGCAATTGTTTGAGTGCGAGCCACTTTCTGAGGAAGCTTTCGCTTTCGTTGAAGGGTAAGAACGATTGATCCAGGGCTTGCCAAAATGCTTCGGCGGAACCGAAGGTAGGTACTCCGTTTTGCATGTGATGGGTAAGGAAATCTCTTTGCCAGAAACTTGCTCGTTCTCCCATGTTGTAGAGTGCACAGATGATGATGTCATGATCGGATGGGAGTTGATCACGGTTTGCCAAGAAGTAGAGCGAAAGTTGCTCTTTCCATCTTTGGTAATCCTGAGCGGTGCCATTGAACTCTTTGGGTAGGTCGTATTTAATTCCTCTGTAGTTGTTTTGTGGATTGTGTTGTTGTGGTTGTCCAAAGAATCCTCCTCCACCTCCTCCTCCTCCTCCTCCTCCTCCTCCGTCTGGATTTCCAGGCGGTCCTTTCCCTTTGGAACTTTGCATTGGTTGATAGATGTTGTATTCTGGATTGTTTGCCCTATATCCAAATGTATTTGCTGCCAAGGTTTCGGATCCTCTATAAGGTTCGTTGGATTCCATTGGTGATCCTTCTCTTTGTGATCTGTAAGAGATTTCGGATTCTGATTGTGAATGGGCGGTAACGGTGGAAGATCCTTGTGAAGGCATTTCTTGGGTTTCAATTGGTCTGGTTTGGATTGTAGGGGGTTCTGTTTGGTGGAAGTTTTCAAGTCTAGCAAAGGTTTCGTTGAGATTGGCTGTGTGTTCTTCTTCGTAGTGTCTGCTTCTTTGTCTTTGGATGGCTGGGAGTAAAGATGGTTTTGTTGGAGGGGTTGGAAGGTTGGGGAGTTGTTGTGAGAAAAGAGTGTTTTGAGACTCTCGGGATTCGATTGGGGAATTGTTTTGAGACTCTCGGGATTCGGTTGGTTGTTCGGGTTCACTTTCTGGTTGGAAATGACTTCGGAATTGTTTAGAGAGGCGCGCTGCGAGGTGTGGGGGGTTTGCTCTTCTACGATTGTTGGAAGATGAGCTATCGGACATTCACGAACAACAATTGATGGGTGTCGTTTGAGTATTAATTCGATTATACATTGTTGTGTATCAGGGGTGATATTAGTTTTAAAAATAGAATCAATAGAGTTTGATGAATTTGGATTTTCGTCAGATTCGTAATCTGAGTAGTTTTCTGTTTGATCGTTGATCTTGCTGATCCACGATGGTGATTCGGGTTCTTCAGATGACGTTAGTCTACTAGTCGGACTCTCATGGTCGGACTCTTCTGATTGGCTGCCTTTGTAGTTTGTACGCAAGGAATCAGGTTGGTTCTTTGGCATGCGCCAGGGGTGATATATAACTCTCAGGTGTGATTCCTAATCAGAGGCTTGCCGGTTATAGATCGGTTCAGTGTTCTTCTCGGGTGTAGCGCGAAGCAATACTAGCTCGTAAGAGATGTCGGATGGCACAGCAACTAGGCAATGAGAACCAAACATGACAGGTTTGTTGTGGGGATACTACTGGAATCGGCACAGTAGGAAGTTTAATCTTATTGTTAAGATTTACAGTCAGAGCGCCTAGTAACGTCATGTGTCACAACACGTGATTGAGTTACGTAAGACAGCGGCTAACTGGTCTTTAACCTACTTCAATTAATAAGCTTGAGTATTCTCGAAAGCCTAGTAAGAGAAGGCCAAGAAGACTTGAGGTAAGTCTAAGGTAGCGCGAGGTTCGAGACAACAACAATGATACAAGTGAATTCAAGGCAGGGCAAGTAAACACAAGTAGTCCGAGAAACAAAGGAAAGATTAAACTTGCGTTTAATCTTCCAGATACAAGTCCTTTAAATACTGACTAGATGAAACGATATCAAACTATGAAACTACAACTACAAGTCCGAAAATCACTATCACAATTCTGATAAATACGTATCTGTCCGCTGATGTAACAGCTATCATAGTTAGATATCTAATAGTTCAAATCCAAACACGATGTCCATGAAACCATCATTGTCTGTTAATCAATCCTGTTAGTCCATAACAATCAAACAGCGAAACCGTTCCTCCTGATCCTCCTAATAACGTCCATCCAATTATACTCGTCCCAATCAACATCAAATTGTTCTTCTTCCACATCAAACTTTCCAACGTACTCTTCCCAATCTAGAACCGCAGTCTCGGTCCTGGTGGCTGTGTCGGCATCTAGGATGATTAAGTCACAATGAGCGTCAATCAGGTCGACGTTTATAACAGCTGGCTTGAGCCCAAGGATGGATCTTGGACAGTATGTCAAACTATCAGGCCAGGAAAAAACAGAAACAGCTATTTCACAAATGAAGATATCCTTGACCAATTCCAAGATATGGTTGATATTACAAAAATCATTGCCCCTCATGATAATCACATATTTATCTATGACAATGCCTCTACTCATCTCAAATGAAGGGGAAATGCTCTTTCACCCCAGAAGATGCCTCTGAAAACTCCCAAGCCAGGAAAGAACTAGTTGGTTGAAGTCCCTGAGGTTGACCCTGGCTCTAAGAAATCAAAGCACAACCCTGATGGATCAGTCCAGAAGATCAAGATTCAGATGGAGGATGGCTTCTTTAATGATCAGCACCAATCTCTCTACTTTTCTGAGAGTCATCCCCATGCTGGTGTATTCAAGGGAATGGCTCTGATACTTGAAGAACAGGGTTACAATGTTAAAGGAAAGCTGGCAGCTTGTGGAGGGAGCAAGTTTAACTGTGCTCCAGGTGCTCCTGATTGTTGCTGTTGCTGGATGTTGTTCAATGAGCCAGATTTCATGAATGTCAAATCTCAGCTTGAAGAGGTTGCAGCTGAACTTGGCATCCAGGTTCTATATCTCCCTCAGTTCCATTGTGAGCTTAACCCAATCGAGCAGTGTTGGGGCTATGCAAAAAGGGTCTACCAGCTATTTCCCCCCTCACCATGAGAGGATCATCTTCAACAAAATACCTTTATGGCCCTTGCTGAAGTCCCTTTGCAGTCAATCTGCAAGTGAGTTAATTTCATCACAGTTTACTTACATGGTCACCTAAAGCTAACTTATATGCCTATGAAAGGTTTGCTATCAGATCCCAAAGATTTGTTGATGCTTACTTGCAAGAGTTAAATGGATGACAGGCAGCTTGGGCAGCACAGAAATTTCATGGTCATTGTGTACTCCCCATGTCTATCCTTGAAAAGTTGGATGAGGCTGATATATCTTGATATATTTCTGGAACTAGTCTTCCAATTTTCAGTATTTTGCTATAAGATCTCATATATACTCCTTACACTACTACCAACAAAATTTTCAGCCTTGATTTATCATATTTTGAAAGGCTAGTGATGGACATGGGGATTTCTGTTGCTCAGACACCTTTCTAGGGGAGGTGTCACAGTTTTTGTAACAGCATGTGATGTTGGTGGGGTATGTCATCACAAAAAATCAAAAAAAAAACAGATATCACTAGTGGCTGTAGTCATTGGAATCTGCACCAATGGTGTACTGTAATGTCTGGTTTTCAACAATATTCCTCTCACCTGGATGGTGAGAGTTTGAAAATAGATTAGCAGTCCACAGCTAGATGATGTAGCATGATCAGGTTGTGTTGCCCGATATTATAGTGCTAGGTCCTTATATCTAAGAGTTTGCCAGATTTTTTGTATATAAGCTCATGTCAAGTAGAAGTATCATGATATGGACCAGAGCTTATACTGTCAGCTATCCAACTTCCGATGGAGTTCCTATAGGGTTGTGTTGTGGTGAAGAAGATATCATATGGTGATGTCAGACCAAATGAGCAAATTTGATTGAGTGGACAGAGGTTGTCAGCTAGAACCATCATGATAGTTGATGCTGAGAGTCAGATCATTAGGTGAGAGGGATCACATGGAGGGATCAACCCCTGGTTGACCCCATCATTACCAGCTATGTCACTTTGGAGATGTCAAAAGTCCGGCAACCTTCTTGCTGATTCCATGAACTGAACCCCAAGATTGGTTTGAAGGAAGAGTATTAGAAAAAATAGAATATTTTTTGAATAGTTGGCTTGGGCAAGATTGGTTACAGATCACCATAGTCTAAGTCATCTGAATCATCTGAATTACTTAGGTATCCTCTATCATTGTCCTTCCCCTCATCTTCCTCTTCCTGAGTACACTCAAGCTCCTCATAAAAACCCCTTTCACCCTCAAATTCATCCTCATCTTCAACATCATCTCCTCTATCCCTTTGGTTGAACAGTTCAGACATATCATTTTCACTAATATCTCCTTCCTCATCCAACCCTCCATCAGCTGGCTCATCCACATCTAGTATTGAGCCTGGATTTACAGAAATACCAAGCTCTTGATAACCAATACCTAGCCTAAGGTATCTCATGTAGATGTTGTGATCTGCAAATCTGTTGATGGTCATATCAGCAGTGGATAAATGACTGATTGTATGATGTGATATGCACATGTTGACATAGAAATTAACCCAGTCATCCATCTCACTGTTGACTCTAGCTTCAGTGTTACCCTGTAATGATAGTAGTTGTGTTGTACAGCCATTGGAAAAGGCAGGCACTAAGTGACAGGCCCAAATAACCTGAGAAGGATCTAGAAAGCTAAAGCTAAAGTCATTGGTGTCTGGAACAAAGCCAATTTTAGGTAACTTAGCAAGGTGTTGTCCAGATGAATAGCCTAGTTCAAATTCAAGCTATTGAACCCAGAGGAACTCCATGGTTTTCCAACAAAAATCACAGGAGGTAACCCCCATATGCTGTACTTTGGCATGGAAGATCCCAATTACTTGTGCATACCAAAACAGATGGGCATTTTGGTCAAATTCAGTATCAGCAGAGACAACCATACAAAAGGAACAGTTTCAAGGATTGAGTATATCATAGTCATGCCAAACATCATATGTTGTGTAGTTGATGTCGGTGGTCTTGTGATGAAAAATAGTATTATTTCGCAGGTGAATTGCATTTCGGTCTGCATTTGTGAAGTCTTTGTGCATGTCCCCATCAAAAGTATGGTCCTGAATGTATCCTAATAAATGGTCCTTGAGCTTGGAAATAAATTTCTGTGCTCACACCAGCAGCTGTAAGGTGACTTAGAAATCACAAACAATATATTGAACTTACATTTTTTGCAGGGTCTGCTGGGTTTTCTTGCACAAATGAGTATATATTGATTGCATCATCTTTATTGTGTGAGATGACATGGTGATGGGCAATGTTACTTGGACCTCCAGCTTCAAGGATTTCCTGTTTCTCCATGGAGCAGAAGGCTTGATGATGAAGGTACTTGTCACCAATTTGGCAGAGTGCATTCTTCTTGTTGGTAACACTGTACAGCCTCTTAATCATTTGATGAGCTTGCTCTCCCTGATTTGAGTCATTAATAGCGAAGCCTGGATAACAAGTCACAAAATCCACATACCAACTGTGTTGAGTATGAGTTGGTTGTACTGAACTGGCAAATATGAGCTATGTAGTCATCCATGAAGTGGAGTTTCACCATTGAGAGGTTTAGAGACTTTGGAGATTCTGAGGCTGGTGTTGCTTGTTGGTTGGAAGCTCGATGCCATTGTCATGCTGCAGCTTCTTGAGGGAGTTCCATAGTTGAAAAATGTGGACAAGTGTGATTGTGGAAGTAACGTAGCAACTGTCCAATTTCATTGGTCAGGTTACTAAGAAGTTCAAGGGTACTGTCACTGTGCAAGTGAAGCTTCACAAGCATGTGCCATTCCACAAATTGGTAGAGAAGTTTCATGAGATGCTGGTTGTGAAGCAAGGGTAATAGTGCCTCAAAACAAGGCAAAGCACACTGAATATGTAAGAAAATGGAACTAAAAATCATTGCAGAAAAGCCCTACTTGAAGGAGATCCTCAAATTATGAGCAGCCATTTTTTTCATCTCAGAGCTGTTGGAAGAAATGTGACAGATTCCACCTCCACTGTTACCAAATACAGGAACAGAGCAATATCTTAATATACAACCAAGTTAGTGATATGCTTTGGTTGAGAAATCACACATTGGTCAGCTTACCTTTCATCCAGTGTGGGGATGAGATTATTACCAGCAGAATATAAGATGCAGATCAGGTGAGTAAACAGTGTCTTCCATGTTCCTAGCTTTATCTCATAAAGCAATTCAACAGTAAGCATAGCCAACAGGTTGAAATCATCACCCAATCATTTGGCAAATGCATTCTATGGTAGTGGTTAAGTAATGTAGCTCAAAAACTCTAAGAGTTGTCAACATACTGCAGTAGGTACTGCTGAAATGTTGCACAGTAACCTTTCAACTGCTGAGCTATGGATAGCAAGACCAAGGTCATAGATAGCCTGCTGGGTGGTAGTAATCTTGTCAGCAAGATATGTCTGGATCTTTTCTGTTTGAGTTTTCTGATCATGTTTGAGGCCGAGATTATGGAGTTCTGATTGATGGACCAGGCAATGTGGGTAGGGAAATAGGCCCTTGTCATGAATCATTGCCAAAAGAACTCTGTTATTATGTTAGCTTACACCCAAGACATGCACCAGAAATCACTTACTTTTCTGGATAATCAGCTGAGTAGCTGAAAATCCGTGGATAGACCCACTGTTCAACACCATCAATACACTTGATCACAATACTATAGCGGTACGCATTAACAAACTCATCATCAAGTGTTATGGTGACGCCGGCCCGGTCCTAAGCTGGCGTGATAAGTATTGGGTTGATCTTATCAAAGGGGACTCCTTCTCGGTAAGCAACAAAGTCATTCACTAAGTCAGAGTTATAATACGGTGATTATAATAGTAAAGACTTCAGTAATTGAGATCTTAGAGCTTAAGTTCAATTCGACTTTGTATAGATAAAGGCTTGTATTGAGTCTCCACCTAACCAAGTAGAAACAATGTTTCTTCTTGGTAGATGTCGACGACTTATATATGATACAAGTCTGTATCTAATATTAACTAGGGCTAAGGGCTTCTAACAAAGAAGAGAAGCGTACAGCTTCCTTAACACTAATTAAACTATATAAGACACGATCTGTCAAAGAAGCTTTAGAAGTTCTTCTTTGATCATCTGATCGATCACAAGGTAAGTCCAAATATAGTGTAGCTATATTTAACTATCACATGTCATTAAAACATAAACAAAACCAAACAAGTCATAATGAATTATAACAAACCAGAAAATACAAGAACAAATAAGAGGAAAATATAATTGTGATATTACTTAAGTAAAGCTAATATCGACTTCATATTGTAGATGGAACAAATGCTAGATATAATCAATATACATAACATCAAGTATGAGCTCCCAAACTCAGTGCATAAGCTCATGCTGACAATGAGCCTTGATCTCATCCTTCTTTGAGTGCCAGGATACATGGAATCTTGAGGCAAAATTGTTGAATGAATCAGGAAACTAGAATATATATATATACAGTCTGTCAGTGAGATGAAATGTGCAAAAAAGGCGAGCATTTCCTACCAGTGGTACATAGGCTAGATGATGCAAAGCTCCCGAGTTGGCCTATGATCAAACATATTTGGATAGGTTTCCTAGCATCATGTAAATCAGCCAGGCTTTTGCATTTCCAAAGTTGGCTAAATGGGTGGCATTGGAGGCAAACATCAGAGCTGCAATAGTCTTGTTGTGCTTGCAGTGCAGGTTGTCAGGTGGTAGTTTCCCATGAAGTTGGACGTTTTTGTACTCTTCAATGAATTTATCTGAGGTGTAAACCTCACCATAAATGCATTCACTCTGTGAATCATTGGATGGATTTTGATGAAAGAGCTTGAAAGGGGAGTAATGAATAAGATGTGCAAGAGGATCATTAAAGGCCTCACAGATGAGGGAAGTGAGACTGTGATGGAGGAGGCCAGGAATATGATGCTCCTGTGGCAGTTTATTGGGATATCCACTTGGAACAAGAATACTGATGGGGGAATTGCAGAAGCAAGAGTGAAAGTTGGTGCTCCTGAGTTGCTGGTCCATCTTCTGGTTTTCTCAATGGGCATTAAACCCTCTCACATCCTCGATGCAGAACTTGGGATCAAGAAGGCACTCCTTGACCAACAGATTCATGTTGGATTCCCACTTCGATGTTTTTCCATTATTCAACCATCTCATCAAAAGTTGTGTGCTCTTGTTCAAAAATGGCCAGTAAGAGGGCTTGTCACATTCCACCTTCTCTTCAGACAGATCAGTAGGTTCCCCAGTTTCATTTGTGGTGGGAGGAGTGGTATGCATGTTCAAGAGATTGTTGAGTGTGAGTTGAGAGTCAGGATCAGAGGAAGGATGCTGCAGATACTCTCTCCAGAGACCAAACTAGTTGGCTACAGTCTGCAAATAATCCCATACAACAAGAGTGACAAGACAGACTGAGGATGATAAGCCTGAAGTGTGTTGGGCTTGGGGACTATCTTTGGGTGGAGGAATAGGAGGAGGTGGTTCAGGGAGGATGTTACAAAGGCACTTGGGTAAATGATAATTTTGTTGAGGCTGCCCAGATGCTGTTGTGGAAGGAGCAGGCAATACATGAGTATTGGGCAATCTGTCTACCCCATCGACATCCATTGACATCTGTAAGTGGTCATTGAAACTTGGAGTGAGTCCTCAATCTATTACTGGGCTGTTTATCTAAAGCAGAGGCTTGAGAACCTATTGAATCATTAGATGATCTGCTTGATTCAACAGAAGATATACATTATATTTTTAGATGAGGGCTGCTTGATGTGAGTAATATCCTGCAATGTTTGACATGAATAAATTTCTTGTGATTGCTTGCAAATGTGCAGTAGATGAGGGCAGCTCTGTTAATGATAACCTAATGCAGAGGCCTTTTTAAATCCCTTTCCACTCCCAACAATGCAGGTATATTGAGTTCGCTGGACAGATTGTGGTATGAGGCATGAGAGAGTAAAGGAATCAACAAAAGACATTGTTAGCTTCATCTGAGCTCAGCAAAGTAATAGCGTAGTCGAAGCCAAAGCTCTTCAAAGTGCCAGTAGCAGGCATAGCATTGATTCTTGGGGACTTCCATATGTATTCTAGCCAAAACAATTTCTGTTTACAAATAAATAAATGTGATCTATAGGTGGTGGTTAAACAGAGAGAGCCACTTGTAGTGAATAGCAATGCTCTTAAGTGGCACAAATTGTGTCATGTGACCCACTGATGTGCAGCACACATCCGTTTTTGGAGTGCCAGTCTTCAAAACAATACTTCTTCATTCTACCTCTATGATCCCAGTAGAATAGCTCATGGTGTAAGTCCTCAGCTTTCCACTTGATGACATGCTAGCTCATGATATAAACTCCAGCTCACCACTAAATGACAATCTGTGGAAACTTCAGCATCCTATATGAATGGGATATATAGAGGTGCATCATCAGTCTATGTGTCTTGTCATTGCTAATTCATCATATCAGAATCCCCAAAGACTCTACACCAACTTCTTTCTAGGTGCAGGGCACCAGAGCTTCATGCTGGTGGCAGCTCACTCTCTTCTTTGCTACTGGAGAGGCCTCCCAATCATCCTAAATGCCCAGTCTTGATATGCCAGGGTGACCATACTACCCCCTACCAGACATCCCCACCCACAGTCCTCTCTGTGCCCAATGCTCCTCTCCAATCCCATGCTGAGCTCTGGTATTTCTTCAACGACTTGGGCCCCATCAACACCAAATCCTTTGCTGGTGATGCCACACCAGACCCTGGCAGTGTGATTACCCAGTCTATCCCAGATGACACAGAGTCCGTCAAAAGGTGCCCCTTATCACTTAGTAGGGGCCAGGCTACATACAGTGAAGATACTCCCCCTGGTGCCAGCATCCACTTGGGTGGTAATGTGCACTCACCTCCAGAAACACAACCCAACACTCCCATAGTCACAGATCAGGGCTCTAGCCCCTCCCATCTCAGCCTCAGCCCATCACTTGAAGAGATTGAGGGGATGAAAGAGGCCCAATTCCCTCAAGCATTGGGAAGATGCCATACTGTTTACAGTGAGCCAGTTTTTAGAGACCTTCCTACATCAATCTACTGATACTACACTACTCTCAGACTTGAACAATGAAGATGAAGTTGCTGCAGCCAATGAAGCCAATCACAAGAGCAGGCACAGGTATCTCGCCTACAATATGGCTAATCTTTCATCAATATCTTCATCTGCAGCCAATGTGCCATCAACCCCAGAAAAAACACATTTGCCTATTACCCCCCCTCATCAGGCCCACAAGGGAAAGAAGAGGGGCTTTTGTTCAGACAGCAGCTCAGATGGGTCCTCTGTGAGTTTTTGCTCTCTCCAATTTTCTGAGTCTCATGATTTCCGTGTTTTTTTTTTGCAGGATGAAAACACCTTCAATGACTTGCTGCACACTCACAGTCCCAGGAAGAAGAAAGCCTGTTATTTCAGGCATGACTGAGGATTTTGCAGCCCAACTCAAAGGAACCTAATGGTACCTATTGTACATTTTGTATTAGTACACCATTGTGATATACTCATTTTGCTTTTGACACAGTATAATGGTATCTCCAGCAGCTTGCAGCCATCAAACTTAGGAATCAGATCCTGACACTTTACCATTTCAAGCACATACCTCCCTCTTGTGTGCTTGAGTATGGAGCTGGGTGGAGGACCTGCCACAATAGTGTATGGAGCTAATAATCATTGGAAAGGCTGCTCCTCTTCAACCACCACTTCACTGCCACCTTTATGATAGTGTCAACAATGATTTAAGCAGGCTGGCAGTGGCTAGCACTCCCCAGACTTTCTTGCCTATTGCCCATGAACCAGTACCCATCTCACAAAGCCACACCAGGCAGCCAAACCCCACCTCATTCAATCCCTTCCCACACATCTGAGGAAGAGAATAATATTCTTAAATGCAAGTTATGCGGTGCTGAAAATGAGCTTCACAAAGCAACACAGGTGTCCAAGCAACTATTGTAAGTCTTAGTATTCTCATATTCCTTTTGGCTCACTGATCACATTGCTCTGTAGCACCACCAAAACCTTGGGTTGGGCCATTTGATGAGTTGTTTCATGCTACAAGCCCCTTTTGAGCTTGACTGCAGAGGCTGATTGCTGTTGTGATGCGAAAACCGAAAATAAACAGGAAATACTAATATTTTCGTGATTTCACACTTAGTATTATAAAGAATAATGCTATGCCTAAGACCCTATAGTGCATTAGCGGTATAGCTACAAAGCTACTAAGAAGTAATATGGTCAACCAATATGACAGGCAAGACTGGTAATCTAGTACAGCTGTCCACTGTTGTGAACCATTCCAGGGATTTGAACCCTCAACTTTAGGACACCACATCACTGAATTACTGCTTTAGGACTTGAGGGAAACCTCCGCACCAAGAATGATCCAAATGATCTAAAAATAAGGACCAAGGTCTAGAACCAGATCAGAAGGACCAATGGACTGGTTAACAGACAATGATCTGTGTTTTCCACATGTACAAGACAGGAACCTAGCTACCCCACTGCTTAGCTATGTCATTTTCGCACTGCTCAGTCACCCAACTGTACTGGCCAAGCAAACCAATGGTCACATTGACAAGGCAGAGGTCCTCAGTTAAAGAAAATATCACAGCTGAAATGCTTACCCATGATTAAAAAAGGATTAATGAAAGAAACTCGCATGGTAGCTACTCCACTACCCATACAACAACCTAGCAATCAAACGGACCTACCGGTTGGTGTCACATTATAAAAGTATACCCAGTCAAATCCAGGACAATTCAGTCAATTTCTATTAGTCAATTTCGAGTCATACCTATTTCTTTCTAGAATATTTCATCTATTTTTGTATCTCTCAAATAATATAAAAAGGGCCTGACAGCATGTGGATAGGCAAGGAATCCTACGCCTCATAGTGCTATAGGGTGTGCAGACCACAAACTAAGCATTTGTTGAGTAAATAAGTGATCAACCTTCTAAGAGAACTCTAACAGGAAAGACTTCTACTAGTTAATCTAAGAAATATCCTAAGATGTCTCGAGTTCGACCTAGTGTCACAGCAAAGTAGCTACCAAGCTAAGAGGGCTTGTAGTTAAATTGTACAGACCGCACCAGCACCAGTGTGTGACTGAGTGGGTGATTATAAACAAGGTCCAGTTGACCTTAGAGGGAGACAGAGACAGCTTCAGGATAAAAGATCTTAGCTATAGAAGTCAACTAAGCATCACAAACTGTGCACTTAGTCAGGATTCTAGTACAGTGTTCGAGAATTTCCCAAAGTAAATAAAACAGCATTTAGTTTCATTGCACATTTCGCATTATTCAGCAGTAATTACACCAATCCTCATCAATTTCTCATACTTCCCCTTAAATTTGTTAGAGGTTACATTCTAGCTACCTAGCTAGTACTCCACTTGACATTATATCCATATGTCAAAGAGCCTCTACACCATGTCATTGCTGAGGTAGAGGGTACAATTGACTCCCCTCCTGCTAATGATGAAGAAGCTGAGTTAGCTAGAGTATGTGTACTCCTTTTTCCTTTTTCCCCTTTGAACCTGTCTCATGATTCAGTTTATTCTATTTAGGAGAGACTGTACTTTCACAGCCTATCACCTTTTGATCAAGATCACCCCCAAGATCAATGAGTATATGAAGATGCCCAACTCAGACAAACTCAAGGCCTACATCAATCAAGTATGTTGTCTAGGTTTTCTTTTACTGTTGATGGTAAGATCTAATGACCCTTTAGTTGCAGGCAGGTGCTAACACAGGCCATGTGGATGATAACTCTCGGCTCAAGTGGGAGGTCACTAATTGGATCAATGAGACATATCAACCCAAGCCTCCAATGCGACTCAGCACAAAAGATCGGGACAACCAAGGACTTCAGAATGACATCTGTGGGGAGCTTTTGACACCTGTTGAGTTAAATTGGAATGACCCCATGTATGTATTCTCTTCTGCCCATATTTTAAATATAGCTGATTCTGTGAAAGGGTTCAAGAAGCTATTTGAGAGGGCAGATCAGACCCTGATATCAATGATAGTTTCTTCTTACAATGCCTATATCTTGATGGGAAAGATAGTCTAGATGATATTGAGAGTGGTTTTCTCTGTAGCCATTAGCTACTTTTGGTATGTAGCTTGACCTTGGCTCTAGAAGTCACTTTTATTCATGCCACTTATTATCCTTAGGCATTTCATGCCATATTTATCTCACCCTCGGCTCAAGAGGATCAATACCAGGAAGGTCAGCTTGACGGCCCACCCCAAAAGAAGCAGAAGACTTCAGAAAAGTCTTTGAAGTCTAATGTCTCCACCATTCTCAACATGAATGGCAAGGTTACAGATCATGCAATTGCTTACACAGCTGTTTTGGTAAGTGAACACTGCCCTATCTATAAATTCCAACATTTACTGAGTCATTCCTAAGCTTGTATTCAACCTATATGATGCTAGCAGCTGGAGAGAATGTCATAACAGATTCAAGTTTAATGAATTCTATGAGTTCCTTGTCGATTACTTTGAAGATCTGCCAGACACTGCCTTGAAGACTGAGGTCCACTTGCTTTTAAACTGGTGGAACCAGTATGTCTTATGCCTTGCAGATCAGATCAGGTAGTTTTACAACTATATCACTTTCTAGGCAAATTTTTCCTTACCAAGTAGCATCCTCATCCAACTCGTGTGCTTCTCGCAAGAAACTGGCTGCTCAACGTGCAGCACACCATTGATCTGGGTAGATTGAATATACCATATCTAGATTGACATAGTGAGTGCCCATTTACCAATGTAACAATTGTACTTGAATATTATATACTTCTGTCAAGCACCAGCCATCATCAGCCCATCGGCGAGGGTTTGAGATATCTCTGATCATCATCTGGTGAAGGGATCAACAATTAGAAGATATTGCTGTGGAGATAGGCTTCCATCTGCACTTGGATCTCGCACCTGAGCACCCATCTGTTGTAACAAGTGGCAGGGATCTAGAGTGAAGATAAACACTCAGAATCATAGAATGAGACTATATATATTGATAATAATATATCTAGAGTGAAGATAAACACTGTAGGTAATATAAGTAAAGAGATTTTGTCCATAAAGCAAAATATGCTCACCTCAAAATTGTAGAACAAGACTGAGGTGCACGAAAGGCTACTCGAAAAATAAGAGAGTGACTTATGTAATACACGAGGTGGAAAAAGGAGTTAAGTCTGAAAATACTGCAAAGGGGTATATACACAACATGCCCACTCAACAAGCAAGTATCTACATGAGACCAAGAGTGGAAATGAAATGAGTGAACTTCACAGTAGCAAGTGCCTTGGTAAGACCATCAGCAGGCTGCTGGTCTGTAGGGATATATGAAGTTGAAATGTAGCCAGATTCATCACGATCACAGATGAATCGATATTTTGTGTCAATGTGCTTCATGCAGTCATTGAGATTCCCAGTGGTGATGAGAATGATGGCAGACTGGTTATCAGAACGAAGAGGAGTGGGAGTGGTGATCCGAAGGTGAATGGATTCAAAGAAATTTCGAAGCAAAAGGGCTTCCTGACAACCTGTGGCAGCTGCAATAAACTCAGCCTTAGTAGATGAGGTTGAAATGCAAGCTTGTTTGCGTGAAGCCTAGGTGACAGCACCACCAGTGAGACAAGTAACAAAACCAGTGATGGACTTACGATCAGTCCGATTGCCAGCCCAGTCAGAGTCTGAATAGACAACTGGTTCATCAGGTCCTTCTTTAGCTTGATAGACAAGCTTGTAGTTGGATGTGCCATGTAGGTAGAAAAAAATGTGTTTGACTGCCTTGAGATGAACTTCACCAGGAGCAGCAACATGACAGGCTACAACACCCACTGCATAGGAGATGTCCGGAAGAGTGCATACACTGGTGTACATGAGCAATCCAATGAATTGTTGATATGTTGTGATGTCAACTTCAGGATTTTCCCAAACATGGAGGGAGAGGGTGCTCTCCATAGGGGTCTTCACCAGTTGGCAGTTGGCCATGCCATGACGTTCGAGGATGTCTTCAATGTACTAAGACTGCGAAAGACTGACTTCCTTTCGGTCATCACTTTGCATCACTTCCATTTACAGAATCCACTTTGCAGGGCCAAGATCCTTCATGTCAAAATGAGAGTTGAGTTCGGATTTGGCACATTCAATGGCAGCAAGGTTGGCAGAGAAAAGGAGAAAGTCATCAACATAGACAGCGATGATGGTGAGTGTGCCGTTTTCATTTTTGACAAAAACACCATGATCAGAAGCACTGTGAGTGAAGCCCATGGACTCCAATTCAGTGCAGACCTTCTTGTACCACTTGCAACCAGCTTGCTTGAGCCCATAGAGTGCATGGTTCAGTCGCTAGACAAGTCCATCAGTTTTCTTTGCCCCAGGAGGAATCTTCATATAGATCTCCTCGTCGAGATCTCCATTTAGGAATGCAGCCTTTGCATCCATCTGATGGATGTACCACTGGTGCTTCGCTGCAAGGGCCAGGAGAGTCTGGATGGCAGCATGTTTTGTCACAGGAGCATAAGTCTCATTGTAGTCTACGCCCTCCACTTGTGAGAAGCCTTGGGCGACTACACAAGCCTTGTAGTGTTCCACCTGGCCGTCAGCATCGAGTTTTCGCTTGAAGACCCATTTGCAGCCAACAACGCGATGGTTCTTAGGCCTTGCAACCTTCGTGAACAGCTCCTTCCTTGTAAACTCCTCCAGCTCCTCTGCCATCGCTTTTCTCCACTCAAATGCGTCGGGACGGGCCATTTCCTCCTCATAAGTGACGGGGTCACGATCTAGGGACGCCGTTTTCGCGGTTTCATCGCCCACTGAAGCCTGAACAGGCTCAGGTATCTCCTTCTCCTCTCCAGGACCTTTCTCATCCTCTACCTCCTCCACAGTCGTCTTGACCTTCGGCACACCGGAGTTTCGCCGATATGAGCTACGTTGATACATGGGATCGTCATCCCGAACAGGAGCACGGCGATTTCGAGTAGAACGACGAAGTTCCGGAGGTGGAATGGGGAGGGGATATGGAGTAGGGAAGATGGTCGATTTTGCGATGGATCCGGCCTTGGCGGACGCGTTCGGTGCTCGTGTGGGGGCTTTTGAGGTCGAGGAACTCGAATATGAAGTCCCCTTGTCGACACGTGTCGCCGTTCTCGTGGTAGAGCGTGTGGATCGAATGGGAGTAGACTGTAGAACATGGCGAAGCTCGGGATCATCGGCTTCATTCGCGGTCTCGTAGTCGGACTCTTCGGATGCGTCTGGACTGGGAGCGTCCGTCGCAGGTTGTTTGGAGTCGATCGAGTCAGCGGTTGCCGAGATATCGCCCTCTGAGTTGTCCTCATCACCATCAACCTTCCCTTTGACCAATAAACCTGGATTTTCGTCGTCCTGACCATCCTGGCCATCGGAGTAAGCGTCAATGACCACTCTAGTATGATCTACTTCACTTCCCTCGTCGAAACGAACATCTCGTGCTTCAAAAACGCGACCAGAGGAGTGGTGAGTGAGAATATAAGCCTTCCTTCTAGCTGAGTACCCCAAGTGAGTGCAGTGTAACGACTTGCAGCCAAACTTGGCTTGTTTATTCTTGGGAATGAGAGCATGGGCATCACAGCCAAAGACATGAAGATGAGCAATGGAAGGTTTGTTGCCAGTGTAGGCCTGGTAAGGTGTAGGGAGCACAAGCAATTGCGGGCCTTCGGCACTTGTCCCTAATCGCGTCTTATCAGTTCCCTTTCCATTGTTCCATATCATTCCTTAGTATGTTCTTGTTTATCTTTCCCTTTTCGTATAACCGTTTTGTAGAGTATTTAAACCCCCTGTATTCGATAGAACAAGGCAGTCTTCGCCTCTCTAACAATCGAGAGTATAGTTGTGCTTGTTTAACTTGCACATGCTATTTAAGTGAAGATTATCATCTATTCCCTAATGGTGTGACCTTAGCATTACATATTTTTAAACAACTTTTCTCTACTCTCTACCTTGTTCTCTCTCTCTCGTATCTAGTCTCATGTCCCTCAAGGATTGGCCACCCTTCGACAGTTTGCAAGACCACATTCTTCAGTCTAACAACAAAATCTTGATCAAGTAAGTTTCTATTATGTCGTACGATGATGAACTTGCCCAGACCCTCAAAGGCATCAATGATGTTCTGCGAGAGGGTTCTGAATTGCTCAAGGGTGGCAACACCCTTGGAGCTGGCAGTGCTCAAGCCAACCATGGGTCAGGCAGTGAGTTGCGGGGTGATCACAATGGTGAAAGTGCTTGCCTGAGTATCTCCCTTGGCATTGCTGGGGATGAAGGGAAAGGAAATACAGAGGGCACATCTGGGCTTCCAGCTCAGGATGGTGCCGACTCCCCTAGGCTGTCATATGCTGATGGTGCTGGATCAGTGGAGTTAGACCCTGAGGCACCAGCATTATTGTCAGAAGGTACTGAAGGGCAAAAGGTTCCTTCCATGGACCAGGGGGAAAGGGAGCCCTCCCTCTGGTCAGACATGGAGGAAGATGGTGAACTTGGCCCAGTACCTACCTTTGGTCAAGTTCGCTCTGAGGACTTACTCCCGGAGCAGAGTGCGGATGAATACATTTTCGAAAATTTCACTCACCGTAAGCTATAGAGTAAGCATGAACAATGTAAGAGATATATCTTGCAGCTTGAAGCTGAGCATAATGCTCACAGAGCTGAAGCTGAAGAACTCTGTGCCCAGCTGGAGGAACTCAACCTCCAGAAGGAATCAGAGGACTTGTCTCAACCGAACGAGCTTGAATCAGGAGTTCCCCGATATATCCGTGCTTCCTCCTCATTGCCCCCAACTAGTCTAATAAGGAGGGCAATGTTGGGCCCGAAAGCACCTCCTGAAGCGGCTCCTACTCGGATAGTCAGGATGAGTCAGCCTAGCAAAAGCAAAACATCAGGAACTGCCAAGATTCACCGACGAGCACCAGCAGTGCCTGGACTCTCGGAGAAAGCTGATATTTCTGAGAGTGACAATTCGGATGACTTTGGACTGAACCTGTTTGAAAACGAGCCAGATTCTGATCATGAAAGTGACTCAGATGGTACTCGGAGGCTTAAGCAGGAATTTCGCCGAAAGCATCGTGCTCAGTTGAAAAAACTTCAGTACCAGGCACAGTTTATCAAATCGGACCCACCATTTGTATATGGAGGTGAGATCCAGGCATCTACATTCAAAAAATGGTGCCGGGATGTTTGGGCTTGGGTCCAAAGAGGTTGCCTCTCTGATCAGGCAGGTATGGAACTCTGTGGCAAATTCCTGAAGGGTCGAGCCTATCACTTCTTTGAGTGGGATATATTAGACTTGAAGAAGCGATACACACTCACCGAGTTTTTCGAGCATTTATTCGATTATGTGTTCCCTGCAGACTTCCGTATGCAGCAGTAGGACAAGTTTGATGGATGTGAGCAAGGTAGCTCTCCAGTCTTGGACTACATCCGCCAACTTCAGGAGCTCTCTGACACAATTGGTGATCTTGAGGAAAAGGATATAGTTATTGCGTTCTGGTGCAGATGCAAGCCTTATCTAAGGTTTGAGATGTCTCATGAAGGCCTTGATCCCTGTAGTTTGTTGCTGGTAGCTCTTGAGAATACTGTGCTTCACCACAAACGTGCTCACCGGATTGCTGAAGAAGATAGTAAGCGTTCTCAGAAACAACCTCAGAAAAAGGGGAGTACCTTCTTGAGCACTAAACCCATGATGAGGGGACAAGGAGGGACCAACTTGAATGACAACTCTAGTCAGAAGAAAGACGAATCTTCTGTGGTTAGACCTCCTAGTGGGAACCAAAATAAGGCAAAACCCAAAGTTGACTTTGAAAGGAAAAAGCGACTGCGAAGTGAGGGCAAGTGCTATGGTTGTGAGTCAACTGACCACATCTTCAAGGATTGTCCTTGTCAGAACACAAAAAGGCCTCCATTGAGCCTATGTGCCATAGAGCTTACTAGCCCAGTTGAAATTCAGCTCGCTGCTATGTAGGAAGGGCATGAACTTGGATTATTTGGGTTGGGCTTACTGAGTGAGGATGACTTCCCAATGGGAAGGATTATCTCCCTAGGGGACATCCGCAGAGAACTCAGGAGGTGCCTCCTAGATTCCCTATATGCAGCAGTACCATTTGCCCTAGACTATGAGCAACCTGATGCAAAATACTCACCATTCATGACTGATCAGTTTGAACTCAACAATAACTCTTGTACAGACTCAGGGGAATGTGGTATTGGCTGTGTGTATATCCTAGACAATCATTCAGACACAGATTACCTTTTATGCTATGATTCATTATTGGATCCTGAGTTTGATGTAATCGCATGGTTACACAATGAGAAATCCAATCACTTCAATGAGATGATAAGAGAAAGGAGGAAGTCATCTTGGGCTGGGCCTTCGTATCCCTTCACCTTCCATTTGGGTGATGATAATGATGATGATCCCAACAATTCCAACGATCATGACAGTCCTACCTGTGGAAAATGGTCCAACAGAGCCAATGAGTATGATGTTGAGGAGTGCGCCGGCTCTGATGAATTAGATAATAGCCCACCTGTATGCGATACAAATAGCTCACTGCCAAGTAGTTTGTGCACTCGTCAGGGAGGCACAAGCTGGGGATCATTTCAGACACTCATTGATTGGGGAGATCAACCAACTCTTACCTTGTCTTGTATTGGTGTAAAAGGGAAGAGCAAACCACCTCCGAAGCTTGAGCGGTCAGCACTCTGAGTAAAGGGGACTGCACCATCTGTGATCCCCAGGCCAATTGTAGTAATGGTGAGAATAGCAGGACATGCTTGTCGGGCATTGCTGGACACTGGATCACTTGGTGACTTCATGTCTTCCACTCTAGTTGATCAGCTCAAACTACCGGTCACTGAGCTAAAAGAGCATTTACCTCTCCAGCTGGCTATTGCAGGATCGCGAGGGCGAGTTAAACATGTAGCTGAGTTGGCATTTGAATACCAGGATACACAGGACAAGCGTACCTTCTGGGTGGCAAATCTTGACAGTCATGATATCATGCTTGGACTGCCCTTCATGATTCAACACAGTGTGGTGTTGGGGCTAAACCCAGCCTTGGTCACTATTTGTAGTAACAAGGCAATGCCTTTGCCTCATGACCAGACATGGCCACTGACATCGAGTGCAGTATCAGTCAACAATGTGAAAACTGATTCTCTTCGAAAGGAGCTCACTGACTATGCTCGAGATATCTGTAAGGAGGCTATTGAGACCCCACTTCCACCTCTTCATGCTATTAATCATGTTATCCCATTGATTGATGAGAGTAAGGTCTATGCATGGCATCCATCTAGGTGCCCAGAGGCCCTGAAGCCCCTATGGAGGGTGAAGTGTGATGATTATATTCGGACAGGTCGCTGGGAGTTCCACAGTGGGACAAATGCGGTCCCTATGATAATGCTTAAGAAGCCCACTAAGGATGGGTCACTATGACTACGTACTGTTCTGGACACTCATCAGCACAATAAGAACACGAGGAAGCTCGCATCTCCCTTGCTGGATATAGATACTATACTTCGTAATGTGATGTCGCATAAGTATAGGTCGTTGCTTGATGGGAAGGATGCTTACGAGCAGATCCAGGTTGAACCAGCAGATGTCCTGAAAACACTGTTCACAACACCTGACAGTACAATGATCAGCCATGTCATGCAGATTGGTGACTGTAATACAGGAGCCACCTACCAGTCTCTGATGAATCATATATTTGCACCATACATTGGGGTCTTCATGGACGTATACCTTGACGATATTGTGGTGTATTCTGATACTGCAAGTGATCATATCAAGCATGTCAAGATTGTGATTGACACACTTAGGGATAACAATTTCTACCTGAGTGAACACAAGCTGCAGTTCTTTATGGACGAACTCGTGATCTTGGGGCATGTAATTGATGATGAAGGGATTCAGATGGATCCTGCGAAGGTGGATAAAGTCATTAACTGGAAGGTCCCAACAAACAAGGGGTTACTTGCCTCCTTCGTGGGTGCTGTAGGTTACCTTGCGAGTGGGTGTGATAAAATCCATACACCAATGGCTCTCCTCTTGAAGCACTCTGCTGCAACCTCTGTATGGCAGTGGACCCCTACAGAACAGCGAGCATTCAACGAGGTTAGGTCAATTGTTGAGCACTGGCATGACCTGCGGCAAGTGGCAGTAAACTATGGTGAGGGGGCTGAGTGGGTGAATCTCACCTGTGATGCGAGCCTCACTGGTGGCAGCAGTGTTCTCTCCCACAGGGGATGACTTCGCTTTAGCGAGTATAGTAGCATTCTGGTCAGGAAAGTTTTCGCCTGCTCAGCAGAACTATCCCGTGCATGAGTTGGAATTGTTAGCCATCGTTGAATCCTTGAAAAGGTTCAGGCACTTACTCCAGGGGATCCACTTCCGGATTTTCACAGATCATAAGGGGCTGGAATGGCTTTCAACTCAGAAGAAGCTCTCGCCACAACAGGCTCGTTGGCTTGAGGAGATATCTGAGTTTGACTTTGATATAATGTACATCTCTGGCGAAACCAACGTGGTGGCTGATGCTCTATCTCAAATGTACAGCGATGAGCCTAAAGGCACAGTTAGGTCACCAAGCGAGTATGTGAGCGCTGAGGAGGAGCATGCACTGTCAAGAATACTGCTTAGTCTGGTGACATGCCCCTTGTACACTGGCAGGGTTCTTGCACTCTCAGCAGTAACATGGCACTTGGAGGGCACCCGAGCAGCATTTCTGAATGTGAAACAAGTGGTTCTGAAGGTAGACGCTCTGGCTGAACCACTGGAGGGCGAGTCTAGTGACAATGAGACACCCGAACCTTCGGTTGAGGTGACTGAGGATGATGACTTACCTAAGAACAGGGCAGAGGAGTCTCCAGAAGCTGAGACTGAAGAGTTGCTTTCAGAAGCTCCCGTCTCATTACCAGACCTCATTGCACTAGGTGATCCCTGCTCAGATATTCACAAAAGTGTTAGAGGCTGCTATGAGGAGGATGCCTTCTTCAAGTTAGTCCTCAAAGATCCCACAGCCTACAGAAATTTTGAAGTCAGCAATGACCTGGTATTTCTGAAGAGCAATGGACGATGTACACTATGTATCCCAGATGTCAAGATCGGCGAGCAAAGAGTCTGTGAAATGATTATCTCACATGCTCATTCCATCCTGGCACATCTGGGCCCTTCAAAGACCACCACTTATCTTCGCAAAAGTGTCTGGTGGAAGGGAATGGTTTCAGATGTGCTGGCCTTTTGTGACTCCTGCATAACCTGTAAGACATCAAAGCCGAGCAATCAGCAACCATACAGCAAGCTGGAAACTCTGAGCATACCTGCAAGGCCTTGGGAGACAATTGGCATAGACTTTGTTGGGCCACTCCCTGAATCTGAAAACCTGACTGGAAAATTCGACATGCTCTTGGTGATCATTGACCACCTCACATCAATGGTACATCTAGTCCCAACGAAGCAGACTTACAGAGCCAAGGACATTGCAGAGGTGCTGTTTGATAGGGTTTACAAACATCATGGAATGCCTACACACATCATAAGCAACCGTGACTCCCTTTTTACCAGTACATTCTGGCAAACTTTGAATGAACTCACCGGGGTGGAGCTTCGTATGTCCTCTTCATATCACCCACAGAGTGATGGAGCGACAGAGAGAGCTAATCGCACTATTACGCAGATGCTATGTCAGTGTGTCTCACCCCACCAATGTGACTGGGTGCAGAAACTACCTGCAATTGAGTTCGCAATTAATTGTGCCAGGTCAGAGTCTACAGGCTACACTCCCTTCATGCTAAACTATGGCAGGATGCCTCGATCAATGATATTTGAGACCTCAGCAGAATACCCTGGTGTTCGTGTCTTCGCTCAGAAGATGAAGGATGCAGTGATGTCAGCCCATGATGCTATAATCAATGCACGGGTGAAACAGACTCACTTCGCTAATCAAAAGCGGCACAAGGCACCATTCACTGTCGGGGATTTGGTCTACCTATCTACCAAGAACTTGAGCATACCCAAGGGACGAGCTCGGAAACTATCACCGAAATACATCAGACCATATAAAGTCCTGCAGGAATACAGGAACAACTCGTTCCTGTTGGATATTCCACCAGAGCTGAAACAGCGTGGTGTACACCCCTCTTTCCATGCAGATTTACTCTGAATTCATATTCCAAATGATGATCAGCGCTTCCCAGGAAGGCAGGTGCCCCAAGTCATTGGGATTGGTCATGTTGAAGAATGGTCAGTTGACCACATCGAATCACACAGCGGATTGGGAAAATATTCCATGTTCGAACTGGTCTACAGAACAGGTGATAGAGTGTGGCTACCATTCCATGAGATGTCTGGCCTGGAAGCCCTTACTCAGTATCTCGAGTTACAAGGAGTAAAGAATGTATCCGGCTTACCTAGGGGGAAATTACACCCAACTACTGATGTGGATATTGTACAACCCCAACCATCAGACAATAACACCGGGACTTCAGTGACTCTCCAGCTTAAAAGTCTGAGATTTGGAGAGGGCGGGGTTCATTCTCCTCCTCACAAAATAGCCCCCATCCATGATCGTGAACTTAATCCCATCATGATCAAGCGCTACTTACGCTTCACGAATTTGATTCAGTGAGGGGAGTACAACCCCAGCAATCATCCGATCCCTGATGGATACATGGAATTCTTAGTTGCTCATCAACATGACGAGAACCCAGCATATCACTTACCTGTCCCGCCTGGGATCCATGCCCCCACTATTGTCGATGCAAACAGGCATCCTTCCATAGTATACGCCCCTCAAAACTTTGCTGTGCCGAAGCCGTCCCCTTCCCCTCCAGCACTGGCTCAACACTAGGCTGACTCCGTATATCATCAGCCTGGTGGCCAATATGGCGGTCATGGAGGGTACTCACAAGGACAATACTTCAATCCCCTTCATGACTTGACTGTGCAGGCTATGAGTGCATTCACTGATCATTATCACACTGAAATGGCCTGTCAATATGGCCCGTTCACTGGCGGTACCATCGGATTAATAGCTTCTCACCCTCATGTTGGGTTCAGGCTTGGCCGTCCTCGTGGTCGTGGTGGTCGCGGCAGCAGTCGTTGGATCTTCAAGGGACCACGGATTCATCCTCCCCACTACAAGAAGGGCAAAGCCAAGGCTGAGGCAATGGGACCTCAAGCTGGCGGACATCCGGAACTAGGGGGATCGTCCTCGAGCACGGGTACTGCCAGTCCCCCTTCTCTAATGGCTACATCGAATCCTGAGCTCCAGGACAATAATGGACAACGCTTACCGCAGCCTGATGCTGGACTTCAGCGCCAGCTCGATGGTTTATCGCTCGAAGGTGGCTGTCGCAAGACTATGAAAGCCAAGAAGAAGGCTACCCCGCCCGGGGACAATTCCAATGGGGATACTGGGGGAGCTGTTCCTCACAGGGATGCCAATGTCGAGATGGCTCCTGTCTCATCTGGGAGTGGCTCTGGCAACAAGGGTGCCAGCAAGGCGGACAAAGAAGCCAGCAAAGAGGGTGCTGGCTATGGTGATGAAGATGCTGAGGGAGAGCCAGATGTGTGATGACCCTCCTATGTGACCATTGTATGAGTTCCCACGGACTCACCATGCACGCTCATCAACACTTACATTTACCAACAAAAATCCCTACTGCTTAGCAGGACTTTGTCTAAAGTCCTGGAGGGTGTATGTAGGGAGCACGAGTGATTGCGGGCCTTCAGCACTTGTCCCCAATCGCATCTTATCAGTTCCCTTTCCATTGTTCCATATCATTCCTTAGTATGTTCTTGTTTATCTTTCCCTTTTTGTATAACCGTTTCGTAGAGTATTTAAACCCCCTGTATTCGATAGAACAAGGCAGTCTTCGCCTCTCTAACAATCGAGAGTATAGTTGTGCTTGTTTAACTTGCACATGCTATTTAAGTGAAGATTATCATCTATTCCCTAATGGTGTGACCTTAGCATTACATAAGGGGTGATGTCGTTGTCTAGAGTCCGAGTGGGAACTCTGTTGAGTATGTAAGTGGTGTAAGTGACGGTGTGAGACCAGAAACTCTCTGGTAACTCTGACTCTCGAATCATTGCTCACGCCATGTCAAGGATAGTGTGGTTTACATGCTCTGCTGACCCATTTTCCTGTGGAGTATCTGGGTTTGTGATTTCATGATGAATCCCCTTTGACGCGAAATACTCCTTCAACAACATGGACATGTACTCTCCACCACTATCTGACCAGAAGTGATTCAACCAGTGGCCTGTCTCGACTTTGGCATGCTCAATAAGACTTTTGAGGTGCCCCTCCACTTCACTCTTGGACTTCAGCAGCACGACTTTAAGGTAGTGCGAGTGGCCATCTAGGAACATCATGAAGTACTGCTCACCACCTCTACCACACGGCTCGATGGGTCCTACAAGGTCCGAGTAAACCCTGTGCAACACGGAGGGGTTCTGGACATCAGACTCCTTGGGGATAGGAGCCCGAGTTTGCTTGCCTTCGAGACAAGCCTTGCAGGTAGTTGGATCGTGGGCTTCATCATCAGTAAGATGCATGCCCTTCACCATGTTCTTCTGAAAGAGCTTCTTTACAGAACGAAGCATGATGTGACCAAGTCGGCGGTGCCATGTGTCAATAGAGCCAGTAGAGGTGTTGGTGGAGGCAATGAGTGCAGTCTGGGGGATGGTAGAGTCAACCTCAGAAGCATTTTCGGAGATGTCAATGGAGCAAAGGAGTGAATCCAGGTCACTCATAGTGGTGATATAGGCATGCTCGGAGGTGAGAGGTGCAGCATTGAGCATGTAGAGATTTCCCTCCTCTCATGCAGTTGCCATGACTTCACCAGACTTGATGAGCTGACACTCAGATTTAGTGAATTCAAGTGTATAACTGTGTCGACTGAGGGCAGAGACTGACAGAAGATTTCCGCTGAGTTCAGGGATATAGTAGACATTTGGGATGAGATAGGTGAGTGATTTGCCGTTAACTGTGAGTACGACTTGAACCTGACCGATGCCAATTGCTAGGATGAAGCGTTCATCACCCATCTAGACCCGACGAGGCTCCTGGAGCTTTTGATAGGTGATGAACCAGTCCCAACGTGAGCTCATGTATGACAATGCACCTGAATCCACCACCCACTTCAAGGTCATATTGTTCCAACCAGCCAGAACCTCTGCCATAAAGAGATGGATCACTTCCTCCAAATTCTCCTGCACCTTTGCCACCTTTGCTGACATGTCTCCATCCTTCTTCTCCGATCCACCTTTACCCTCCTTTGCTGCCAGATCAGCCTTGAGTTTCAGCATTCAGGCTTGATGTGACCCTTCTTTTTGCAGTACAGTACAACTACTCATAATGCATATGACCTTAGTGCATAATTTTCATAATGCATAGGATTTGGGCCATTACCATGTATGAACATAGGCATATTGCATAACGCATAATGCATAAGAATATTCGACCGTTATGCATTATTGTATGCCGGATTTATGCCTTATGTTGGCAATTTGTTAAGGGTGTATAGAATATTTTACCCCATAAAGCTCAGAAAGTGCACAGGGTAGCTCCGAGGTCTCCCGTCTTCATTTCAGACCACAGCTGAAGCTTTGAAGGACCAGCAGCTAACCCAAAAACCTTGCTCCCAGGGCCATACAAACCACATGCTAAAGCAGCCAAACCTAAAAGACACACTGATATATGGTGAGGCTCTTGTACTAAAGCAGCACCTGCATCAGTATAGGAGCCACTTGTCAAAAGAGATGTTACAAAAAAGCAAAGCAGATGGCATTGAACATGTTTCTTCAGACGGTAGATAATAGGAGTTGTCACGTTTGTCATAAGTTATTGTCACAGGTACTGTAACGAGCATCTATTATGGTAGTGCATCAAGGTCATAATGCATAGAGTTTCTGGCATCCCCAAGCTTATGCAGTATGAGAAAGTGTACTGTAGTTACATTTCAAACCCTTCTTCTTGTCTCCATCCGAGTTAGGCTTATGTGATAATTTGCCCTTTCCTTTACTATGTGCAATAAATGCAACCTGAGAATTTCCGAGTTTGGCATTCTTCTCTTCGGTAAGGACCTGAGTGATGACAGTGTCAGTGGAGAGGGAAGAGCCTGCAATGGTAGCAGGACTGGAGTTGAGAATGGTACAAAGAGTTGAATATGAGTCGGGGAGTGATAGGAGCATAGCGTGAGTGACAACAGAGTCAGAGATGGGTTCACCAAGCATCTTGAGGATATAGGCTTTGTGACGCATGTCATTGAGCTGAGGTTCCATTGGCATCTCGTCAGAGAGAGTGGCACAAAAAATCTCCTTGATAAGATAAGCAACTGTATTTTGACCCTTTCCTTCGTAACGGCGATTTAGCTTGTCCCAGACATCAGCAGCCATGGAAGAATGGATGATACCACTAAGAGGTTCATCCTTCAAGGTCAGAGTGAGCTGAGCCTTGGCCTCCATGTCTCGACAATCCCATGTATCAATAGCAGATTGATTTTCGATAACATCTGCATTCCTGACAGGCTTGGGACGTTTGTCAGTACTGTCCACAATGCCCATCAGTCCCCTAAGCCTGAGGACTGTACCGATCCAGAACTTCCACATCTAGAAGTTGGAGCTGTCATTTTTGAGTGATGGGATGTCGTAAAGTCTATTAGATCCACCGATCTGAGAAGATCCGGCTGAATCAGACATGGTGGGAGTTTATAGAAGGAGTGTGGGTGTGAAAGGAATGTGATAGAAGTTGCGATATGAGTCTGATCGATAATTATAGGCAGGTGGGGCCCATAACCTGTTGTAATGAGTGGCAGGGATCTAGAGTGAAGATAAACACTCAGAATCGTAGAACGAGACTATATATATTGATAATAATATACCTAGAGTGAAGATAAACACTGTAGGTAATATAAGTAAAGAGATTTTGTCCATAAAGCAAAATATGCTCACCTCAGAATCATAGAACGAGACTGAGGTGCATGAAAGGCTACTCGAAAAATAAGAGAGTGACTTATGTAATACGCAAGGTGGAAAAAGGAGTTAAGTCCGAAAATACTGTGAAGGGGTATATACACAACACCATCACCTACTATTTATTTGACATCAGTTTTGTTATCATAGTGCCTGTTGATTCTTTTTTTAGAATAAACTTATTTACTTTGGTTTCAGACTTTAGGCACTAGTTTGCCACAGGGACTTTAATAGTGCACTTCGACGGATTGTAGTCAGTTTTCGAGCTAGTCAATGAACCACGACCACCTTTGCCTCAGTCTCTGTCTGAAAATCAGGAAATAATCAAAATTTATTCAATCTCTATCTATCTCAGTCATCTCTTTATATCTTGCTTAATTCTATTCCTTTCCTCTCCAAATTCCGCACAGTCCCTCGTCGACATCTTCTTGTGGTTTTGACACCCAGCGACTGTTGGACTCGGTCGCGCTCGCACTAATATTTTATTTTATTTACGGGGGTACAACTGCCTGTTCCCCTTCATTGCCCAATGTTTGACACAATATATTATATCAAAGGCTGTTATCTTTGAGGAACGCTCCCAAATGCGAATGATCACACTGTACTGTATCTGAGGGTACAACCAAGGCAGCTGCCAGCATGCTGAGACTAGATTATATACCATGAACCGGCCGCTGATGCATGATGACAATGGCCAGCGGTCCACATAAAGATCGGGCCCGGACCACGACCAACACAATGAGACATATACATATGACATTAACTGACCACTAAACTAAGATGGTAATGTCCAATGACAGACATGCCGACAAGGAATATGTATTAGAGTCGCTCCGATGGTAAAATGATGGAACCAATTTACTTTGAGGTACCGGTACCCTAGCATATATTGGTCCTCATCGTATTTTATCAACCTGTGTACACAATGGTGGCCGGTGGGCGTATGATGGACCTGATAAGGTCCGACTATGAAATCAGGAATCCAGTGATGGTATGTGCCCTATCTTACTGAATCCACTGAATACCTACCTTTCAAAAGTAATCTTAGACTATACCTGGGATTATCATATAATCATAATCAGATTTTGAAATCCTAAGCGCGATTAAAGTAAACACGATTGCTGGCTATAGTCATTGTCGGATTATCTGGGCTTTTGCGACCAATGTACAGGCAATGTAGGACTCCCATAGCAGCTGCCAAATTTACTGATGTTACCATGACTTTCTTTTTTTCCTGATGAATCATATACACTCAAAACTCCGAACCATATTGCATGTAATACAGATTCCAATCGCTTTTCTCCGGACTTCTGTCGCACAAAGTTCTGCACAATCCCCAATTCCTCTTCGCCCCCCGCTTCAAATCCGCGGGAGTCGTGAAAAACATAACCTTTATGATTGGAGAAAATGATCTCGTCCTCAATCCTGTGTTCGCTACGCTGGCTCAAGGTTCAGTAGTAACCAACAAACAGTACTGTATTACCAACATTCATGGACGGGTCGAGTTTCGGAACCTAGTCAGGTGGTTAGACCAAACTGGCGGGGTTTACAATGCTTAGACGCCATACCTCTTCTTTCTTCGAGCCGTTTCGCCTGTAAATAACTGGACTTTCCGTAGTGTCGCAGACTCTCTGTAAGATAGACGTCTTGCCAGCATCTGCCCTTCCAATAATCAGGACTCGGAACTTGATTTTTTGGAGTCGACGAGGGGGCTGCTGCGCAGACATTACAGCAACAGAGTTTGGGAAGGAAGGCGGGGGTCACGCAAGAAGGAGCCTCCAAGTAACTTTCTTGGCAATGAAATGAAATCCACGCCCATCAGTTATCCACCAATGGCGAGGGATGAGAATCGTGGGTGCCTCGCTATCGATGAATAGATGTCACACTCGGCGTCATGGGTCCTACACATCGGGCATGTGATCTTCAATGGACCAATCGTCATCTTGCGGCTTGTACACGCCATTCATTTCCTCTGTCAATGTCAATTCTATTTCTCACCACCTAAGTATAGCAGTTCGCTATTGATCAGTCGTAATCCGCTATCAATCCCACATCATGTCAATATAAAAGCTGGGTTAAGAAGGCTGCAAGGATGATGGTGACTTGAGCGCATTGGTCAGTACTCACTATCATGGAATCCGAGTCCACAATCGATGATATCATCAAAACTGTGAAGCGGTAGGTACGGCTTACAGAACTCGAGTCATTTCTACTCACCTAGGCGATTTAGATTCCGCATCCTGTCCGTCGGTCGGGTCAGCTACCTGCAGTCTTGCCTTCTCGTACCATCAGGCTTATCGCCAACCAGTCTGGTGTTGGGAAATCGTCACTGATTAACCGTGTATTCGGTATCACCAATGCGGTAAGAGGCTCTCATGCCGGATGAATGCAGGTTAACTACCACTGTTGTAGCGTGTTGCGCACTTTAAACCTGGAGAATCGGATATCGAGCAAGAACACATCTCACAAGACAACCCATATTTTGTTCTTCACGATTCTAAAGGCTTCGAACCAGGAGATCTCACCAATTTTGAGACTGTACGTGAATTTATCGAGCAACGATCCAACCAGGGACTGCCCCTGAAGGACCGAATCCATGGTCTGTGGTGCGTATATTTCTCCTCATCCTTGCCCACGTTTCTTTCACCGTCATCAGGCTCTGTACAGAGACGCCGACGGCTGGGGGTCGTGTTTTTGAAGTAGGAGACGACAAGTTACTCGAACTTGCCCAAAAAACCGGAAGTGCGCTCTCGACCTCTCCTTTATTACACTCTGTTCTAATCGATTGGTGATTCTCAATCAGTTCCTGTTGTAATTGTATTTACTCAGTACGACAGATTAGTAAGGACGAAGAAGGCTGAGTTGGAAGAGGAGCACCCAAATATGGATCCTGCGACTCTCGATGAGCGTAGTGAAGACCAGGCCCGGCAAGCGTTTAAGATATGTGTGCAGTCTCTCCAGGATACAATGAAGCGCCTCAACATCCTGGTGCCGCATTATGTCAAAGTTTCAGGTATGTTCGTGACATTGTACGATCTATCCGGTCTTGACCGCTCCCTAGTTCGTCCAGGCTATAAGGAGGACGTTTCAGCTCTCGTGGAAGTTACCCGGGATATTGTCAAAGAACGACTCAAGGGCGATGCTTGGATCATGTGGGCGATAGCACAACGGGCAAGTCTCCCGGTCAAAATAGAAGCTTGCATCACGTATGTTTCATCCGCCTTTTTGCAGTAATAACATTTATTCACGTCGATTTTCGGCTGGAAAGCAAGGGCATGAGTTGTAAGTAACCCAGGTGTTAGTCTCGTCGCACCCTTTAACAGTATCTTAGATTACAAACGTGTCCTTACTGGTACTGTGCCTGGGTTCGGACAGACCTTGCTTCGCAGCTGCCTCATGGAAGTCCACAAAGATATCATCAAATGTTGGAACTTTAAGGGCGAGGTAAATTAACTTCGTTTTATGTGATGCTTGCTCAACTTACGGCCTCACCGGAGGTTCTCAACACTGACGAGTTCAAGCAACTGATGCTACATCTCGTCCAAGATGTTCATACGAAACCTGATATCTCGACGTATGTGCTGATGGATATTACTTGATGAGTTTTGACATTTCTCTCAGTTCTCCGAACATTGACAAGATTTCTCAATTTGTGAGCCTCGTCACTGCTGCCTCCGCTCCTATTGCGCCGCCTGTTGCCATCCTAGGCTTGACGTATGTATTTCTGCAATGGCTTTCGACCACTACTCTGGAAAACATGTACGTATCTTTGCCTATCTGTATGATCTGATAAATATTGACCACCCCTAGACCTGACGTTCAACGTCTTCTAGTCGCTTACACTGTGGATCTAACCAATGTTTTGGGAGAACTGTTTGACTTTACGCTCAAACCTGCCCTAGCTTTGAAAACGACGTGGGAAGAGCTGAGAGAGGCATATGAGGCATATGAGCGCTCGTCCTCCCGTCAACGCATCCACGATATCATTCGTTCAAAAGCGCCGCAGGGTGAACAACTCCTAAGTGCAGATGGCCTTGACGAGAAGGTTCGTGCATTGGTGGAGGGATACCTGGGAAAGAAGGACAGATCTTGAATTCAATTGTCGATGTAGCTTGCCCTATGACTCAGTTTTGTGACCACCGAAATTTCGTATTGTTAGTTGTGATGTATAATAGGTTCTTTGTATACTTGACTTACTTTGTATGGGCACTCGCCCGCGCGTGTGAAAATGTTGTCATTTAGAAGAGCATCTTCGTGATTTCCCAACTTTTCCCCACCCACCCCCTCCGGCCCTCGCAGCCCAGCCTGTGAGTGAGGTAGTTTGACACTGCCGCTGTTCGCAGCAATACTAACATGTCTCCTTCCACCCTGTTCTTATTAGACGCGCTCCGTGGATACGATGAACAGTATCACAGTCCCACCCCCTTTATTAAACTTGCAGACCCTACGCTCAGCACCTCTTATTACTCGAAATGGCTCACAATTATCAAGTTGCCCGTGGTAGTTGATCCCCTCCCGTTCTATCTGGGTTACCACCATCGACCCCGCTTCTATAATCAGACCATCGCATCACCATTCGGTTGTTTGTGCTGAGGCACCCTGAGAAGTGAGTTTTTCTCTTTCCTTTCATCCCCTCTCTGGACCCTCCATGGCTCGAAGTCACGACCGTTCCGCAGTGCTTTCCAATCCAGAGGCTTCGCTTACCAATTTGCCTACGGAATTATAGTGATAAAATTCGACCACCGCTTTCGTGCCCCTTAAAGAGCCTTGCCACGCCCACGCCTGATTTCGTCTGGGACCTTGATCACAACAGTAATGCCAGGCTCGGTCCCATGTTGTTCTATCTTACGATATACGGCACGCCTGGTGAATTTCTCTTTCTTTCACTAGGAGTTGGCATCATTGTTGAAAGTCTTGTCTCTCCTTGCCTGCTTAATATCCTTTTCTTAGCTCTTGGATTGATTGTGTGCTGACCAGCTTGCGCATCCTAGCAGGCCTGAGGCAGCTCCGGCATAGGTCTTGGCTCCAAATTCGACGCCACCTACTTCCAACGACCCATGTACAACTGTAGGGTATGTGACCTGTCTCTCCCACCACTCCATATCGTGCCGCTAACCCCACCTTTTCCCTTCCTGCAGGAAATGTGGTTGGACTCGTCCGCTTTCGCCTTACCTCTATTCTCGTTCGACCATGCGAATGCCCGATATAATCCCAAGGACCTGTCAAGCAGACAACACCAACACCAAACCCGCAGACTCGTCCAACGGCATGAGGAGCCAAAAAGGCTTTACGAGACCGCACATAGAGAGGAGGAATAACCAGGTCAGTGGCAAGTGACCCCGTACGACACATTTAACACAACCATTGCATTTTTTTTCTGCGGCAAATGAAGCTTGAGGCATCGGCGATCCGCCCGTTTTTTTATTACAGGAACAACCATGTTGCCCTACATCACCCCAACCTGATCCCGCAGTAGCCCACAGGGGCTCAATATCAGAAAACCGCCATGGCAGCACCACTGCACTCCTATCAAAGACCACGAACGAACACCCCAATAATGTACGTGAAAACCCATCGCCGTCAGCTCGAGCACGACCAACAATGCTCACCCGCCACCTTTCTTGCTTTCTTCAGGACTCGAGGCTACTACATCGCCCCCCTCTCGTTCATGCAGACGTGTGTGACACCCATTCCCCAACCGGTACCAATTAGACCGCCAAACCGATACCCAGCGTCGCGTGTAGAAACTACTACACTATGAGAATGGCTTCGCCATATGTCAAGCGAGCGCGTGGTCACCATTTTCACGACAGCGACTCCCATTTGTGCTATAGACACAGCGAGAAACGTTAAGCACGGACTGCCCACTTTTTTGACCCAGAGTGCTCCTCTTGTAGTTAGTAGGTGTCCCAACGCGCCGGGTCCTTAATTTCGTTGAGTAGATATATTCAATGTAAGATTGGCACTTGCTGATATATTCTTGTTGGAGGGAATGTTCGATGAGAAATCCATTCCCGTTATTGAGCCCGACCGGTGTCTTCAACCAGACGAACCCAATTCACTACCGAAAACAACGCGCGGGGGTGGATAGCCTCGGACTCGTCTTTCGGCCCGATTTCTACTGTCAGCTGTCCTTAACTCTTCACACTGTTCCATCCTGCGATGTCTGGTATGAAACTATGGCTGGTTGTGTGTTGTGCCTTTGAACACCGTGCGAGTTACCAGCTTTACATGAAGAATAACCTAATGCCACTTAGTATATATACCCTATAGTTTGGACACCGTGACTAGAGTAACTTGAACATATTTTCCGGATGTATAGGAGCGCTGACCAGAATTAATATGTAGTCTTAAATCAGCTTCCATAGGATCCAATGTACTACAATCGAATGTGCGAGTCACTAGCAAGGTGTAATATTGTAGGGTCCCGATTTGCTATTGGAGTGTGTCAACGCCCCTCGTCAAGAATTGATGACCAAAAGAAGCACTGATGAACAAAGGAGAACAGTCATCCACGGGTCCTGACACGGGAGCCCTTCCTTGTGTTGCCGGGTTGATTGATGGGAAAGATACCAGCAAGTGAGAAGCTGATGTCTGAATGAGTCGTTGAGCTCAAAGGACGAGCTTTGATGGTAGCACGGCTGTGCTAGGTCGAAACTTGAAAGTCATATGAATATAGAATGAAAACAACTACTAAATAAAGATCGAACAGGACAAGCATCTGGACCATGCAGTAATTTAGAAGGGCGCGAGGGAAGGACTGAACCCGGCTGAATTCCTTAAACTCCCGCCTCTCATCCACTACACATGGGTTCGTAGGAGATGTGGTACACGATGTCACAGTCCAACAATCAAACTCAAAGGGGATTTTGAAGAGCAAGACGAAACTAAGGGAAGGAAATATAATCAACGCACGGTAAGAGGGCGAACAGGTCGATGATCAAAATCATCAGCACTACCACCACCTCCCCTTCATGTCTCTCCTCTCACTGTAACCGTCCCACACCATCGTAAATAAGCGCCCGGTAGCGTTGGAAACTGCTACTTCGTCGTTGTATTCCACAACAAACCTGGAATGAAGGGTGTAGGTGTGAATGTCTGCGAAGCAGGCAGTCCGAGTCGCGCGATATCTGGGCTCGATGGTCCAACACAGGTGCAGGCTTCGGAGATGATGAAGTGGGAGGTAACGGTGCCCTCATCTTCCCCGGAGGTGGGTGCAGGTCGTGGTGACGGTGGTGCGGGGCTGGAGCTGAGGATCGTGGTGCGCAATGCTAGAGGAACACTCCTCAGGTGCAATTCTACAGTGAGCATCGAGGGTCTTGTGGGTTGAGTGTTGCCAATGACCTAGTGGGTGAGTTCCCCCTCATTATTGCCCGGGGTGCAAGGTGAGACCATGGGAGACGATGGACCAACGCCGGAAAATGGTAACTTTTGGCATACCAGGCCAATCAACTGGTGAACGTTAACTCGCTCGGTGACAGCAGCCACCATTAACATACCGAGCTGCTCATGGACTCAGAATGCCAGCGAGAAAGCTTCTGATCTGCGGCAACACTCGCGATTACTGCAGTGTCACCAACAACGTGCAGGCTTGCTCAGGGGCCTAACACGCTGGCAGGTCGGAAGAGTCGCGTCCAGGTTCGAGAGTCGGAACACAGAAGAGGGCCTGCTGCTCGGCGACGACTACGCTCTGGATAATCGACACCATTGACGTGCCCAACTGCTCATGGGTTTGGCACGCCAGCAACGAGTCCTCTGATCCACTTGGTAGCATGAACAGTTGTATCACCAGCGCTCCACCTTGCTGTACACACGTGACTAGTACAGCGCTTATCATCCGTAGCCGGATTATCCTGTTTTTCGGCGCAGTGATGGGAGACCGTGCATGCTCCAGGTCGTGCGGTTTGTTGGAACGACATTGTACATCCCTGCAGAACCAAAATTAAGGCGTGAGTATTTCTTATCCCACAAAAGTATTCCGGCGTGTTTTGCACTGAGAAGAGACAATACGGCTGCCATATCCCACAGTCGAGAGGATTGAACACGCTTACAATGACACTCCCGTGCTTAACCACCATGCGTCAGTTGGTCAACTCGTGATAGGCAAGGCCATGGGGCCGATAAAACATATTTCATGAATAGCCGAAAATTCGAACACAGAAGTTCTTCGTTCGTCGTTGAATCCGGTCTCCAGCCAGCCAGTAGCCTCTCCGAGCCGAATGAATTGCCTGATATCTCGCCGTCCCCATTGAGAAGTTTCATCATCTGCATGACGCACACACTCGTCAATTTTATCATTGCACCTCTTCCGTAGAACGAACCTGCATATCCAGATTGGTAGGAGCCAAACCCATACATTCAGAGTCCGGCCAGTCATAGATGATAAATCGACAGAATTATACCGCCACTCCCTTAACGGGCTGTGGCTGGAAGAAATCATGTGCCATGAAAGCATGAGTAAATTTTTGTTATGGAGGATGTAAAGTAGAGACTGACACTGAAGCGTCACATGTCTACTTTCAATTGCCTCCGAGAAGTTGACCTGCCAGAACTAGAAATGAATGCTAATCAGCCAGAGTTCCGTGACTCCGGCTTCCAATATATATATGTATACCTGTATTTGCTCCCTACGACAGGTGGAAGGTCTTGGACGTAGCGCGGGCGAGATCAACATTATCCTCCACCTTCTACCTGTCTCCGAATTACCGTTTCGTCTTGAGAAATGCGAGGATGAGAGAAATCACTACGATGACAGTAGCAGTGATAGTCATTGTTTTCATTCCAGCGTCGTATGCTAAGTAGAAAAAAAGGTAACAAGTGAGTATGGCGATCCGAGAGCGGAAAGTGAAAGATTCAACGCACCTTGAATGACACCCTCGCGGATGGGGTTCCCTCGAGGGTATTGATTCATTGAACCACATCGGTAATAGAGCCAAAACAAAACGACGTTGTTGATGATCGGGAAGGTGTTTTGCAGGCCTCTCACTAGTCCCTTATGAAAGCCTCGTTAATGGAGAAATTGAGGTCAAAATACATCCAGGGTACCAGCTCCTGCCAGCCAGTCCCCTCTGATTGGACGAGGACTATCCCAACCGTATGCAATGCCGGAGCAGCATCAAGAAAGCGAAATATGTACCCGAGATCGAGATTGCCAAGGCTGTGCCTGAGGCTGATGTCGGTAGGTGTATTATCGTCATCGAAAGCGCAAGCGTCGCATTTAAATACGATTTAGTGCCACCAGTTGGCTCAGACCATATCTAAGACAGACAGAGCCTGTGGACCACGGACACATGGTTTGGTCTTGTTCTTTGCATCAAAGACAATATGTCGAAAGATGCATGGAACAGATTGGCGGCGGTAGCGGCTATTGACAAGGGAGAGTGTGAATAGGTCAGACAAAGCTTGCCTTCTAATCTCCTCGTCTTTATGGCTAAGCCATTCCTACACAATTTCTGCGATAATGCGTGAGGCTATGTGATAGTCGTTCATAAGGAAAGCAAGACGTAAAATCAGCGTCTGGGGTCGGAAAGGTGAGCAACAATGCACAGAAGATTGTATGCCTTTCGACGAGGTAAGAAAGATGCCAAAGCAATGCCACTGGGGAGAGTTTAAGTACCACTAGGTTGGTTTGTATCAAGGAAATGGCGACCTCCATTGTTCTATATTTTTTTCTTTTTTCTTTCCAACTTAGCGATGAAGGCAGGCAGTAAGTACGGGCTTCCTTACGCCTTGGGAGTCCTCACTTCTTTGATATGTCACATGAGTGATGTAACACGACTTGGATTGTTTTTTAAATGGCGACCCCGTGCTTCCCCCTCTAAACATAAATGGATGCCCGACCTGCTTGGAAGGACAAAACCGTTCAGAGAATGGACCCCGATACCAGAGCCACTCTTCTGTACCATGCTTGCAGCACCTGTCGGCGCCTTGCCGTTCCTGTTGAGGATGCGAAAAAGACATGCCGAAAATACCACACCAAGAACAGCGAGCGAGCAAGGCGCAAACGAGAGGAGGTTTATGCTGAAGCGACACTGCACGCGCATAATACTGAAGGTCCATCTCTCAGAACATTGAACCGTTGGATCAAGCCCTGAAGCATAAACCTGAAAAAGCTCTGGGAGAGCTTGAGGGAGAGTAACAACGGCGTGCTGAGGGTAGAGGAGGGTACTGACAAGTTCTCTGTTCATCATCTAGGATTTCCCCTACTATAGCCTCGACGTTTCCATCTAGCACCTCATCCAACAACTCCTCGATAACCTCCGGTAATACTCACACAATAATTGTTGCAACCCTTGGCGGAGTGGTGCTCTTCCTTGTGTTACTGATCTTCGTGGTAGGGTTTCTCCAGCGTTGGATCAAGACATCACACCACTTGAATCATCTGGAGAAGCCGAGGTCTCCGTTGTGGAGCCTATCATCCCTTGCCCCGAAAGGATCAGCAAAAGCATATTCCGCCGTGAGCCGAGCGGAAGCGCTGCAGAAAGAAAGAGAGCAATTGGACAAAGAGACTTGGATAATCCAAGGAACCGCGGGCAGCTTGACGAGATCCCTACAACGAGCATGAGAGGCATGAAATCAGGGGATGATCAGGCAAAGAGGGGGTGTCAAATCCAGCGAAATCCAGAGCCCTCTACAAATGATTTGGGAGAAGAGGTGGAAGTTGAATGGACCTAGACAAGTGGTTGTAGTACATAGCTGAACCAGATTAATCATGATATTATTGAGTATATCTTAAGCACTGATTGTTCCAGTCGGACTTATCATGCGAGTGACTGTTCTTAACTTTCACCTGGAGTTCACACCAAATTCAAGTCCGTCTGACGAAATGGCTGTGCCCTTCCTCAACTTGGCCGGCGCGGTGGAGATCTCTCGGAGGCCCTCGAGTAGCAAACGCAGTCTTTAGACCTCGACGTCGATAAATGAGTGTATACCAGAGGCATAACCAATAATTGGAAAATATATTAACGAGCAGCTCCTTCAATATCGTGAGTATTAAATCCAACAGTAGCAGGGCGTTTCTTCCCAACAACACATATTCTGAGCATGATAGCGTATCGCACCAGAATGAGGACGATGATCTGCCCAGCGGCGATTCCAAGGATGTAGCCAGCCAGTAAAGGGCCTTGTTCCTGCGGGTCCAAGAAGGCATAAGCTAGAGAGATCGCGACAGTGGTCCGAATGGGAGAAGGAAGGTGTTGATGAGAGATAAGGTAACCAGGATAGCTGGAGGGGAACTCACGATAGAATCCTTGAGTCGACTGAGTCACGTATGCAACACCAAGATACAATCCCAGGAGAACGATAGTTGCAGGTAGTTGAATCCAAGTTAAGGGCAGAAGATTGGTGAAGATGAGTTCAAATAGAACAAATAGAGTATTCATGACATGTTGCGATATGTTTGACCATGCTGTATGAGTGCAAAGTCAGTACTTGGCATAAACCTCAGGTGAATACTCAAGAGAGCGCACCAGTAAATGTATCAGAAAAGCTATCTGATGTAGCAAGTAGAACCCAGTATACTATTGTCACA
Source organism: Leucocoprinus leucothites (assembly GCA_013368445.1). Taxonomy (NCBI): domain Eukaryota; kingdom Fungi; phylum Basidiomycota; class Agaricomycetes; order Agaricales; family Agaricaceae; genus Leucocoprinus; species Leucocoprinus leucothites. The sequence goes on from JAACJO010000029.1 coordinate 299,534, forward strand.
ATGATGGCTGGAGTTAGGATGTCATTCATGAGTGTAATCAGCCTTGGCACTCGAGTGCGGTATGAAACGCCTCACGGAAGGTGGCAATCGTTGAGAAGAGGAACTCATGTAGGTACTGGAGTGGTCTGGGCCACGATTGAAGCGGATAACGTGCATCATCTCCGGAGGATTTTATGGCGTTCGCAAACATCACCGACTGTACACCAGAAGCCCAAAGCCAAGCGGTTACCCCGATGTATGAGAGATGGGTAAAATACGAGAAGTATCTGCGGCGGGTCATTGCAGTTTGGATGTCAGATTTCGGTGAGAGTGTATCTCAAGGAGGGGCTTACGTGCCAGCGAGGCCTGAATGGACACCCGTCCAAATCAAGACGACAAGGTTTGTTACAAGGGAATAAAGTCCGAGTAACAGACGGATGAAGCCAAGAACCGCTGGAGAACATAGATACGATGTGACGTATCTGGCCTCTGGGTCAAAGACCAGTGAGGTAGAGGCAGTCTTGGGCATCGCTCAATGGGCCTGATGGAGGGGAAAGGCAAGAAGTGGTGCCAGACGGGGCGAATCAGAAGCGGTACATGGCCTGCGGAGCTTCATAGTTTTGTCCATGTGTATCAACATTTTGTGTGCCTGGCTGTAAGCGCCCGAGGGGCTACCGGATCTCTTTCAGGTTTTTGTTAGAGTCAAGAGCGATAGACCAGCATAAATATACGGAATACACACAGAGGATGTCTCAAAAGGTAGCAGCGCGAGCGCAGAAAAAATACTTCCAAGTTGATAAAATCGTCGAATCCGAGATTGTCGGGACCCGGCAAGGATCAACAATGCTGGACCAATCAACACGCAGAGTTCATAAGCGTCACGCGGGTGATATTACCCAAGCGATTTAGTAGTAAAGGTCTTTATGCTGTTCCAACGATAGTCTGGAATAAAGAGCAAGAGGAATTCCAATCTTGAAGTGATGTTGCGCGCCAGAAATCGCGACCACATATATATATCTATTCCTTTCACGCCTCCCATTCTATTTCAGTGACACCACGCGATCATGTCAGCGATCAAACCCTATTTATCTGAAGAGATTTGGCATTATCGCCTTCTGCCAACAGTAAGTCCAATAGGGGCTCCGAACCAAGGGTATGCAAAGGAGTGGGATAGATAGAGTGTCATCTCAGGAGAGAGGGCGTTGGACGTTCATGAAAATGACAGGGATATTTCGCCGAGGAGTGTCCATGAAGTAATGGGACTTTGCATATGGAGTCTGTTGGTCGACTATAGGATTGACTGGTATCCTTACTGCGTTTCCACTGCCTTGCTCGTTGAATATCGCGGTGCACTATATGTCACTCCTTCTCCCGCTATTTCCTGGCTCAGGAGGGGAGTACAGGAGCCTTTGTACCTACCAAGTAGACCATGCATGCTCATCTCATTTTATCACGCATCAGCCCAGTTTTAGTCGAAATAATGCAATCGCTATATTCTAGTAGTTCACAGCACCCAGGGCTAGAGAACAGCGCAGGTCAACGCCGCACTGATTTCTTAGGAGGGAAAACTTCATCTAGCCATTCGTAATGAGCCTGTACAGATGAAGAGTCCTTAAAGAGAGTCTGCAGATCTGACCAACCATTCGGACCCCCTTTCAACAAGCCTTCGCGATACACAGTGGGCTTATCCCAGTCTCTCCAATATCCCCCACTCAGGACTTCGTTCATTGCGGCCGTGGAGTGAAGTCTGTAGCTCCTGACTTTGTTCGCTTCTTTATCAGTGCACTTGCGACCGATCACTTCTTCAAAGAATCCACGAATGATTTCTGTCTGGACAGGGCTTTCGGTATGTGGTGTGCGGGTCGAGAGCGCCGAATGAAGGCGTTTATTATGCATGACAGAAATTCGCTTCTCCTCAATAAGGCTGTATGGGCGACGATGTTCGTCTTGCGAGGTATGGAAAAACGCAGGAATGCGAGTTGACTCGACGGCTCGAACGTAAGATGGGAGTTTGGCGATATATGGCCCAGCATCCACAAAGGATTCCATCCCAAACGAGTAGCTACAGCAATCAAGGGTGATGAGGTCACCGCGGATAGTCTTGAAGTATATCCAGTAGTGATTATTGGGGTCAGTCAGAGTGTGTCGGGCGTCGTTCTTTGGATCGTAGTATGACCACACTTGGACACAGTTACGCCGGCTCTGGATCCTGCCTTTGCAGATACCAAAATCAGAGATGGGGCTTTGTCCGTACTCGAGGCGAAAGCATGGCTTGGGCCCAGTCTTTGTATCGACTAAGTCTGCATAATCTGAGGAGTAGACCTCGGCAAGTAGGGTCATACAGATTGCGGTCGTCATCTCTGGGATCGTGATCTCGCGAAGTGTCTGATAATAGATTTTGAAGATATCAATGAATTTTACGTCATGTTGATTCCATTGAACAAGGCCTAATGGCGTGTCCATCCCTTTGTGATCATCCCCGAGGACAACAGTATGTTTGAGGACCTGGGAGGAACGGGAAGCTTTGCGAACCTTTGGAATCGGAGAGTCAAGGATCTTGCGGGAATGTGCTGGATGGTAGAAGTCTTTTGGATTGGTGACCCTTCGCAGGTAGTCAAAGAGGAACGCGATGAATGGGTAGAAGTGCTTCAAATTGATCTGGTGACTTTGTGCTAGTAAACGTTAATCATAGAACATTCAAGTTTTGCATAAATTCTCACCACAAGATTTCTTGTGGCCCTTCCAAGCTTCCTTTTGGCATGCAGCTGAACAATAGATCGCCTATCATAGTTTTGACGATGCGGGTTAGCTAAAAGTTATATAGTCGAATTTCCGAGTGAACATACAGAGGCACAGGAATTACACACGCGCAATCTTTCAGTGGCACCACACACCTGGCATTTATCCAATTGCTGCAAAGGAACGGATATTTGACGGGGTTTGCGCTCTGGCATGACAAGACGCTCTACGTGCGAGCCTGCAAGTCGGCATTTCAGTAAAGGCACGAAACGGCTAAAAGAACCACTTACGACCGCTGAAGAAATCGTCATTGACACATACACCTGCAGGGAAAGATTTTGAGGACATTGTTCCAGTTTAAGGTGCGTTTGCCTCATGGCATACAGCGAAGAATCAAGAACAAAAGCAAGATTCCTTCGGAAGCTGAATTTCAAATCGATGCTTTCAAACTCCGTTCAACAGCATAAATAAATCCAGAGATTCCACAATTTTGCTGGGCTTCCAGCCAAAGCTCAAGAAAGCTAGAAAAACTCAACTGACTTCTACGTAGTAATAGGGATTTGCCAAGCTCGACTACGTATGCCCAGTCCTCTTTCATTCACATCGTTCGGCCACAGTTATGCTACTTGGGACCAACCCCACAAATCGTAACATCACACTTAGCTCCGCCTGGGAGGACGACTCCACAGCTAGATCTAGACCTATGCATAGCTATGGCTACGTTCGGTGGCTGTTAGAAGCTGTGGAGCCTGTGAGGTACATCAAATAAAAAGGCTTAACTGGGCGTCAGAAGCCTCAAATTAATGGACCACAATGAGTTACTAGAGATAAGAGCCGTTGTCCAGGGTTTCCTCACCTAGACTTCTGGGAAAAGTGCTCTGAGAATCATCGGGAGAGGATACACTGCCGCGATAGATTGCACACGTTGCTAGACAAATGCTAATGTCACTCGCCTACACATCTTATTTGTCATATATATCCAGTAGCTCTGTTGACCATACAGACTTTGCAAATACATCGTGGTTATCCAAAGATACAATACTAGGCTCAGCTCGAGAATAAAAAATACAAGTACAACCCAACGATACACACATACAAGCTGGACCACAAAATTCACATAAGGAAAATCTGGTCAATTTATACCAAGTACCTCGCCGAAAAGCCCCATCAGACCATTCAACTTGGCATTGCAGTCCGGATCCGCCTTAGACCCTTTCATGAAAACGCCCTCCTTTGGATTTCTAGGATCGAAGCAATCGTCCCTACTATGAGTCGTCGGCTTCTCCCAATTTTTCCAGTGCTTCCCCGTCAGAACCTGGCCAAGCAGCATGGCACCGAACGACCTGTAGTCCCTGACCCGGTCCTCCTGGTCCACCGTCGAGGGCTTCCCTTGAACCTTGGTCATAAATTCGTGAATGATTGCGTGCTGTGCTTTATCCCGTCCTCCGAACAGTTCCCAGCTGAGTGCACCGTACAGTGTAGTATCATGCATGACGGAAAATCGCTCCGTCTCAATGAGCGAATGAGAGTTCGGGCACTCCTCAGGGTGGCGGGGTGCGTAAAAGTACGCAGGTGTACGAGCGCTACCGTAATCCCTGAAAATGGACGAGAGGTTCCTGAGGCAAGTTGACGCATCAACACAACCTTCCATGCCGTAAGGAAAGGTACAACAGTCCAAGACGAGCTCTTCTCCCTTGATCGTACGGAAATAGAGCCAAAAGTGATTATCGGGGTCTAGCACAGTCGTTCGCGAGCTGGATTTCGGGTTATAGTAAGTCCATGTCTGCACACCGTTGGCCTTCCCTTGAATGCGCCCCCTGCAGATACCGAAGTCACTGACAGGACTGTGTCCATACTCCAGGCGAAAACATTCGCGGGGCTCCCATGTCGGGTTTCCCAAACTATCAAAACTTTTCGCCATATGCGCTGAATAAACTTCCGACAGAAGTAAGAGAGACACGGCGACTGTGACCTCAAGGATGTGATTCTCCCGAATGACGTGCAAGAACATCTGCATCCCCGCCATCGTCGAGTGTCCTTTCCACCACGATGACAATTTATGTGGATTGGGTAAATCCGAAATCTGAAGGTTGTGTTTCTCGCCGAGAACGACAGTATGATGGATCTTGTTCTCGGACGATGTAGCTCTTCGAGAGCCAGGTGCCGGCGCCCTCAGGAGCCTATGTGTAAGAGCAGGGTGTAGGACGGAATCCGGATCGTTAGGGCCCATTCGGCGTCCAAGTTTCTGAAACATTGAATCAACGAAAGGGTTGGGGTGTGAGGAGGGATTGCGTTCTTGAGTGGGCGTCAGTCGCCTCAGAGAGTCGAACATATACGCAATAAAGGGATAAAATGTTTTCAGGTTTATTTGTTGCGTCTGTGCTGATATGTTGGTTTGAGCACATGCATTGGGTGCGGGGTCCAATGTGACTCACAGCAGAATGGTTTGTGGACTCTCCAATCAAACTTCTGACACTCTCTTGAGCAGTAAATGGCCTAGACCCGTAGGTTCTGTCAGAGTCAAAAGGTGGCGAACACAGATGTACTCACCGAAGCACACGAATTACACAAGCGAAGATTGCTTGTGCTCAGACAAACTTTACATTTGTCAAGCTTCTGCAAAGGAACCGATATTTCTCTACCAATGCCAGTGGGACGTGGTAGCTCATCGAAGTCGACTTCAGCTCTGCTCATCCTTTCGAAAACGTCGTATAGCTTCGTCGGATCGGCGGTGGGAATTGCTTCACACCCACGCACCATGCGTTGGTACGATTCACTCCATCCCTCTTCGTCCCCACTCCAGGGAAGCGAGGGAATAGCGTTGGTGTTCATGGTGGCGGACAGAGACAATGGTAATTCCAACAAGGCTGAGCTGCCATCAGTACTTATCGCATCGTTGGTCACGCGATTTGTACTTCGAAATGATCTGATCTTCAAGGTCACGCCTTTACCGTCTTTGTATTTCCGTTTTTAATTTTGCACTGGTCCGGGATATCCATGATAGGGTGCAGCTGTTCAAATTCTGGATATCTCGTGGTAGAGAGGCTGACCAACGGATATCTGATGTCACAGGACTCGAAGTGAATGCGTGGACCCACACCGAGGTGCTGCCAGGGAATGGATCAACGGGTCCAACTAACATCCCCCTGATCCGAACGCCCTTCGAATAAAATTAAGATGAAACGATGCTTTGACGATATATCATGACTGCATGACTGTTGTACATCCAGTAATAAGGTAACTAGTTTTCGTAGTCCTACATAGCTGGGTCAATGAATGGTGATACAACGTGATAGAGCGATGTCCAAAAGTCAATGTATGTGTCTAGATAGCTTTTAAAATAGCTTAATCGTTTAAGGGGGAGAAATTGTCCGTCGTGAGCAAACATTTAATGGCTATGAATTTCAGCCTTGTGGAACTTGACCCATAAACCGCCCTGAAAGTACGATCGTCAGTGCACTGTAGTGTTCGTTGAGTACCAAACCACTAACCTTGATAAATAGGGTCAGCGCCGCACTGGGCCAGACCTTTTCAAACCTCTGCCTTCCCTTTCGTCCTTCTTCCCTCCACTCCCGGGGAGGTAGAGATCCCTCAGGCTGGCAATCCAGTGCTAGCTCAAACCTATCGAACCGTTGCAATAAGCGTACAAGGAAGAACGTCATCTCGTTATAAGCGTAATTTTTCCCGATGCACTAAGTTCAGTCAGGTTAAATATTAATATTATCAAGTGTGGAACGTACGATTCGTGGTCCATGACTGAACGGCAAAAACATGCCGAAATTTGCATTACACTTTGATTTCGTCTCGCTCTCTAACCATCTCTCTGGCCTAAACTCGTCTGCATCCTCACCCCACAATGCTTTATTTCTCTGAGTCAATAGGGGAAGGAATGTCACAATCGTGTTGCCTGGCATCAACAGAGGCTGGTTTTTTGACTGGTCTTGTAGCTGAGAGTCGGGGAAAGTGCGATCGGAGGGGGGAAATAGGCAGGGCATAGAGCGGGATTCGCGGACGTTGAGTGGAACGGGTGGGAAAACACGAAGAGTCTCATCAATTACCGCTCGGACTGGAAAGGGCTTAAGAAGACACCGCAGGATAGAAAATGAGGGACTCACTGTATTTCAGCCGATGAATTTGGTCAAATGTCGGCATGGTATGTGATCCGCAGTGTTCTAGGACCTCATTTCGCATTTTGGTAGCGATTTCGGGATGCATAGCCATCATGTACGTGATAAAGGTTAACACGCACGCAGTCTGAAAAGCAGGCGCTCCGTCAAATTTTCAGGGGTTAATTCGGCTCGTCAATAGCACTTACCGTATCTCGTGATGCAAGGAGCATGCTCAACAATTGATCGCGTATAATGATAGGATCTTAACGAAAAGGTGAGTCTCAATTAAACGCCCATCTGAGTATAGTTCACTCACTCTCCGTCGAGTCCGCTAAATGCTGCAAAAAGGTTTTGTCCGCAGCCGGACTATGGCCCGATTCACCGCCACCATTCGCACTAAACCTTCTTTTCTCCTCTAATGCCTTTTTCACGAGCGGATCGAGCCATTCACTAATGACCTCCGCATGCGGACGATTCCGATCTCCAAATAACTCCAACAAGGGCCATAGGTAACCAATACGGGCCCGTTTAGTGACATTCATCTGGGCCTCATCAAAGGCATTAGCAAAGTCTCCCCACGTGTCTTGCGTTGCTGAGCCTTTCGGTCCCATTGGTGTTCTATATGGTTCTGGAAGAGAGGCTGATAACGTGTCGAGATTTTCACCAAAGAGGAATTCGGATGCTGCATCCAAGGCAAACCGAGAAAAAAGGTCCTGAGCTTCACACGGTTGGTCATGGGCGGCTGTGTGGTCGAGGTGGGAAAGGGTTTTGGATGTGTAGTGTTCAAAGATCTCGAAATCCGTGAAGCGGTCGCGGGCAAAGAAAGGCCGTGCAGTGTTGCGGTGCTGAAAGGAAATGTTTAGAATGGAGGTGGAGATCAAATTATTATAGGTTCCTGTGGAGACTTACCATCTTCCAAATCTACAGGTGGAAGAACGAAGGAGTGAGCTAATTCCATCCATTAACGGAGGAGGCTGTACAATCAACCAGATCCAAGGGCAAATCGAACTCACGTCATCATCTCGATTGAAGATCCCTTCTCCCAGAAGCGTTTCCCTAAACCCAACAGCCTCCGTCAAAATCTCCCCTCGGAGATACCAATCATAGCACTAGTCACACACATGCGTTCTTTTTGAGCCCTTCCCCTCCAAAAGTGCTTGAAACCCGTTGAAAGGACGAAATTGATATGTTCTTGATCCATCGTGATGATCTACAAACAAAACCATCACATTAGTCACAATGTTTCTGGGGTGTAGGGATATACATGGTCGAATCGGGCCTCAGGTGACGAGACGCATGGCATGAGAAGGAAATGGATGTTAAAACCGTACACCGAGTGCGAAGCTTGATTCCAACAATCTCGTAGCCTTGAGCACTGGAGGGCTGGACTCGTGACGCGCGACCATGTGTCAACTCGTCTGATGGCTACCCAACGGGCGCCCTACACTACACACATGTAACTGGGGAGAAAGAAACCCACATTATCACCCCATAGAATTCGTAAATTGAGTGTTGTACACTGGTACTCTTCAAAGAGCTGAAGGTATACATCAAGCACGTAGCTCGTTTTGAAGGAGCCCATCATTTTTAATAGAATGTCAATGTTGCCAGGCCATTTGCCGACGACACAAGGTACAGGTCTAGCGCCCAGTTGCTCAGCCAGTCGCCGTTGTTTGGATGACGCATAGGCGCCTTTCGAGATGGCCCAGCCAAGAATGAAAATTAGGTATAGCAGTGGAGTCAAACGCCCAGGGCGAATAGCGCAAAGTCGAAGGACGAGACTGAGGACGACTGGAGGGATGATGAGTGCAGAAAAAAGGTCCATGAAGAGCCTGGCCCTGAAGTTGGATGGCTGGGGCGAAAGCATAGCGAACAGCGCAGGGAAACACGGGGAGAAAGAAGAGAGGGGTAGAAAGACGGCTGAAGGAGTACGTGAGTTAGGTGGATTCTCAAGGGCCTTATGTAGGAAGTATGAGCCGAGTAATAGTGGGTGTTGCAACGGGAAGAATTGTCAGGCGGCTGTACGTTTGGAGCATGATGTTCCCCATCGAATGAATATCCTGTATGATCTTGGTCGTTGGTCATTATTCCATCAGCGAATCACTGGCCAAGTCGCGAAGTTTGGGACTGTGAGAATTTACACCAAGCGAGTACAAACAACGGTCGTTAGATAAAACCGACATTATTAAACACTCTCCTTCCGCCGTGTTGGTCCAGACGCCTCCAAATCTATCAATTGCCTGATGTCGGTCCTCTTTTGGTATCCCCGTATCTCCGTCCGGCCTCAGTCTTGCAAAGTCCGGACGAGACGCTTTCCCGACTCAAGACATTGGCTGGGGTTTGTGTGAACCCGATTTCAGTCTCTCATCCGGCTCCGGGTTTCTTGGTGCTCTCATGTGCGGAGAAAGCAGCGTTCAATTTTTGAAGTAATCCAACTACTCCGGAACTCTGTAGTCGGCAACGTTTCGTACAGGCCGCTGGAAGTGTTATCTCACGTTGAGGGTAGCTCAAAAATACCCTAGCGCTGATGAAGCGAGCACGTGTCGAAGATTCACTCTACGTCAATCGCCGATTCTCTGAGTGAAGCCAGTCCTTCAGATTTTGTTTGGAACACTCTCTTTCGCTTCTGTGGCCCTTCTCGTGCCTAAAAAAGCATTTGTGTAGCCCCAGGGCCGATGAATACCGGCTACACCTTTATTTGCGACTATCAAGTTCTAGTTCAATGCATTACTTAACCCTCGTCACCGTACACTGCTCCCGAAGCACTCTTCAACATCAGGCTGCACTGTGGTCAGAAAAACTTGTGGATCAGAATGATTGTGTGCCGCTGGCGGTCATTGTCAATCTCCATCGCACCTCGTGCAGTCCACGATCACTTAGACAGGCAGTTGAGAGCGCCGTAGCTTCGATTCAGAAACCGGCTTCTATTTCTCCAGTGGTGCTGAACAACTGATACTAGATAACGCCGCCAGATTTTCGATAGATTCCTATCAGAGGAGAGGAGCACATTTTAGTCCCTGGGATCAGACCATTTCCACTCTTGATGCCTTCGACCCACTGTGCTAAGTTGTCCTGACGAGTGTGTGCATTATGAATAGGTCCTTGTTATTAGAGATGGGCCAGTTTTCTTTGCCAAGATCTTATCCTCTCGCACGCCTATGGTACTCCTTGGTGACTCAGAGCTCATATTACTTTTGGTGTGACTATCCTGAGAGCTGTGGCGCTGACAGATCTGAGCCTTTTCTTTCGTAGCCATCATTAAACTTTTTCGCACACTCGGATGTCGGATAACAGACGAGCGCTCTTGCTCGAGGAGATTGAACGCGCCTTTTGCAACAGTTTTGTGAGCAATTTGCCGTTACTGTAAACACCTACAGTGGCTGCGCGCAATATCTCTCCGGTTTCGTCCCTCAAGGCCTCAAGTTTGGACCAAGGTCTTGAACAGAGGCATTGGCTCGGTTGGCAGCCTCATTTTTTTCCCGCTCTCAGTGTCAATCATCCCCAGGTTCCGATTCGGTTCCATCCCGCTTCGATCGCGTGACCAGATATTTTTGGTGGTAACCGGCGTCTCTAACAGATGTTTGTGTCTACTTTCGATAGATGGACGAAGGATTCCGAAATGTAATAGATGCAATTGCCGGTCGCTGGATCCATACCTCCGCTAGCATGATGCCTGCAGCCCACCTACATATCATCAAGTTCATCCATTTCACCGTGAGGTACCCAGATATTTTCTCGCTACGCAGTGATGGCAAGCACGGCTGCTTGGCCCGGCGCTGTGAGGTTATGGTGTTTCGAAAACTCACGATTCCCTCGCTTGACACACGAAATCCTCATGCATCCATCAGACGGCATAAAGCGGAGGACCACCGCTCAGACTTCGGGCCAAAATGGTATACCTACAAGCAACCATGTCAAATGAAGCTCATGGGAAGCAGGAAGAGAATTCAGTCTCTGCCATAATGAAATGCGGACTTTGTCAAGTACCGATGTTGTGCTGAACTTCGTTTGACCCATTTGGACACGGATGCTGAGATATTCGTGGCCAGATGATTAGAAAGCACCTGGTGATTCCGTGACTGTGGGGTCAATATCATGTCGCTTATGAGTGGAACGATAGGCACAGTTTCCTGACTATCGTCACTGTACGGTGTAAGTGTGAGCTAAATTTAAATCAAATATCGCTGATATCGGTTCTGAACGCTGGTAAGGGGGCTGACACCGACGGGATCACGATGTACATTGTTAATCAACTTGAATGCAAGAGACTCCCTAGACCACGCACCCGCTCACGGGGTAATGCTCCAATACATCATTCCGTCTTTCGAAAAACTTCATACCATCTCTAACGCCATGCGCTAGGGCATCGCTGCTCCATGCGAGACGATTGTAGATCTTGACGACGATAGGAATGGCAACCTCCGGCGGATCTTTGACCTCAGAACAGCCCATTAAATTTCTTTGCAGTGCGAGAACCTATACACATTGTAGATGTACTACGCCAGCAAATTTACTGTCCATTTCTCTCCTTTGAAACAGCCCCGACCCCTTTGCTCTATCTTAGGCTTTATTTCCCTATATTTTCAACTCCGCGTTTCATATCAAAGCTCTGCTTGATTTTCTTCTCAGTTGGATTCTTTTTTTCTTCACCTCAACTCACTGGGCGTTCACTGTTTATGTAGAGGGCTATAACCAGTAACGGCTGCTGAATTTAGTCATGCCTTTGTTTTCCTTCATCCATATAGGAGGTTATAATTCTTCACCAGTCTCGGAGTTTATGTTCCGATTACCAACTGATGAGCCTTCCTATTATTTTTCCTCTTCTGTCTTAGTAATGTGGACAGTCACCAGTAGCTCGACAATGAACCCAGCTTCTGGGAATTAACTGGGGACTTGACTTCAATGCAGTTAACGATAACCTACCTCTGAGGTGAGGTGTAATAGCGTACCACTAAGAAGATGAGTACCATGAGTATTAGCAGTATGCCATACGGGAGAACTTGTGAGGTGTTGTCTCAAGAAACACTGCATAGCCAGGCTAGCAAAACTAACGAGGAGCATTGGACGATAGTTTCAGGGCTATTGACTGGGAACGTATGCCACAAATGTTATGGAAATCGTCCAGCGAGACAATTTCACTTTAGAAGAAGTTGGAATCCACTAAACACTAACAATAAAATACAAATTGAAGTGCTCATGGGAGCTTAACAGGTCCTACGGGTTTTTCAATGATGGTTGGCGACTTGGCTAGTCCATAGAGCAGAGAGTGTAGGGCCCGGGACTGACTGAAGGTGATGAGTTATGAGGTTACAAAAATGCGTCCTTAATCGGAATATCACCCGCATTAGAAAACGAGCTCGTGGTGGTGGTGACATGAGATGGAAAAGGTGTCACTATAAAATTAGGCAGCGCCCCTGGATGCATTACTGGCCGAAAGCATGACATCCAGTTCTGAGATTTCAGGGTCCGTCTTTGACGTTCTCAGTGGCGTTCTGGTAATTATGGTCATTCGTTCAATGGTATGGCGTCGAGTGTGGTGTTGGCTGGAGCCGCAAGCGTTGATTCGGAAAACACTGTCTGCCATGTATTACACCCATTTTTTCCGGCTTGCACTCCTAAGAAGACCGAAGGACAGTCCATGAAGGCAAACGAGGACTAGCTGTGGTTGCCTAATGCTCTGCATGACTATTTCATGTTCAGTTTTATACATGGTTTGAAAGGTCAATCCAAGTTTCAAATCTTGCCTAGTCCTTTCCGCTATGTTTCCATCGGGATCGAAATTTATTTTGAAGCCAGCTCTATAATTAGAATTATCAAACTCTTTTTTTAGGTTTCGTACCTATTTGCAAATATTGTCTCCTTCTGGTTTCAATTGTCCCTATTTCTTCCTCCTAGCTTGTAAGGATTTTACCTTACCGGCCATCGCCTCGTGCCCACAAGAGAGGAGGGATCATAGACAATTCATGGACTTCCAATGTAATGTAAGCGGAATCCACACCTCAAACATATTTGAAATCACGAGCCTGTCGCAGTACCTCTTATCCTCAAGAAAAAGCATAAACTTTTGCCCTGAAAGCGGCTCTGGTGACGGCCATCATAGACTATAAATGGCAGGGGTTAGAAGCCAGCAGGGTCGACATGGAGCTACTAAAAGTACTGTCAAGGGTAATGCCACTAAAAACGGCTCGCGGCCACTGGTACCCGTTTTAGATTACTATAAATGTACAGGAAAGATTCCAGAGGCATTCTGGCTCCCTTGGTCCTCGCCTTCCTCTCTCTGGCACACTTGCGATGCGACCCTCTGCTGTACTTTTCGCGATTTTAGCGCTTAGGTGCTATGCCCAAGACAGAACAACAGAGACAGGTGAAGGCTCGATTGCAGGTAGCGAATTTATATGTAATGTCACTTACCACGACAATTGACCACATGAGGACAGATCCTCAGATCGAGTGCTCTCCGTACAACTATCCTCCTGTGGCGTCTCAATCGGCGGCCTTTCCAACAATATGGCAACCTGCAAGTATTCTACCAGGCGACAGTGCTGCACAAAACCTTTGGAACACTATTGCGCCCTCCGTTCCGGGAATTTCCCCAAAGGCACCACAATGTTGCTCATCTACTGCATAGCACTCTCTAATACACCATGAGCAGCCAACCCTAGGGACCACGAATTCCGCTGGTTTTCAGTACAGCCCCTCTGACCCGGATTGTTGGTGGTCATATAAACAATGTGTTACTCCGAAGCTCTCTGGATTATCGCCGGACATTTCAAATGTTCCTGAGGTAAGTTTCCAGTGTTGCGCTCAATTACAATCGCCCAACCACATATTCCTGATCCGATAGCCATATACCACGGGGTATGGCTTCGACGATGGCCCGAATTGCTCCCACAACGCTTTCTACGACTACCTTGCAAGCAAGAATCAGAAAGCCAGTCAGTCTTAGCCTGCGTTCCCATCTCCTTATCTCACCGATCATTTGTCAGCAATGTATTATATTGGAAGCAACGTCATGGACTGGCCATTGGAAGCTCAGAGGGGTCTCGCGGATGGTAAGTGATACATTTTATCAGGTGAACCATCCACTCAAATTCCTTCAGGGCATGAAATCTGCGTTCGTGAGTCTCAATTCTCCCGTACGATAACAAGGCAATCTCATCCCTCACCTCACAATAGACACATGGTCTCACCGATATAGTAAGTTAAGGAATAATACGCTTCCGCCGAACAGCATTTTGATTATACCATCTTTAGTGACGTCGTTCTCCAGTCCAGATGCATTTGCAGAACTCTATTATAGTATGTATTATCTCCTATATAAAGCATCAGTGATTCATAATACCATCAATCGCAGCGGCAGGGACCCCTCTTGTAGTCCACAATTGCACGCTAACATAGTATTTAGATGCAAGCCATTAAACTTGTGGTTGGTGTGACACCAACATGTTGGCGGGTAGTTATCGCTCGACCGTCTACCATCATGAACAATTTAAGCTAACGGACAATAATCCCAGCCACCATTCGGTGACGTTGATGATCGGATCCGCGCCATTGCCAGAGGTCTTGGTCTTCAGACCATCATCTGGGACTACGACTCGAATGATTGGAGGAACGGCATGGGGGGCATAACTAAAACACAAGTCGATTCCAATTACGAAACTTTTATTAACATGGCTACGGACGGGACATTTTCAACTGTAAGTTCCAATTGGATTTCGTGGCTTTAAATATTCACTTGATTTCCGGATACTTACGTGCTTCTGGAACATAAGCATGGCGGCATTATGTTGACCCACGAACTCAATAATTTCACAATGTCGGAAGCAGTGGAATTTTATGATAAGTTACAGGGTGCATTCAAGGTGAACTAAACAGAATGTTTGCTAATCTAAGCTCGTCAGACTAATACAAACACTCATAGTATATAGTTCCCGTTGGCGTGGCCTATAACAAAACACAACCCTACGTCGAGAAAAACTATACACAACCGACGTTCGAACAATGTAGGTGGATATCGGCTGTGATGGACTGTGAGCTTACTATCCATCTTAACCCTCCAGATATCAAGGGCGCAGCAGCAGCCCCAGGCAATGGTAATATAGGATCGTCGGGGACGGGAGGCGCTGCAGGCTCAGGATCCACAGCATCCCAAAAGAACGGTGATACTGCCAGAGCGCTATCTTGGACTTACGCGGGCAAACTCCTTGCTGTGACTACGGCCTGGACTCTTCTTTTCTAGACACCATATCCGAGACCCTGAGCTAGATGGTGTTATGCCCACGGACTATTTAAATTGAACCGCGAACATTATTATACCCCTTTTTATTAGATGAATGCCTATTATCGTTTGACGGGACTCTCAGAGGCTGTAGCTCTTTCATGGTGATCCATCGTACTGTAGAGATCGGACTTCGCGTGACGTCATATCACCGCCGTCACGCGTCCTCTCTCTACTACTGATTAAGTCCCCTCCTTCTTCGACAACTCTCTGTGTACTAACCGACACCCCACTACCCTGGCAACGCACCAATCATCAATCATAGCCGACTACTATATCAAGACGCCCCTGCACAGTCCTCGCCCAGTAGCCGCCGCTTACCACCACTATCCCCCTCAGCTTTCCCCTTTCCTCTCTCAATTCCACATGCCCCTTTCCTCTCTCCATTCTACACTTTCCTTTTAATACTCGCTACGTATATTTCGCACTCGGCATCCCCGCTTCAACGCAACCGAGTTAGGACCTGTCATCCAACTGACAGAAGTCCGAACATTTAAATTATGTTTTATCTTTTTTTTATTGTTCCTCCTCCCTCCTTTGTCCTAAAATCTCGATAAAATACTCGCTCATACTCCGGTACATTCGCTACCGCTCCGCTTCATCGTCTAGTCTAATAGTGTGGGTCTAAACGACCACATGGACCCCTCTCTCCACCTACTTGTCCACCAATAATATTCTTTAGAATTATCTTTCTCTTTCAAAAACTTAACTAAACATTTTGTAAACTGCTCTTTTCTGCTCTTTCCATTCACCTCTAGCATTGTAGATACTCATAGAACCGTAGCTTTAAATACTGCGATGTATTTCTGTTTTTCTTTAGTGAAATCTACCCCCATCTCCCCGACCCAGTTTGAGCTCTAAGTTTAAGCTCTTTGACATGGCTATCACTCAAATCAACCGCTCTCATCGTCATTTCACTCCTCAGCAACGTTTCACATCGTCGCACGAGTGCTGAGCTATCATTTCAATTAAAACTTCATTAAATAACATTTATAACATTACTCTATTTGGGTCAGAACCAACGACAGACGGACGCTGTCGTGCTCGCAACTTTAACCGCACTCACCTAGTATACTTTCCCTTCAGTACCTCTACCCCTGGCGTAAGTCTTGTTGCCCAACAAGCGCGTTAATGTACCAGAGACGCAGACTCGTAGTGGCATGATACTCTCGGTGCGAGGGGTACGATCAAATGCACGCCTCCTTCCCCGATCATCTCAAAGAGATCATCCGAATCTTGCTATGTGGTGTTCACACTCCACCAACTCACGATTCTCTTGATCCGAATGTTTCAGATGCATGATCTTGATCAGTTTTATACTTGTATTCAAGCTCATTCCGTGAACATAGTCGATAAGGTGAAAGGCTTCGCGGTGAGCCATGTGCTGGCATAGTATACCCAAACTTGATATAATATTTTCACGAATGGCTGCTCTATCGTTCTGACACGGATAAAAAGCTTTCTCACGGTACTCTTGCTCTATATTTGGAAGCCAATTCAAGGATCTAGCTGCAGCATCCACCGAGTGCACTTCAACCCAGTTTCGACACTTGAACAGGTCAAGCGGGTTATACAATGGTGGCATGCATCTCTCGAGCGCTAGATGTCGACCATAGTGAAAGCCAGAATCATCGATCTCAGGAAAAGATTGACACTTCGTTATAGCCGTGGAACACGCTCACAGGAACCACACCAAAGCCCTCCAGACTTGATCGACGTTTGCAAAGCCGCTCAGCATGTGCATACCTCCGTGAAAATTTCTTGGAGTGAACTTGACGTCTACTACCCCACCTAGCCCAAATCAGACCATTTCAGAGGTTCCGGGCTACAAACACTGTAATGCCGGGGGGCCACTAGATGAGTCTCATTCGAAGATGCATGTGGCGCGTCTAGTGGCGTTTCAATCTTCGCGTACCGTAATCCGGCACAATTATCAATTCTCCTGCCGTTCACATAAGCTGATATAAAGTTCGTGCGGCAGTCAAAGGAACCTACGGTAAAACACAAACTTGTTCCGAACGATTTTGTTCATTGTCCGTGCTAATCATTCATTCCTCCTTTACCGTGGCATCTACCATGCAAAGTGCTAGTAGTATATCGCCGAATTCTGTGGACTAAGCTTCCCAGTTGAAACAGATGCTGACTTCATCAATCGATATCGCAAGTCACGATCTAAACCGGCAACTTCGTTTACCTTTAGAAACAGACCCCTCTCTCCTTACGTTGAAAGCTGCATTCTCGGGGCCGGTATTCTCAGCTGTCAACTAGAAAGTTATCCTCCCCAAGTGGCTTTCAATCGCCGGTTGCTGAAGGCTTAGTTCCTTTCCTTCCAAGAATATCTTAATTTCATCCTAGGAAAATGTTGGCATCATCTTACTGGCAACCTCTAGCCGACTAGGCTCTCAAATCCAAGGCTGGATATAGGGCGCTTAAACTGGCACCGGAGCGGATTGTCCGGACACAAAACCATTGAACAAGCATCATCGGCATGCATCGAAATCTTAGGGAGGAATGCTGGTGTAACGAGGGAAATGCGTTTGAGCATGCCTTCGATCCTGGAAATGTTGCTTGGTCATAAGAGTACAAGGAGTACTAGATCTTGCTACTGCCGTGGACGCGTTGCACTCCTCTATCACCGTTTGTTGCGGTATCGTAGCCGCATGCACATGTAGTGCGATCCATTACATTAGTTTATCTAGTCTCTAAATTGATAATCCCAGCATCGTAGATAAATTATTGGTGGTATAGTTGAGTGGGGTAAATACCGTCTATTCCGTCATATTACTTTTTAGCTGCAGGAAGGGTCTTGCGGTAAGTCTCTTCAAGGTCCTTCTGCACATTAGGTGTCACAGGCAGGTGTGTCTATAGAGATGTCTGAATCAGTTTCGGAATCCCTACTCGCTGAATACGCGTGCTCACCTTGTATTCCATGCTGAATTCACCTAAAGACGGACAAAATTGGTTTGAGATAGCGCGGACGCGAACAGCGGTGTTGGCACTTACCCTTGCCCTGGGTCGAACCACGGAGTTGATTCGAGTATCCAAACATGTCATTCAGGGGTACTTCAGCCACACACGTGAACTCCTCGTCGCGGACTTCACTGTCAATGATCGTGCCACGCCTCGAGTTCAATCCACCAATGACTTGGCCTATTGATAAATTTGTTAGCGCAAAGCATGGAGACTCATCTCGATAGACACCCACTTTGGAACTCAGAAGGAGCCACAACCTCCACCGTCATGATAGGCTCAAGGATAACAGGGCCGGCTTTCTTGAATGCTTCTCTGTAAGCACCAATTGTGGCCAGTCTGAAAGCAAGCTCGGAGGAGTCAACGGCGTGGAAGGCACCGTCTTGTAGGATCATGCGACAACCCGAAATCGGGTTTCCGGAGAGTGTTCCTTTCTCCAGTGCCTCATAGAATCCCTACATCAAACAGAATATAAGCGCTGAGGTAAGCATACCAGCCACTAGAGCAGACAAAATATCCCTACCCTCTCAACGCCTGGAATGAAATTGGAAGGAATATTGCCGCCCATGACGACGCTTTCAAATCCTGTGTCCTTTCCGGTCTCTGGATCTGGATCCATGGGCTCGATATATCCGATGACCTTGGCATATTGTCCAGCGCCACCGGTTTGCTTTTTATGCGTGTAATTGAAATCAGCACGTTGTGTGATAGTCTCGCGGTAAGCAACCCGAGGTTTGCCGGTGATGCACTCTGTGTTGTATTCCCGTTTCATACGCTCCACGTAAATTTCGAGGTGGAGTTCACCCATTCCGGAAATGATGGTCTAGATAATCAGCTCAGAAGGCGAAGATGATGATAAATGCTAGTGTTTGACGTACCTCCTTGCTTTCTTGATCGATATGAACTCTGAACGTGGGGTCTTCCTTCTGGAAGCGGTTGAGTGCACGAGAGAAGTTGGGTGTCTCTTGGCCTTTAGGTTTGATAGCCAAAGAAATGACCGGCTCCGGGACGAACATTGAAGACTGGAAAGGTAAGTGAGCATCTTCGAGATGAAAGACGGGCGGCTTTGATATACCATTGAGAAGCTCGTCGAACCATCAGTGAATGTGTCCCCAGAAGAGCATTCAACACCAAAAATAGCACAAATTTCACCGGGCCCAATTGATTCAATGTCCTACTGTTTATCAACATGTAATCTCGGCTTTGAAAAAAAAAAAGAAACATACCTCCATCTCATTACTGTGCATTCGAACCAGACGAGGGACTTTGACCTTCTTACCGGTGCGCGCATTGTAGATCTGCATGGCTTTCTTCAGGGTCCCTTGATAGACACGCATATACGTGAGCTGGCCAAATCGTCCCTCTTCGAGTTTGAAGGCTAATCCGACAAGGGGAGCCTCGGCAGCTGGAACAAGCTCAACTTGGGGCGAGCCTACAGGCGCTTTCGTGTCATGAGCCAGGACTTGACTTTCCGATGGGTTTGGCAGGTAAGAACAAACGCCGTCCAGAAGAGGCTGGACAGCAGTGTTCTTGATCGCAGATCCAAGGAAAACAGGCGAGAATTTGAGACCAACGGTAGAACGACGAATTGCCGCAGCAATTTGCTCGTTTGTCGGAAGTTCATCATTGAGGAATATTTCACCAATTTCCTCATCAACTTCAGCCAGCTGTTCAATGAGCTCCTGTCTCTTCTGCTTGGCCAAGTCCATCACAGAAGCAGGAATTTCTTCCGAGATAATGACCTCGTTACTAAATATTACCAAATCAGTGGACATAAAACGTTGTACTGCCAGAGGTAAGCTCACCCTTTGTAACCCTGGTTGTAAATAGATCGCCAGTGCACGAGGTCGACGACACCTTTAAATTCATCTTCCGTTCCGATTGGAACTTGTACAGCAGCTGCGGGTATCCGAAGTTTGGTGCGAATCTGATTCACGATCCTCCAAGGATTTGCACCAGGCCTATTACTCGTAAGGCAATGAGCTATATGCGCACAAAGGGACCCACCTGTCCATCTTGTTAACGAAAGAAATGCGAGGAACATTGTAACGACGCATTTGACGGTCCACCGTCGTCGTTTGACTCTGAAAATCAAGATTCAGATTTCTGAAGAAAGAAACAGCCCATAGACGAACCTGCACACCCGCAACTGCACACAAAACCAGCACAGCGCCATCCAGAACTCGTAATGCTCGCTCTACCTCGATTGTGAAGTCGACATGTCCTGTATGACGTAGAAGATGAGTCTGGTTGAGTCTGATGTCGTTTTTCCAAGGAAAAGGTTCTTACCAGGTGTGTCAATAATATTGACAGCGTAGTTTTGCTTGGTACCGGACACAGGATCCGTAGCCTCCCAGTCGCAGAAAGTGGCAGCACTTTGGATAGTAATGCCTTTCTCCCTTTCCAGATCCATGCTGTCCATCTTGGCGCCAACCGAATCCTTGCCCCGGACCTGACCAGGAGGAGTAAGTGCACAGTGCATAAAGCGTGATTGGGCGCATATAGTCAAGTAAAAGCGACTATAGCACACGTACCTCGTGAATGTCCTTAATTCGACCGGTGTAATACAAAACACGCTCCGTTAAAGTCGTTTTCCCAGAGTCAATATGCGCTGAGATACCAATGTTTCTTTGGAATCTCAGTTGCTGGTGGTCCTTGTCAGAAAGCTGGAACGCAACCTTCTGAGGACCAGCCGAGGCATCCTCAGCGGGTTTAAGGGCGGCAGCAGTGGAGGCCGCGCGGCAAGTAGTCAGAGGAAGAAGAGAAAGAGAGAAGTTTGAAGGAGAGTGCAGCCACCGCGAGCAGCGCGACTGGGCCAACAAACGAGCCAGGAACATTGTGGCCAGCAGTGACTTGGCCGTCAGAGGTGAACTAGTGAATTGATGGCGTCGAAATTTTGGCGCGTCATTGCTTAGTCAGCAACACTCGGTAAGTAAACTTTAACTTTAACTTTGTGGGACTTTGTTGAAATATGTTCTTGGTTAAATATTTTAACTTTGGTGATTAAAATCAGATTCTTGTGTGCATCCACTCTTCATTTCAATTTGAGCCATGAACCAAGACACACTACGCCCTTCGACAGAAGACAGACGAAAATATGAACATTTGCTTCGAGCAAATGCTTGCCTATGGGTGTATATTTATCTATCGGACCCAAGATCTTTCCACTAGTTTGGCATCTCCTCGTGACGGGGGCGTGATCCGTGAATTGCTATATAAGCATGAACAGCTGCAATTCCTTCAGCAATCTTGATACCCAGCACAAATGGTGAGACGCTCCTGATCTCTGACTGTCAGGCGTCGTTTCACTCAAAACGCCTTCAGCTAGCAGCCCATCGGTATATACAAACCCACGATGTTAGTGTATCAAACGATATCATCGGATATGGATCGTTTTCCGATGTCCGCTTGGGAGAGTGGCAGGATAGCGATCACGAAGAAGCAAAGGTTGCTTGAATCCAATCGTTGAGCTATTCAATGTTATATTCAATTATATCTCTCCTAGCTTGCAATAAAGATCTTTCGGCAAGCCAAAGAATGCAATGAGACGACATTGATCGCTACATTCAAGAGGGTAAGCGTATCCACGACCTTTTTCGTACTTGTCTCATTCTTTTCTTCAGAGACTCAACAGCGAGATCTCAACCTGGTCACGCGCACAGCGTCATCCAAATGTCCTCCCTTTTATCGGTGCATATGAACACGAGACCGGGAAGTTACCCGCCCTCGTGTCTCCTTACCGAGAAGCCGGGGACATTCATGCCTACATCACTACCCGAAATGACTACAATCGTCAACCTTTCGTGCGTAAGGCATCCTCGATATTCACTTTCGTCATGGCTGAAGTTTCTTCAGGTTGTTGGAATTGCCGATGGATTGGTGCACCTCCATTCGTATGACATTATTCACGGGGACCTCAAACCAGTCAGTCTTCCTTTATATAACAAAGAGTCTCATCCAATCCTCCTTCCCAGAAAAACATTCTCATTCATATCGGTGGTGACGGGATGCCGACGCCTGAGATAGCAGATTTTGGCAGATCCAGAATTCTGAACGTGAAGGGCTTCACAGGAAGCCTCCACTCTACAAGTCGGTCCGTGATTTCGGCGAGTTTTATTGGGACTGTCCACTCAGCTGCCTTTCAGATACGCGGCACCCGAGGTCCTTAACCCTCCCTCTCGCGAAGCTAGTAGTCCGCTCTTAGGTGTTCCTTCCGAAGAAGACAACAAAGCGCTTACCAAAGAGTCCGACGTTTGGAGCCTCGGAATGGTTTTATTGCACGTATGTTTATTTACTTGACTTCCTATGGTCGCAATCTAGCAATGAATACTTCCGTCTCTAGGTTTTCAGCGGTAAAGACCCGTATCCATACCTCAAGGATCACCAGATTGTTTTGGCTCACGAAAGAAAGGAAGAGCCGAATGAAGAGCATCATCCAATGCCGATGAGTCCCTCAGAGATAGAAAGAGTTTGGCCCATTCTCCGGCGATGCTGGGAGTTAGTTAAGGAGCCCGCGACCCGCTGCTCAGCAAAGGAGTGTGCCGATAATCTGAAGGCTCTCTTTAACGAACGCGCTCATAACTGATATATCTCCCCGCAATTGGTTGTGCGCAATACTAAATACAATTTCGATACGTCCATCGCAAATATTTCCCCCACTAAACCAGGCTTCTTAGCATCATTCCTCTAAAACTCGGCCAAATACTCAATTATACCCTTTTCCGCCTCGTGTACAGACTGTTTTACTCTATACTTTCATATACAATAATATTTTAGTTTTTGGCCAGTCATTGTCAACGTCACATTCTCAGGCCTCCGGGAATCAGGCCTTGACGGCTCCTTGTTCTAATCAGCCACACTCCAGTACTCCACGCCCTGGATGACGCACCCACGCCGATGCACAGAGCCCCACTCACGGGGCTGGCAGGTGCACCTTTATTTTCGCAAACCTTTGAGTTAAGAGAGAAAGATAGAAATGGCAAGTAAAGTATGGCCGCTCCTCGAATTGAAAATCGGCCCGTAAACGGCTTAATCTTCAAATCCAAAATAACTGTAGGCTGCGTTATGAATTTCATTTCGGTTACGGCCCTTTCTAAATTAAGGACACTGCTCCTCCTTAAGTTCCATCTCCCACGAATGCGACTAGGGTGGGAGCGAATAGGAGCGAACGGTGCGCATTCTTCGAACGACTGATTATGGGCCTATGTTTATCAATCTAGAACACAGATCTGTTGCAATCTCGTTATCTCCTCATGGGCGAGGCGTGGCCGGTGACCAATCCAAGTTGATATAAGTGAACATCGGAACCTGAATGGCAGTGAGCTCCAGGATCAGCTTGATTGTTCGCACTAATGGTGAGATAGTGCTCGACAATTGTTTCATGTGGCTTTGCTTATTCTCCAATAGCCATCGCTCAGGCACATAGCGGAGAATGAAATCCTTTTGTTGGATGTCATAGGATTTGGAGGGTTCGCAGACGTTCATTCAGGCTTGTGGGTCAGCGGTGACCGCGAGGGCAAGGGAAAGGTCAGTATTACTCCACGTATGAGGCTGTCTGGATCGCATTCAGTTCCTCTCACACAGCTTGCAGTGAAGGTCTTCCGCCAGGTTAAAACAGAGAATGATGCATTGACATTGCAAACGCTTAACAGAGTGAGCGAACTGGTGATTCTCCAATATCCTGGGCTTCCATCTCACTTGACGCAGAGACTCCATGCTGAGATATCAGCTTGGCTTCTTGTACAACCCCACCCCAATATCTTGCCTTTTATCGGAGCTTATCATCATGACTCTGAAAGACTTCCAGCGCTGGTTTCTCCTCTCCGTGAAGCTGGAGATGTTCTTTCATATCTCTCCAGAAACACATTTAGTTGCCGTTCCTTAGTACGCACCACGTTTGTTGCTTTAGTATCAATTTTAAATAGACCATGCAGGCACTCGGCATCGTGAACGGTCTAGCACACCTCCATGCTCACAATATTGTTCATGGCGATCTGAAGCCAGTAGGCTTGTCATTAAATCACAATTTCAACTCATATCTGATTGATTCCACTCTCAGAAAAACGTCCTCATTCATATTGACAACGAAGGAAAACCGACACCCGAGATTTCAGATTTTGGCAGAGCTAAGATTCTTGATATAAAAGGCTACACAGGGAGTCTTCACATGACACGACGGTGCGACATCCTACGCTGCCATTTTTTCTCCAATATCTTTGACGCAAAACCCACTCAGCTACGCCGCACCTGAAGTCCTTAACCCAGCCCACACGCCCGACAGTCCCGTCGTTGAGGTTCCTCGGGAGCGCGCAAATGAAGTACTCACAAAGGCCTCAGACGTCTGGAGCCTCGGAATGGTCCTCCTTCATGTCAGTCAATCCCAGTCGATTTTATCGCGCGCGGTGTCGCTAAACTTCTAGTATATGCAGGTCTTAAGCGGTAGAGAGCCGTACCCCGGCTTGAATGAAAATCAAATCGTCCTGGCTCTTGTTAATGGGCAGGAACCGAAAGAGGAAGATCATCCAAAGATGATTACTTGTCCTGTTAGAGCAAGGGCTTGGACTATCCTCAAATGCTGCTGGAAGCTAAAGGATGGTCCTGAGGCGCGCTGGTCAGCTAAGGAGTGTGCGAACGAGCTAAAGATCCCCCTTGAAGGGCACACATACTATAACTTATGGGCCGAATAACCGACCCCGTTTCTACAACCAGTTGTTAATGGGGAATTCGATTCCGCTACGTTGTCTCCAGTGTTTCTGATGAAGTATTGCTGCTCATCTCGTCGAAGTATCTCAACATACACGGAAAGCTGTCGTTGATACCCCTTTGAGTTCTTTCATCACACACAAATACTATCGTCTTTATTCACCCAAGGATTATGATATCTCAACTTTCAGCCATTCATTGTCAGCGTCAATGTTACGGGAAGTGAAGAAGCTAGGCGGAAATGGCCTGGTTGATTGTATTACCCATTCGGTATAAACATATTAATGTCGTATTAATGAACTGGCAAAACTAGGTACCCTGTTATCTTGGCGCCCGTTCAAGGTCCGACACGCGTTCACTTCACACTTCACGTCTCAGGTACTGTGCGTCCCACAGGCCATACACGTTCCCATATTCCGCTTTCGTCGGATCGCGCTCAGTGGAATCTAGTCCACCATGCCCTAGTGCTCTTCGCTTCGGCAAAAGAGGTGATGACCTTCGCCTCTTTTACGGTAGAAACAAGCTCCTGTTTATCTGCAGAGCTATAAAATCTAGATGCCAACACATACTATCTCCCATCTAGGCGAAAGGTGAATGAATGTAACTGAAATATTTTATCATTCTTCTGCTTCGTCAACTCCATCTTTGGACTAGCTGTGCGTGCCAATGCGGTTACATGTGGTGTATAATAGTGCTTGAATTCTCTGCCCCTGTTTTTTTACAAAGGAATCACTCTCAGGAACTCTGGCTTGGACGTTGGTCTCGAAAACTCCGCTTGCGTAGTATACCACGTAACGATGTAAGTATTAGACGTACGTACTCAGCTTCACACCAAGACCGTGTGAACGACTGAGGACCGCCACCAGATCAGAATCCCTTTTATAGGCTGAATGAAGCTGTATAGTTATGATGTAAAAAATGCGGCCAGCATGCGCGTAAAACGGTTCCGCCAGCGGGTGTAGGCTGGACCTACTTTTGGGTGGTATAAGTGGAAAGGGGCCAAAAGCCCAATAAAGGAAAAGAAGATATAAATAGAAAAGGGAAACCAGGCCTCGAGACATCGCGCCTTGCTAACAGCAAGGATGATGATATCCTCGTGGCTTTCGGTCATCGAGGAAACACAAACTTGCGCCTTTCTCCTCAGAAATAGCATCCCACGGTGCAGGAACAAGTGTACCTGGTGTCGTTATGGGACGGGATGGATCTTGAGTGCTTGAGCCATTTGTGAAATGTTCTGGAATTGAAAGAGTGGAATCGTGAAGCCGAAGCTATCGTAATTTTGATCTTCGAGTGACGGCGGTTTTTCCAGAGACGCCAACATACTTGATAAAACAAATGATTTCCAGATGAACTTATGAGTCTTACCAATATATCACCCCAGGCGAGCGAAGACTGCCTGGTTTCCAGGTCACAATCTTTGGGGAATGAAGAAGTCATGAAGGCGCCTGTGTGTAGACGAGCACGAACGACACCCTCAAGTCGTAATTAGAGACATTAACGTGCCGTCCAGGGTATCATGCCGTGCTAATGACATTCAGTACATCAAGCCACGAGTAACGACAGAAAGACTCACAAAGGGCCAATAGGGATGTGCAATGTCACATTCATGATTTTGGGTTTACCATCGAGGGGGATGCTACGAAATACTGTCCCGGAGAATGTCAATATTTTAGGCCGCTCCTCCCCGTCGACGAATATACCACCGTCATTCCCTTCGCTATTGCTAGCCCACACCGATGTGACAATATCGAAAGTATCCTTGATTGTAATCATTGACTGGACAATGTTCGACTAATCAATTACTTCCGACTATGCCTTTTGATGATATAACGCAAAGTGGGGATTCCGTATCTCGCCCAGCGAGGAAGTAAAGTACCGAGCTTCCAGAAAGAAAAATTACGATGAGCGCGAGCTGTAAGCAGAATTTGCCTTTCGAGTGTGGTTTTTTATGCTCGGATGCGCCCGGATTTAACTGGAGGTGATGGCTGGGCTCTGCACTGTGTCCCTGGAATTTTTCGGAGGATTGATGTCGTGGATTTGCTGGCATGGTGTTGAGGGAGGACGGGTAGAAACAATGCTACTTAGCATATATACTGTATAACATAGGTTTTTGGTGCAAAAATATCTAATCGTAACTCTAGCTCACTGATGTGATATATGACGATAGTCTGAGATGGTGTCAAAAGACCTCTGTTAGGATCCATGGATCTCAGGCAAATGCTAAGATTAGTTTCATGAGCAATCTGGGAGACTGGTAATTGCCGGTGCGATTTCCCCACATCTAGGATGGCTTAAGCTTCCATTCTACTCCACCAACCAGACGTTTTACAGATCCCCTGCGCCGACCTATTGCGCAGGCTCCAGCCATTTCACTGGTGCATTTGTACCTCGATATGAATGTCTGGCCAGGCACGAACCATGTTCTTGATTTTGTCACCGCTTTGTACACTGCCAACAAACCCCAGCGCTCAGTGATTCCCGGTGGATTACAAGGCTCTCTCTAAGTTCAGGACAAGTGCGACGTCAGCCGGACATTAATATCTTGATTGCTTTTGGCTATTACCGGATGGAAGCCGAAGAAGTGATGTCTCCTGACCCACGATCGTAGATCAGTCCAGTTTCCAAAAGCTGAAGATTTGTCGTCTAGTTTGGCGTTCCCTCGTGGCCGAGGCATGGAGAGGCCAATACTCGAGTCCCGGATATAAGACCAGCTAACGATGCTCTCATTTGGAAATGTTCATTCGCTCAAGCTGTCCACGAAACGATGGTACGTAGGTGGAAAAGCATTCTCTTCTGTGGAGTTTCTGTTAATCCCACCGTCAGGAAGGAATATATGAAATACCAGCAGGGTCAATCGTTTTGGAGAGTTCCATAGGAGGGGGAGGGTTCTCAGATGTCTATTCCGGCCGTTGGACGAAATTTGACAAAACCGAGCAGGTAAACTGATTCCTACCTACATGGACATACCAGCTCAGTAACCACTCTTGCTGCAGGTGGCGGTGAAGGTCTTCAGGCATCTGTTAAACGAAGATGATCCTGAAATATTGAAGAAATTGAAGAAGGTGAGGAGACTTCTTTCTTCTCCGTGAACCTTCCTTACTCTTTACAGAGGCTCAATAGTGAAGTTTCTACATGGAAAAGGGCTCTAAGTCATCACCATCCCAACGTTCTGCCATTCTTTGGGGTCTACCTTCGTGACACCACCCGGCTGCCGGCACTTGTCTCTCCCTTGAGGCAAGCAGGAGATATACTCCATTACACGACTTCACGCAATACTACTCCAGACCGCCGTCGCCTCGTGAGTTGGTTTAATCCAGATATCACGCTACACGCCGTCATTGAACTTTGAAGGTAATTGGTATTGCCACAGGTTTGGACCACCTGCACAACAATGGTGTCGTCCATGGAGACCTCACACCAGTGAGCCATTCACGTCGCTGGGAGCCGTAGATGTTACTAATTTCTCACAACAGAGGAATGTGCTCATCTACATTGATCCAGAGACTGGAAATGCCATCCCCCAGATAGCTGACTTCGGACGGGCGAAGATTCTGGACGGCACTGGAGTTGCAGGTTCTCTCATTTTCAATTGTCGGTGAGGCACCAAACGACACTATTTCGTTTCCCTGTGTCCTTGGCTCATCATGACGTCAGATATTCTGCGCCTGAGGTTCTGCGTTCAAGTGATGACGAGCGCTCGCAGGAAACGAATGCTGTGCTTTCTAAGCACTCTGATGTCTGGTCCCTCGGAATGGTACTCCTTCACGTACGTTTAAATTAATCTGCCATTTATCATCAAGGTGTCGAATTTATTCAACTTTTCATAGGTTTTAAGCGGCCTTGAGCCATATCCCAAATTGAAGTCAGAGGCGCAAATCATCATCGCCCTCTACCGTAAACAAGAGCCTGAGCCGAAGGACCATCAAATGGCGAACTGTCCTGTCGGACCAAAGGTATGGCCGCTCTTGCAGCAGTGCTGGAAGATCCACGAGCTTCCCACAGCACGGTGCTCAGCAAGGGATTGTCTCGTCGCATTTGAAAATAATTTTTGCGGTGTGCTTCGACAGCCTAGTGAAGATGAGCTCGAAGAGGCGATCGGCAGCCCGCTCGACCAATCCCTCAGCACGAATGGTTTTCAAAGTGCTTTCAAATAAACAGCGGGTGCCCGATACGAAGAAATTTGCTTTTTACAAATGTAGTGAATGACCCTAGATTTTAGGCTTTAGATTTGTACATTGATAATCAGCTCTCATGTCCAGTAATACTTACCTCTAATCATTGTTTCATGAGGCTCTCGGAGCGGTGCGAGGTATATCATGAAGGGCTGTCATTTGTTTCGTGATCCCGCGCGTTGGTTCCCCCTAAGATTCTATGATACATAAACCATATACCCTCCAACTTCCTCACTTTTCTTGTTCTGGTGGGGGATGTCCGTTAGTGTCGCTCTATTGTCTCCGGAACATCACGAAATGTCTCATTTTTTGCTTCCTCGGACTTGGATTTCTTTAGACTGGCGCGCGTCACTGGAAGCCTTGGAGGGAGGTGATGGGGGAGGGGGGTTCGGTGTTTCACCGAGAACGCGGAGCTCGGAAGAATTCAAGTGTTATCACAATCCAGATAGATGGAATTATGGTCAGACAATGTTCGGGACATAATCTAGATGGCATGCCATCGGAGGGCGAGAGGGGGGCTGAGAAAGGTGTGATTACTTACGCTCAGCCACGATCGCCCAAACTCAGAATAAACAGGAAGCTACTTTGGGCGATTTATAACCTCCGTCACCCCAACTTCCAAGTTCAAGCAGCAGCACTTGAGTCGTAAGGTGGTAAAGACCAGAGTTCGCTGTGTTTCTCCTAGTAAGGGCTTCTTGAGACGCCGCGGCCAAAATTGCATGGTGGCTAGATATTGATTGAAACAAAAAACGGCCTGGAGTTCTTCGGAGTGAAGACCGGGAGATGCCGATTTTTCAATCCGGAGAGGACGGTAGATGCTCGTTGTTCCACTGTACCTTAGGTTGCTGTTCCCTGCTCCCTTGGTCATTTCGAACCTGGCCTCGCCTTGATTAAAGTGTCGCTGCTAACGATCTCTTCGTGTTTCACCTTACTAACGATGACCAAGGAACAAGTGAAGAAGGTTTATTTAAAGCCATAACTTCGACTTCTGCACCTGCATGCAAAGACCAATGAGATCATCTTATGGGCATTTTCATCGGAATACCATCAATGAATACGCAATCACCCGTTAGGCGTCATGAGCAGTGCCTTGTTTGACCACGTGTCGACTTTTCACCGAGCCACGAAACACCATGAGCTAAGTAAAATAATTATACTAGTACATATTGGAGCAAAACTCAACAAATATGGACCTCGTTACATTCGAATTACTCCACGGTGCCATCAGTATCAGAGGTCTTCAGACTCTTGTACCTGATAGCCTGCGCAAAATCAACTACCGAAACGCCAAGACCCAACATTTCCCTAACAACTACTCCACCGATTCTAGCACTCGTCCCGACAACGTGTGGTAACAAATCCAACAACAACAAAGTATTTGCAACGAGCATCAGTGTCGCTACCAGTTTATACTTACCGGCGTATGTCCGAGAAGAGGTGTTCATGACGAACTGGAGCATCGTACCACCGAGCTCAAAGGTAAGGCCGAGGGAATAGACGTGCTGAAGTACCGTGGGTATATGATCAGAAAGGGAGTGAAGGGGGTGTGCTTTGGGAGGTGGTGGCGGGACTCGTGGGGTGATGAAGTATGAATAAGGCCCGGCAAAGAAATGAGCAATGGCGAAGAGTGAGATGAGGAACTAATTGAATATAGTATCAGTGTATGCAAGGAGCGTTAGTTGGGATACATACGAGTATTTTTGCTCTCCTTGACACTCTTGTCTCAATGCGTTCGCTCGCCCTTTCCCAGTGAGTCGCCGGAGCAATGTACATTTTTGGGATGCAGCCTCTTTTCTTTTCCTTCCCCTTACCCGGGGACCCAAACTCAAGCCTTGTCACAGCCTTGAGCATGACAAATGGTGGGATGAGAAGGAAGATGTAGGAAATAGGTACTCTTGACAGCCAATGCCCCTTGCCTTCAGGATTAAAGACTGATGTAAGCATTTCTTCATTTGCACTTATGAGAATGTAGAATGCTATCAGTGC
This sequence comes from Leucocoprinus leucothites, assembly GCA_013368445.1. NCBI lineage: Eukaryota > Fungi > Basidiomycota > Agaricomycetes > Agaricales > Agaricaceae > Leucocoprinus > Leucocoprinus leucothites. The sequence continues at coordinate 330,469 of JAACJO010000029.1, forward strand.
AGTCCCAAGTCTGGATATACCAGCGGTGCTGGTACGTGTATACCAGTAGTGAATCGTCAAGAACCAGCAGATGGCACGGACGAAAAGGCTGGGTGAAATCAAATGAAACCACGGTGTCAAATCTAGCCAGAAGTGAAAAATTAAATGTACATACGAGATGAAATAGAGCACATGAGCACGACGAGGGTGCGCACCCTCGTCAATTCTGTATCCCAGTAATCCAACTAGAAACATTTTTAGCGCACATTTTCAGTTAGAAAGAAAAAAGCGCGTACGAGTCAAGTCATGGGCATGTTGAGCGTGCGTCAACTCCTCGTCGTCGGCAGTCATGTTCAGATCCTTTTTGCCCTTGGATAAGAACGCATGGACCATATGCTTTCCTGGGTTATCGGCTCTAAATGACAGTCTCCATGTGACGTTCACGTACTCTTCGCCTGCCAGCTTTTGAGATGTCAAGCTTTGGGTGGATTACAAAGAGGCCTACCAGATGTGAGCGATGTCGGCGTCAGATCTGATGCCTCAGCGTCGCGATTAACAGGAATTGGAACGAGGTCCTGCGGTACAATCAGTTTACAGTTTGTAATGAAGTGGGCAGAAGCATACCTTTGGACCAGGAGACCGTTTCACCGCATTCAGATGGGGAGCGTACAAGAACTCAAATTTGTTTTTCTTGAGTGATGAATCATCGCGACGACCAGCGATTTGAACTCGTGTCTCGAAAACACCATTCAGGAAATACCATCTTTGGCATTGATACCAAGTGGGGTTCTCGAGCTCATGACACTGTCGGGTCACGGTTAAGACTCTAAAAAAGTTGCATTAAAGCTGACTCTCACCGTCTTGTTCGCGAGTTCTCTCTGAGCAAACATGTACGGCTGACGCTTGAAGAGTTTTGTCTCATCAATGATACCAATATGAGTCCTAATGTGACCCTTATGAGCGAGAGATAGTTACAACACTCTGACAGAGCACTCACCGAGCAACAATGAAGGGATGTTTTGAAGCGACAGATTTCGAGTCTCCGGTAAAATCCAGGCGGAATATATCCATGAGATCATCCGCGAACTGCTTATGAGCCTTTTCCTGCTCTGCTTCCTTCAAAAACTCCTTCTCCTCATCCCATTCTTCGTCTTCCTCTGAGATGCCGGTCGGCTCTGGAATGTCTTGTGACGTAGTGCCTGAGCCGCCGGGTAATCGACCTGTGATATTGTGAAATTGGATAAGCGGTATTGTGAAACCAAAGCTATCGTAGATTTCATCTTCGAGGGTGCGTTTGTGTCCTCTATCAATTTACAGAAGGGATCAGCATTAGGTGAGTCCGGCAAATAGGTTGAAATGTGAGTGAACATGCGTACAGGCTAGGTCGAACAGCTGGCGCATGAAGTCCATTTTGTGGATTCCAACTGATGTATTTTTGGGCTCTGGCTAGCCACCATGGCTGGTGTTGAACAAGAACGAAGGAGGCTCGGAGATCGTAGTTAGAGATATTTGCTTGTTTACTGTTCACATATCAGCGTCGTTTGCACAGATGGACAATTACCACTCACAAGTGTGCAATGGGTACGGCCAACGTCACATTCTTGAGCACATTCTTGCTCTTGAGGGTGAGGTCCCGAAAGACAGTCTCGGAGAATATCAGCCTCTCTGGCTGCTCCTTTCCATCTACATAGAGCCCACCATCCCTTCCATCATCATCTCTAATCCATACAGATGCGACAATATCAAATGAGTCCTTCTTCCCAATCATTGGCTGAACAACAATTGACCAGTCATTGATCTCGCTCTCCGGTTTATCATAGTACATCTGTGAGTGGGGGTGTCTGAGCTGGTATACAATGCCCTTGACGAAGAAGAACACTGTAGTTCCCCCCACGAGGCAGACGAGGAGTATGGTGAGCCATAGACAGAATCTTCCTGCTGAACGTGGTTTGCGTATTGGTGCGCCTGGGTTCAACCGCAGCTGGTCGTTGTCTTCCGCATTTGAGTTCGACTGCGAATGTTTTCTTCCGGGAGGTGAAGAATCGATGATCATGGATCCGTACGGTACTTGGTCAACAGCAGGGGCGGTAACCGCGGCCGCGGATTTATAAGTATCACCATTTGTGACTCGGGACGGGCGCCAAGGTAGAGATGATGATCACTCGGCGGCCAAATGCTCATCATTGTCGTGATGGGTTTCACGGTTTGACAGCTTCGAAGGGGTGGCAATGCAGGAACTTGGCAGAAACGCTAAATTTATAAGCAAGTTGTACCATCACTGCGTCGGAGAAAACATGTTCCAGCTGACCGAGCCTGTGAGTAGCACGTTGGTTTGCGCTTCTTTGGTGGTTCTTATAGGAATAGCTCATGCAGTATTGAGCAATGCAGTAGAGCGATATCTTCTCCCCGGACAAGCTCAAGACCTGTTGCCGCACACTCACCATTACGTAGCGTGGCCTTATGTGGTCACCCAGCGGTAAACATCCCTGATCGCGTCGTCGCGAAGGTCAAAGATCACATCTCCGTGACAGGCGATGAGACCTAGTAGGAACCATATCGAGCAAGACAGACCGTAATATTGGTCTTGCTCGCTCAGAGTCGCTCTGGCTCGTCAATTCTGGAATCTTGAATATGCTCCTCCGAGCTACATCCAGCAAGATTCAACAATTTCAGTGCTGTAGAGCTAGACCCTGAATTCCATCTTGCCAACCATTAATATATACATGGTACATTTATTTATTCCTAACTAGCTTATCCGTCCCCCACTGTCCGCTACCACCCCGAGCCCCATCTTGTCCTGTCCTACAATTAATGTTGATACCATCTACCATCTCGTTAATCACCAACTACAACAACTCATCCCACATCCACAGAATCAACATCATCTGTAACCGGGATGGTGTTTTGTAAGTCCTGTAGTCACATACACTGTAGATAGACGTCACGTACAAGTGTCACAGTAGTCTTACTTCACCGAATACCACGACCAGTCAGATTCACTCTGTCCGAAGCTAAGGCTCACCCCGTACTCCGTTACATCATCTTAGTGAGTATGATCGAGCTCATTATATCCCGTTCGACCAGTGTATGCTCAAGAATACGATGACGGTCTGTTACACTAAAACATTGCAACCGGGGCGTGGTGTGAATGGCCCATGCCCACTCATGAATATCACTGAAAATATCATCAATAGGGACTCGGAAACTATGGATGTGGGGGCCCTTTGTCCTGGGAGGAACTAGGACCGAGAAAAGAGTTAGGAGCTGGCCGAGGTATATTTCCGGGCTGGAAGTACTGCCGGTCACCAAATAAAAAAGAGAGAGAGAATTAGTTTCTATTCTTGCTGTGCGTGTGATATATAAAGATGGCGATCATATAATCAATAAGGTAAATGAAATATCGGCTCGATGTAACTCACTATGATTAGAAATATGGAAGTGAGAAATAACGAGGGGTTGAGTGGTGTGCACGTCAGGAGTCTGAGAGGTTGCTCTGGCTAAGGCTAGGTCCCAAAGGTCATTTTCTCCCTCTCGCTCGTTCTGGCTAGAATCAGGATATTTTAGTTCTCATGAGTCGTGCCTTGTTTGACCACATGTCGACTTTTCAAACCGAATCGTGAAGTACCATGGGCTAAGTAGAATAATTATACTAGTACATATTGGAGCAAAACTCGACAAATAGGGACCTCGTTACATTCAGCGTTACTCCACTGTACTATCAGTATCAGAGGCCCTCACACTCCTATACCTCACAGCCTGCACAAAATCAATCATAGAAACACCGAGTCCCAACATTTCCCTAACAAATACCCCACCAATTCTAGTACTCGTCCCGACAACGTGCGGTAACAAATCCAACAACGTCAAAGTATTTGCAACGAACGTCAAAACTGCCACCATCTTATATTTGCCAGCGTATGTCCCAGAATAGGCGTTCATGACGAACTGGAGCATCGTACCACCGAGCTTAAAGGTAAGACCAAGGGAATAGACGTGCTGAAGTACCGTGGGTATATGATCAGAAAGGGAGTGAAGGGGGTGTGCTTTGGGAGGTGGTGGTGGGACTCGTGGGGTGATGAAGTATGAGTAAGGTCCAGCAAAGAAATGAACAATCGCGAAGAGTGAGATGAGGAACTAATTGAATCAAGTGTTAGCGTATCCAAGGAGCATTGACCTGGACACCACGCACCAGTATTTTCGTTTTCCTTGACACTCTCGCCTCAATGCGCTCGCTCGCCCTCTCCCAATGAGTCGCTTGAGCAAAGTACATTTTCGGGACACATCCTCTTTTCTTTTCCTTCCCTTTACCCTGGGACCCGAACTCAAGTCTCGTTACAGCCTTGAGCATGACAAATGTAGGGATGAGAAAGAAGATGTAGTAAATAGATACTCTTGACAGCCAATGGCCTTTGCTTTCGGGATTAAAGATTGACGTGAGCATTTCTTCGTTGACACTTATGAAAAGATAGAACGCTATCAATGTAGTCCCAAGTCTGGAAATACCAGCGGTGCTGGTACGTGTATACCAGTAGTGAATCGTCAAGAACCAACAGATGGCACGAACGAAAAGGCTGGTTAGAATGGAAAAGTCAAATCTAGACGGAAGTGCAAAATGCGATGCACATACGAAATGAAATGGGGCACCTGAGCACGACGAGGATGTGCATTCTCTTCGATCCTGTATCCCACAAATCCCACTAGAAACATTTTTAGGACAAGGTTTCAATTAAAAAAAGGTAAAGCGCGCACAAGCCAAGTCATGATCCTGTTGAGCGTACGCCAATTCCTCCTCGGTGGCGGTCACGTTCAGGTCCAGCTTGCCCTTCGATAAGAATGCATGAACCACATGTTTTCCTGGGGCATCGGCTTTAAATGATAGTCTCCATGTAACATTCACGTATTCTTCGCCTATCAGTCGCTGAGATGTCGGATTTTGGATTAATTACAAAAAGAGGCCTACCAGATGTGGACGATAGGGGCGTCAAGTTTGATGCTTCAGCTTCGCGATTAAGAGGAACTGGAACGAGATCCTTGGGCACAATCAGTTTACAGTGTGCAATGAAGTGAACGATGAAAGCGCACCTTTGGACCAGGAGACAGCTTCACCGCGCTCAGATGAGGAGCGTACAAGAACTCGAATTTGTTTTTCTTGAGGGAAGAGTCATCGGAACGACCAGCGATTTGAACTCTTGTTTCGAAAACACCATTTAAGTAATATGATCTCTCGCACTGATACCAAGCGGGATTCACGAGCCCATGACACTGTCGGGTCACGGTTAGGACTCTAAAAAAAAGCCATACCAAAGTTAGTTCTCACCGTCTTGTCCGCGAGTTCTCTCTGAGTAAACATATACTGCTGACGCTTGAAGAGGTTTGTCTCATCAATGATACCAATATGGGTCCTAATGTGACCCTTATGAGCTAGAGGTGATTACCAGGTTCTGACAGAGTACTCACCGAGCAGCAATAAAGGGATGCTTGGAGGCGACAGATTTTGAGCCTCTAGTAAAATCCAGTTGGAATATATCCACGAGGTCATCCGCGACCTGTTTAAGAGGCCCCTCCTTTGCTTCTTCCAGAAACTCTTTCTCCTCATCCCATTCTTCGTCTTCCTCTGAGATACCAGTAGACTCGGGTGGCGTGGTGGCCGAGCCATCGAGTAACCGGCCTGTGATGTCGTGAAATTGGATGAGTGGTATCGTGAAACCAAAGCTATTGTAGATTTCGTCTTCGAGTGTAGGTTTGTCTCTTCTGAGTTTCCAAAAGAGATCAGCGTTTGGTGAGTCCTACAAATAAGTTTACTTACAGGCTAGGTCGAACAGCTGGCGCATGAAGTCCATTTTGTGGATTCCAACTAATAAATTTTTGCGCTCTGGCCAACCACCATGGCTGGTGTTGAACAAGAACAAAGGAGGCTCTGAGATCATAATTAGAGATATTTGCTTGTTTACTATTCAGGTATCAGCTTCAGCGTGCACAGATAGACAATTATCACTCACAAGTGTGAAATTGGTACGGCTAATGTCACGTTCTTGAGCACATTCCTGCTCTTGAGAGTGAGGCCCCGGAAGACAGTCTCGGAGAATATCAACCTCTCCGGCCGTTCCTTTCCATCCACATAGAGTCCACCATCCTTTCCATCATCATCTCTAATCCATACAGATGCGACAATATCAAACGAGTCCTCCTTCCTAATCATCGGCTGAACAACACTTGACCAATCTGTGATCTCGTTCTCCGGTTTGTTATAGTACATCCCCGAGTGAGGGTATCTGAGCTTGTATAAAAGCTCCTTGACGAAGATGAACGCCATGATTCCGCCAACGAGGCAGACGAGGAGTATAAAGAGCCATAGAGTGAATCTTTTTGTTGAACGTGGTTTGCGTGTTGGTGCACCTGGGTTCAACCGCAGCTGGCGGTTGTCTTCCACGTTCGAACCCAACTGCGGATGTTTTCTTCCAGGAGGCGAGGGGTCGACGATCATGGGTCCGTGTTGTACTTGGGTCAACGGCGGGGGTAGCCGTGGGCCAGAATATATATCACTATTTGTGCCTCGGAACCACCGCCAAGGTAGACATGCGATCAAATGCTCCGAATACAGCACATATTGTCCTGATGGGTTTTTCATGGTTTGACAGGAAGTGTGGTAATCCAGGAACGCTTAGTTTATCAGGTTACACAGAGAATAACTCATTCCACGTGGCCAAATTAGGCGTCCAGTCTAGTAGCGTGTTGGCCTTGCGCTCTTTCTTTGGCGGTGCTAGGAATAACTCATATATTATTGAACAATGTAGTGGAGTGATATCGTCTCCCTTCAAGAAATCGAGCTCGAGGCCTGCTGTCACACATTTACCACCTGTCGCCACTAAGTAACTGCCAAGTACGTGGCCTTACGTGGCCACTTGTTACGCTCACACCCGGTGCCCATTAAAACAACCCAACCGACGCTCTAGTACCCAGTCATCAGCATCCCTGCTCAGCGCTGATCGCATCGTCACGGAAGTCAGAGATCACAACTTCACGGACGATGAAGCATCAGAGAACAAGCACGAGGTGATTGCATCGAGAGATATGAAATTAGACGGACTGAGCATTTAATGGGAGGTGTTCGAAAACAACAAGCAATCTACAAATACAGTCCACGCAAGTCAAGCGTAAGGGATAAATAAAAAGCAAAAATCGGCAAATAAGCGGACATATGAAAGATCAAATTTTGGAGGAAGGCTGGGAACGCAAGGCAACGTGCCCAAGGGTAGAAGAACAGGAGAGGAGAACAAAAATTGCAACAATCATGAGAACCGCACTTTGACATACAACATGTTGCCCCAATTCACACAGACCAGATCCAGCTCCACTGCCCTAAGTGCAGCTGAAACGCGCACTCTCACAGCGTATTCTTGTTGGATCCGAAGAGACTCTTCTTCTCAGCGCTCTTCGCACTGTTACTCGACATAGCACGTTGCACGGCAGGTCGTGCAGAGAACGAAGAGGCAGTAGCTGAATTGACTGGGGAACTGCGTGCGGAGGAATTTGAATTTGGCGAATGCGAGCCGTCGATCGAATCGGCACGGCGGTTAAATGACGTAGCGGTCATCGTTTTCATCATGCCCCTGTGTTTGACAAAAGAGTCAGCTCAAGTTTAAGATATCAAGGTGGTAAGGAAGAATGGAACCGTGAATGTTTGGGATATTGGAGTAATGGTTTGAGAAAACTGATCTCAGTAGAGGGACGCACCTTTGTGTCGCGTCGATGTAGTCTTGTCTATCAAAGCGCTTCGAGGTCTTGATAGATACACCTTTGCCTGAGATATCATATCCTTTCTCCTTCATCCTGCGAAGTAAAGAGAAAACGTTATCAGGGACGTCCTCAAATCAGAAAGACAACACGTCGTTGAGCAACGGGCGACAATGCCCTGCCCGGTGCCACGCAACGATGGTGACGATCAGAGAAAGACTCACTTCTGTTTCGTCGCTTGAACGGATTCTGTGACCTGCTTAACAACATACACGACTCCCCAGATCGTTCCTCCAAACACGCCCATCGCCTGCTCACAAGATATGATTCAGACTATGTCGTCCAAGAACATTGAGCCGTGCTGGTTAACACGAGAAACTAACCAGAAGTAACGAAAAAATATCAATCCTGTAAATAAGCGGCGTTTTGTTAGCAAAATGTGAAGCTCTAGGACATTTAAAAGCCATGTTTAGAGAAGCGCCCGGATGTGGCAGAGCGTCTGCTTTCGGATATGACTGATGCCAAACTCAAATAATAAAAGCTCACCAGCTAGCCATAACGATATGAAAGTTGAGGGTTGACAAAGCCTACTTGAAATTCTGAGAAACAGGAAACGAAGAGAAGAGGTTGAAGGAAGAGGGAATGTCAAGACAGGACAGGACAGGACGGATGAAACTCTGAAGCGCGTGGGAGGAGACTCAAACGGAACCGCCAATATGAAACCACCGAGCTTCCTTCCGGATTAGGCAGTCCCATCACCGCTCGATCACCATTGCCAAGCCCGATCGTTATCATATAAGTCTATAGATAGCAATACATACTAAAAACTAATTTTCTGTTTTACAACTTGACTTCAGCATCATCCATCGGTCTATTCTCCTTCTCTGTATCGCGCGACTCTTGTGTAGGCTCATGCGGAGGAGGATTCTCGGGTTCAGGAGTAGCATTGGCAGCGGCCGCGGCTGCAGCTTTGAGTGCTTCCCGACTCTTGGCTCGTTTTCTGCCTTCCCGCATAGCGACACGGATAGCGTCGAGAACTTTGGGATGGACATACTTGCTGCATGCGACAATCCCATTGTTCTTTCCAAGCGTTCGTCCCATCCCGAAATCCAAGGAATTGCCTCTTGAATCAGTGACAACACCTCCGGCTTCCTCGATCAAAAGAGAACCAGGGGCATGATCCTATCATCGGTATTAGTGAGCAGCTCACAGAATTTATCAGAAATCAGAGGAACTTTACCCAGATTTTTTCCTCATAGTCTGCACGTGTCGGCATCCTTAGATATAGCTGACCCCGTCCCATCGCGAGTGCGCAATATTTAGCCTGACTATCCATTCGCATTGGTGGCTCTTCTATGGTCAATAGTTCCGACACACGAGAGTTGAAAGAGTGTGATGAATGGCCTGACTCGACTGACTCCAACATGATAAGGTCTGCAGGATGAACAGTAGGCATTGTGATGATGGTTGGATCAAAGCCTTTCATCGAAAGCTGTAGTAATATCAGAGACAAGCTCATCCCTTAGAAAATACAAGTACTCACTCGTTCGGCGCCCTGATCCTTCACTGCGACAAAGATATAGCCCTTAGGGCCATCCGGTTTACTCGTCCGGTGTGGTAGGTTGGGGCAACCAATAACAGCAACAGTGGGTTTACCGTCTATGAGTAACGATAGGCAAACGGCATACTGTTCCCCTCGAAGGAAGCCTTTCGTCCCGTCAATGGGGTCAATCGTCCACATTCCTGAACAAAACAAAGGTCATAAGTCCGATGAATAGACAGAATCGAGCAGAAAGACGCACGTCCGACGCTTCCACCCTCATAGTTCCCTCGGTCTATCGCATCCCGCACCTCACGCGGTGAAATATCATAACCCACTCCAATCGCCCATTCCTCCTTTTCGTAGGGTAGTCGTTCATCTGTCAAACCTTCATTGACCAGCCCAGTGACGTGATGCGTAAGCTCCTTGTTCTCCGACTTTCGCAGCTCAGCAGCATCTTCCTCTCCGACGATAGGATCCTCCGGAAACACAGTTCCAAGTATTGAAGCAATCACTGCCTGCGCAGCGTAATCACCCACTATAAAACGTCAACAACGACGACCATCATCATTCTGAAACGACCCTAGATCCATCATGAAACACACCAGTAACAGGCGACTGATCATTCTTCGTCATATAATCCGTATTAACCAAAGTCTCAAAGACCTTTTGCGTAACAATACACGCCCTTCGCACAGCAGAAATAGCGACTGCGCGTTCCTCGTGCCATGGGAGAGTAGGTTGTCCAGTAGTCTGAAGCATCCTGAGTCGGTGGTAGATGTGGAAGGTACGATTTGGAGGAGTGATTGTTATACGGCGAAAGAGGAGGATGGGGACATTTCGTCCAACCATTTAATTGACTTTTCGCCCGATTTGATTTGATTTGCATCGAAGAATATCGTGGGAATTGCTACTGTTGTCGCCATTTCGGCCTCATTGAAGTCACGTGCTGATGCCCCAGGTTGTCCCGCCCGCTCACCTACATATCCATTTACCCAATCTACTTGCGAGGATCAACTTGATATCAATACTCCGTTGCACATCATGTCCGGTAATCGGATACTAGCGTTACTACACTTTACCTCTTGCTACATTTTCTACCTGATTTGATATTCCCTCTCAATGCATTGGATGTACACGCAGTATTCTCGGCTCTTCTGCTAATTGTATACCCCACAGTCGAAATAAGTATGTTCCAAGCAAGATCCCCGGGCATACGGTCACAATCTCGATTCTCAATGTGTACTCGAGTCCATTCTAATAGACTCCCTATTATGTACAATGGACGCACGCCACGCCTGCGGGCCCTAACCTCTGTCTTCACAAATACAGTCCAGGCCTCATGCTTCCAGCACAAGGTCACCCTGCTTCTTAAATTACTTGCGACCATACACTGACTGACCGAAGTATTCCACAGAACTCGACCACAATCCAGTGAGTGCCCCCCGTCTTAATAGGCGCCTGTAGGCTTTTCTCTGCCGAAGTTGACACCCCAAATCATCCGTGAAGTGGTCAAATCCGTACCCCCTGCAGGAACTATAGTAATATATGTCAATTCCATGTTCAGCGAAACACAGATCTTCTCTGCTCTTTACGATCCTGTCGCCGTATTGTATGTATATTGATTGCAAGGAATAAGACCTGATTCATCGATTGAGTGTTTGCTTCGAGGTTGAACTGAATGATAGAAATAGAGCCGACAGATACAGCGCTAAGCTGGGATTGCCAAGTCATGACTCCATGTATATTTTCCCGATTTCGCCGAGATACTTGAGCGAGGAGTTGGCGAATCCTTGAATATTTGAGAGGACAGAAAGGGTTGTTCTTCGAGCTCAGCCCTCTTCAAAGTTTGTACGGTCAGGGCTTTGCACGTTTATCTGTGGTCATTGCGGGGCTCCTTATGGGAAGTTAGCGTGACTATTATGTACTTGAGACGTCCATATCAATGAGCGCCAATTTCCTCGATAAATTGAAGCCCCACTGGCATCGTGTTCCTTGCCTTTAGTTCCCTCACCGGTGGCACATCACCAGCTCAGAGGCCCAGTAACCAAAGCGTATCTCCTGAGTTTAACTACCCATTTCTGTGAGTGTTACCTCCTCGAGATATAGTGGACATATATGTACTCACTGTGTTTGAAGAGGCGCGACTATGCCTATCCACTTGTGCACACGCTGTGAGCGCTCCGACCCTCCCCCGAAACGATGCGCAGCCTGCAAAAAAGCATGGTACTGTAGCTCTCAGTGCCAACGCCGTGACTGGGTCTGTCACATTTTCGACTGTAACCCGACTCGAGCCATCACCAGCGCAGATTATATCGCGCTCGCCGTGGAACAGAACGAGTATCCGGAACATGTCGAGGCTGTAGCGGATTACGGTTTCGGAAACAGTACAGAGCAAGAACATTCCGACAAACTTCTCAAAGTCTACACTGACCTCCTTCACCCTGAAACTGGGCGGGGAATAAAGGCAACTACGTTGCATAGATGGAAGACGGAAGGAACATTAGTAGAGAATATGGTCAGAGAGCTTCAAGATCTTCCGCGGGAGTCGGACAACGACCATCTCTCCTGGTTCCTTGAAAACCCAGACGTCGTCGACGGGATGAGTGTACGCGAGTACGAGCTCCAGTGGATGCTCCCTTATGAGCAGAGTATGCGGCGTACTTTTGGCTTCATAGGCTTGTCCGAGACCCTCCCAGCAGATGACATGATCCAGTATAACAACTCACTGCCGACCCATAAACAGGAGTGTTTGATGTTTTACTCTATCCTTCTCATGAAGGCTTTATTGAACCCTTCAAATCTCACCTGGGTCAAATTCGGTTTTGCCTCCTGCAGGCGCTCTTCGGAATCTGTGCTCGTCGAGATGTTCACCATGTTGATCCACTCTTGCACCTTTGACGAGTTCTGTGCAGCTTACGAATCCGGTTCTCTTTTACTCCTTATGATCAAGGCCTGCGGAATACACATAGTAGACCCATACATCGCCACATTCCTTACAGAGACCCCGGAACCTGTCAGATCTGTGTGGTGGCTCCACCAGTACATCGAAAACGTGGTCACCGGAGGGCACGAATCCAATCCGTCATTCATGCCCATGAATCCCATCATCCTCACCGACTACGGCTTTATGAATTGCAAGACTACGGAAGATCATAGGTTATTGATCGACCTCTACAAATCTTTTTTCGCCGACATGGATTCAGACCCGCTAGCACTTCATGACGCGTGCATGGAAGGTCGCTTATTTAGATATTTTACGGATGACCAGAAGTGTCAGCTTCGGCAGAAGAAAAAGTATAGGCGTTTATTACTAAACCCACATCCTTCAAAGGAGCTATAGAGCGATTTTATGTACATGCTCAGTCGTCATTCTCTTGTTCAAGTTGATGCCACTTTATTGTATACCATGTGCTTAGTAAGGTACTGTTCTACCCGATTCATGCCGGGTGAGCTCTATCATTAATTCATTCATTTCTCGGCCGATATCTCGACTCACCTAAGGACTCGTTTTCGCCTCGGATATCTGTGAATTTCGAAGACAGTTCCAACTAACCTTTAACCCATTACAGGGAACTTGATAAGAATACGCTAACTGAGGATCCGACGCACTGGGATTATGACTCGTGCCACCGGAAGGGAAAAAAAATAGAAGAGCGTTCTGTACTCATCAATATATACAAGAAATTTCTCAAGGGCGGGGATGCCAATCCGCTCGAGTCACTGTATTTCCTTATTTCATTGAGGACCTCAAGTTCAAACTTCAAGCGGCATAAAAGGAAATATCACTATTCATTACAGAAGTCCTATTCCCTTATTATTAAACGTCAGGGCCGTACTGTGCTGACCCATGCCATTTCCTGGACACACGATGCAACATTATGCATCGTTTTCTGATAGTTGAGCTATTTATTCCTTGATATACAATCAAAACATTGTTTGAGTGCACTGCCTGCATCGTGTCAAGCATGCAACCGTGCCTAAGTAGGGTCCGAATCATATCTTCCCCATCATGATATAGAACCAGACAAAGAGTACGCACCGTCTATGTTACAAGCCGAGGCGCCCAAAAGCCTCGCATCACCGTGGAGCTATGGAAACACAGGTGGTTGGCTAATAACTTGTTGAAAAATGAATTCCGCCGCAATTGTTAGAACCACATTCTTTCGCCGCTCAACATGCGGCGATACCCTCGTGTGCCCGCCAAGCGAAAATTTCGTAGTGAGATGCGTCAAATTTCTAATCGTACATCGTCCAGCCACATAATGTCATCGTCAGATGTATCTTCAGCTAGAGAAGAGATGCAATCGTGATCATGATAAGATGCTTGAAGACCTCATGAACTACTGGCTCTGGGTTCACGGTGACACAAATGTTTGGAAGTTGATAGTCTATCTTTGATGATGCTTTCGCGGTAGGAACTTCGTCGTTGCCATTCCATAAATAATTGCGGGGAGAGACCGCCGCAGTGAGTAACTATGATATTAAACTTAAACCCGACTAGAGATAAGATCTCACTGACTCATAATATCGGTGGTATCGGTCATGGATGTCTGGAAAGATGTCTGAACGCCTCAAGCCACTTTCAAGCTTTCTGCTCTCCAGGTAAAGCGAGCAGTTACTATCGATCCAAATGTGTATAGGCGCCAATCTGTCTGATGCCAAGAAGCTAGGGCCTTGAGTGTCAAAGGTACTCCACTAGCATGCTTCTACGCTCCGGATTGTTAATTGAAGGATAAACTCTCAGCTAGCTGAAGTACTAAAACATATCTTCGGATGACTGATTGTGCATTCACTCGGGTTGTAAGATTCTTTGTGATCTGGCTGGCTGGTCCGAAACGGACGATGAGTACAGTGGCCGGTGAAATCAAGCGCCCCTCGAGACCAGGAGATTCGAGCACAACGCGATGCAAGGGGTCAATCAAGGCTCCTCTGTGCTCGAGGATATTTTGCTCCTGTTGATTCTCACAAGCTCCTATTCCCGTCACTCTTCTAGCTTCCTTTTTGACACCATATTTTTGCCACACCACTGACGTTAGCGATGTAATATAATTTTCATGCTTCTCTTCGCTGCCGGGGACCATTGGGTGGGTAGGTGAGAATTGAGATATGGGAGATGTTCTGGAAAGCTATTATAACCAAGATGCATTGTTCGCCTCATTGCACTGTGAGTTTGATCAAAGTATCAACCGCAGGAGCGGAATCATGATTTCGTGGTTACCTATACAGTATTGAAAGAGGTTCGGAGATTGGCCTATCACTGAAAATGAGCTCTCCTCCAATATAGAGGAGGTCCAACCGCCCAGCACCCGCCCTTCAGGAGCAACTGCTAGTGTGAGTTGGGCCGTAATCGGGAGGACAGACGTACACAACACGAATTAGATCAAATCCGTCGAGGTTTTCCGAGAATCAGGTTGCCATGTGATGTTTGATTTCTGCTGTTATTATTATCTGTGTGAGCTCCGATAGCAATGGCCATTCGACAGCGGTAGGGTTTCCGAACCGCAATGCCACATATGTATCAACACGCAAAATGCTTCCCGCCACCACCCGTAGAAGGTGTCCACGCGTGGACTTCACGGTCCCTTTTAAATTGCAAAGGGTTTTGTTGAACCCACTATCACTGCCTCAACGTTCGGCAGCACATGGTTAAGCGGGCGAACTCGTAAGGCGCTAGAAATGACAGATGGGTGTTGCTATCATAACGTACCATGAAACGTTCTTTAGACTTCTTGTCCAACGTCGACCTTGACAATGACCATCAACCCACCACCAGTGTGCCGTTGTCTGTGGCTTACTTTAGTCAAACTCTAAACGTCCATCCTTCTCAATTTCTAAATTTGGACTTCGACGCTGGGTCAAATGTTGGAAGTTGCCGACGGCCGTAACCTCCTCTAGAAGTTTTTTGAGTCCCTTTTAGAAGTATTGTCCTCCTTTATGCCGCTGCTGTTGCCTCTCCTTATCTCCTTTCCCTTTTGCCTCTCCAATCCTCGCGATAAGAAACGCGACCGGGTCGAGGATCATCCGATAAGGAGATCCCGAGGCGATTATGTAATTTGACTACGCCTCTTCCAGCTTTGATCGCGCTCTTTTCAGGGTATTCTTTCGTTCTCATCCTCAAGTTCTGAATTAGCAAGAAAGATCTGTATCAACGGTCCGCTTGTAGATTCTGTCAGCATTTTGCCAGGACGCACAGAACTATCATAGGTCAGAAATGAATTGGGCTAGAAGCCGGAGCCGTTTGACACGGAGCTAAGTAAGATGAACACAACCTAAAATATCCGACCTTGTACCCCTTCCGCTCATGTCCCAAGTTCGACATACGGCGATGTTAACCCGTATAAATGGACTAGGAACATTTACGGGATGTCATCGTTGCCCCTCCCTCCCGTTACTTTGCCCCTTCTCCCTGTTGTTCCCCCCGCAGTCGCAATGAGGTGGTCCGCTCTGATCCTCGCGGCTGTGACGCTCGGCTGCCATGCTCAAGATAGGACAACTGAAGCGGGTGAAGCATCCATCACAGGTAACGAAAATAAAGTTCATGCTATTATTTACGGTGACTGACAATAGCAACAGATGCTAAAGCCGAGTGCGCCCCATACGACTATCCTCCCCTAGATGCACAACGCACAGCTTTTCCGCCCCCGTCGAAAGCTGCAGATATCCTGCCCAATGATACCACGGCACAGTCGCGTTGGCAAAGCATCGTGTCCTCTGTTCCAAACATTCCCCCAAAAGTACGACATTACTTTCAGCCTCAGGCAAAAGTTCTCTCTGACGCGCAGTTCCACGCGTAGCCAGCTCCAGGGAGCTCAGGTTCAGGCGGTTTCAAGTATCCTCCAGGCGACCCAGACTGTTGGTGGACGGGTACCCAATGTG
Source organism: Leucocoprinus leucothites (assembly GCA_013368445.1). Classification (NCBI taxonomy): domain Eukaryota; kingdom Fungi; phylum Basidiomycota; class Agaricomycetes; order Agaricales; family Agaricaceae; genus Leucocoprinus; species Leucocoprinus leucothites. The sequence continues at coordinate 346,601 of JAACJO010000029.1, forward strand.
TCACGCCAAAGCTCTCTGGACTGCCACCGGACATTGCGGATGTTCCTGAGGTAGGTCGCAAGTACGGGTTTCCACAACACGCGCTCAAAGATTGTTTACGATAGCCTTCCACCATGGGATACGGTTTTGACGACGGTCCGAGCTGTTCTCACAATGCCTTCTACAACTACTTGGCGAGCAAGAACCAGAAAGCCAGTCAGTCACCTCATGTCTTTTGCACCTCCTGCCGTGATTTAGTTCTTCTTGCAGCCATGTTTTATATTGGAACCAACGTGTATAACTGGCCATTGGAAGCACAGAGAGGCCTTGCCGATGGTAAAGTGACACAACTTAATATGAAGGGATCATCCGCTGACCATCATTTCAGGACATGAAATTTGTGTTCGTAAGTCGCGAACCTCCTGTTCTTGATATCACTGGCTTACCCTCTGCCTCGTGGTAGACACATGGTCTCATAACTATAGTAAGCAAAAAATTGATTTCTGCTATCGCTGTTCAGCATCTGAACTATTTCTTTCTCAGTGACGTCTCTCTCAAGCTCGTCTGCTTTCGCTGAGCTTTACTATAGTAAGTATCAATTTTTGATCCTACACCAATCCCCACAAATGCTAACGCCACACCCCCAGCGGCAGGTCACTTCCCCTAACACCTAATTCCTCCGATACTGATCCGATGCTCAGATGGAAATTATCAAACTTGTGGTGGGCGTAACACCAACATGTTGGCGGGTGAGTAACACTCGGTTATCTGTTCCGAAACGGATTCTTAACTGACGGGCATCATTCCGAAGCCGCCTTATGGTGATGTTGATGATCGAATCCGCGCTATCGCCAATGGCTTGGGTCTTCGAACCATCCTGTGGAAATACGACTCTTTTGATTGGAAGTACGGCTCCGGAGGCACCAAAAAAGCGGAAATCGATGCCAATTACCAGGATGTTATCAACAAAGCTAGCAATGGCTCGTTTGCTTCGGTGAGCCCTGGCCGTATTTTGTGATGCATTAAAAAAAATGCTCATTTTCACTTGCACGTGTTTTTAAGGCTGGCGCTATTATGTTGACACATGAACTTAATGACTTTACGATGTCAGAAGCGATGGAATACCATGACAAGTTGCAAGCTGTGTTCAAGGTGAGGCGAATTTCAATACTTGTATTCTTCATACTGACATGGGTATTGCGTAGTATATCGTTCCTGTTGGTGTAGCTTACAACAACACTCAAGCATACGTCGAGACAAACTATACATTACCGACATTCGAACAATGTAGGAGTGATTCTTCAACCGTGTGAGACCTCAAACTCATCCCTTTCAAAACCACAGATATCAGTGGTACCACGACAATCCCACCAGGTGCCCAGGCCAAACTAGCCTCCCCTTCCGGTTCTTCTTCCGGATCTGGTGGATCTACTTCAGCTTCAGCATCCCCTTCACCAACAAGTGCAGCAGTTGTGACACTACCTTGGACTCATGCAGGCAAATGGCTTCTTGTGACATTCGCTTTGATCGTTCTTTGCTAGATTTTACAATTCACAATGGATCATCCCCCTTTGGACTCTTCGAACAGTAGACATGCCTAGGAACTATCGGACGATAGAGTGCGATGACATATACCCTATACATAGTAAATAATTTATAGTGTTGTGCGTTTACTTATATTGAAAAGACCCTCTTTTGTGCTTAAGTTAGTCCTTGACGCATACGGCGCCCGATCCGGTACGGATCAAATTTGAATTCATACTCTGAAATGAAATTTCAATGCTTCCGTGGGGCGTCATATATTTCATACTCAGGCCGAGCTCGATTGCGAGGAGGCAGATCACATGGACATTTCGCCCTGGGGCCTGGCGGAAAAACTCGAGAGATCAGTTGTACAGAACGTTCGGTACCGAGAAACAAACAATTGACGCTAAAACCCGTCGTTCTGTCTCAGACTCTGTACTTGAAGTGCGGCAAGCAGCTCGAGCGTGGTTGTCATACAGAAGGATCTATCCCTCGAGTCACTCCCTTGGTTAAGTCTTAGGCAAAGCTCCCCATGTCACTTTACGCTGAATAACAGTGCATAACCAGTCTCATAAAAACGGCAGCACACGAGTTCCACGACCAATTAAATCGGCCAATTCCTCATACAAAATACTGATTTCTCTATCTTCTACAACGATCCTAATACTGCATAGTCACACCCATCTACCTCATTCTGAGCATCCAACCGTCATTTCGTCCTAGTTGACATTCAAAGTCAAGCGCTCAGCTACCCAACCCGTGTACAAAAACCACAAACCCAAAACCACTCAAACCTCCTCCGCACAACAACACACTCAAAAAGGCCTCGGAGGAAGCCTCTTCTCCCTCTCCCTCTTCTCCTCACCCCTCTCCTTGTCACTCTCACCCCTCTCCTCGCCAGCACCAAACGCCATCCCCCCACTCATCTGCACCAACGCCGGACTATACACCATCCCACTCGGTAAACTCGCTATACTCTCTCTATGTCTCGCGAGACGTAGTTTTTGACGATGGATTTGTTCTACTAAGAGGTCTGTTTCTGTCACAGTTTCTGTGGTGGGTTGAAGATGTGGAGGGTGAGGAGGGTGAGGAGGGTCGGATGTGTGGTGGGAGCTCTGAGGATGGCGTGAAAGTGATATTTTCTTCGCCTTCTTCTCCTTGTTCTTCTTCCTCGTCGTCGTCTTTGTCGGTGATTGTGACGCACGAGTAAAGGAAGTAGACGGAGGTAAAGACGTATACCTATCCCCTCCTCCCCCTCCCCCTCCTGCGGCACCACCATCGCCCGAAGAAGCAGAGGAATTAGAAAACCGAGATAAAGACCTAACCATCCTCCCTACCCAACTCTCCCTCTCCTTCCCACTTTCCTCTCCACTAACACCAGTAGAAACCTTATCCCGTCTAGGTCTAACCGTCCCCTCACCATCTCCATCGCACTTCAACTCTCGCCTCTCCCCCTCATCAAACATCATCTGCAACTCACTCCTACCCCTACCACCCCGATCACGTCCACGCTTAACACTCTGCACAGCCCTCCAAGTCCTAAACTTCCTCGGTCTCGGTAACGTTCCCTCCCGCTCACATCTATCCAACGCTTCCAACAATTGCACCGATTCAAGAAGTTTCGTTTGTCTTCCAATCGTATCTGTGCCTATTGTCGTCGCGTGGTGCCCAGCAGCGGCAGTGGTGGTGGTGAGGGGGCGAATGGGTTTAGGTTTGATGGTGCTCGTAGAGGATGAGGATGAAGATGAGCGGGAAGGTGGATGCGAGGTTGTGATGTCTGTTGTTGTTGTAGAGCAGTATGATAAGGATGTGGTGGTAGAGAGGGGAGGAACGGTCGAAGAAACCGGGGAGATTTGCCTTTCGCCTGACTTGGTCCTATTGGAGGACAACGAGAATCGCCTCCCGCCTTCCTCACCCTCCTCATCCTCTCGAATAAAATCTCCAATACCAGGCCACTTGAACTTCTCCCTATACATCTCACCCTCAACAACCGATAACCGACAATCACATTCAAACCCATACTCTCTCGTATGTTCACACCTCTTCACTTCCCCCTCCTCTCCCTCCCCATCCTCCTGGCCGTCGCCGTCAAAAGAAGGAAAATCCTCATATCTAAAGGCTTTAAACCTCCCTTCCCCTTCTCCCAACCCTTCAAACTCGACATCAGCAGAAACGGAACCAGATAACCCACACTTCTCTCCCTCCCGCTCCTCCTCCTCCTCATCCATCTTTGAACGTAGAGGGGGTGGGGGGATATGATACTTCGGTCGTCGAGTACAACATCCCCAGAGTAACCACCCTACGAGTAATAAACAGACAACACCTACGAAAGAGGTGAGTGGGATAAGGATGTAGAGAGGGTTTAGTTTTTTGTGTTCGGATGAGGAGCCTGTTAGGGTGTTGGAGTTGGAGTTGGTGAGGGAGGTGGTGGGTGAAGGCGTGGGTGTGGTGGATGAAGTAGATGTTGATGAGGTTTCGTCGTCGCCGGTGGTAGTGGGGGATGAGGATGAAGTGAGAGTTGGGTCGAAAGAGGTGGAGGGGCTTGGACTTGGAGGAAGTGGGAGGACGAGCGTGATAGGATTGTGATCTGCGGTTGTGGGTGCCGGTGCTACCACTTGAGTAGCGCTGGGAGTAGTAGTGGTAGTAACACCTGCAGGGGGGTAGGGCCACCAATAATTGAATGTCGTCGACGTAGGAATCGAAGGCGGGGGTATAGGTGGATTATTTTGCCTACGAGATGGATTGTATACCAACACTGGCAGAGCGACCAATGTCGAGGATAGGTATACCAATATAAATAAGGGTATAAATAATTGCGAGATCATCATCATCATCATCGGCGTAGAGGGAGGGAGAGGAGGGGAAGAAGACTAGTTCGGAGTGGTGAAAGAGAACTCGGGAGGGATAACAATACACCCGACTCGACTTTCAACGCAGAGAGCACTTAGATCGTGGATAGGAGCGTCGAATTGCAGACCAGCAGCAATATAGGTTGAACGGCGGATGAGGTGGGAGGAGGGAGAGTAGGATGCGCCTGTTACACCCGATCGTCGTGTTTTACGCCAAAATGTTGTCGGTCGCACTGTCCCAAGTGTTAGTAAATGAGAACGGTGTGTGGAGAAGTGTTTGTACATACAGAGTGGAGGTGGGGGAGGTAAGAGCTCTCCTCCACGAGTGGTACCAATAGTCGTACCAAATGACGACGAAGCAGATCTAGCTTTGGGTAATAACAGTGGACTTCGAGGACTATTCGGTTGTCGTAGAGCCAGCGGCGACAAAGATTCCGAGTCGAATTCAGAAACCTCCAACACGGTCTCTAATCTCCTCTGTCGTCTCTCAGGTCCAGGCGGCGCACTCTGCGATCTCTGCGACCGATGTCTTCTCTGCTGTGGTCGTTGCTGCTGCTGCTGCTGTTGTGGTGACTCTCGAGGCGCCTTCCAAGTATTGATAGGTGGTGACAAAAACGAAGAATCGTATTCGGGTCGAGAGACTCGTCTCCCTCTCGATCTCCTCTCCTCTCTCCCTCTTCCTCTTTCTCCTTCTTCAGAGTCTTCAGGGGCTATTTCGTGTTGGACTGATCCTTCGGATGATACGTCATGAATATCAGAAGCGGGGGTATAAGGGTGGATGACAGTGAAACGAGGGGTAGATTTTGAAAAGAGGCCGTGAGTGAGTGGATAGAGTGAGTTGGAGCCATGGAGGACGGTCAGATCCGCCATTTCAAGCCCTTTTTTTTTTTCTTCCGCCAAACCTTACGCCAAGTTGTCGTTTGACCAAGCAGAGTGTCACGCCCTTGTAAAGTAGTAGTCGTGTGATGCGTGACTGTACCTTCATCCCTTCTACTTATACCGACCCCACCAAAGCACGTAAAAAATGCCTCGCAAGGAACCTAGCGGTGCACCGTTATCGGCGAAAGACCAACAAGATATGTTAACGGATGGTATAGAGAATTACGAGCTTCCGAAGAGTGTGGTTACGAAAATTGCAAAGAGCGCTTTACCGGATAATGCGAAACTGCAGAAGGAGACGGTGCTTGCGCTTGTGAAAGGTTCGACTGTGTTTATTAATTATCTAGGTGAGTAGTTGTACTCATTCGGCGCGGATAAGTGAGGCTGATTGGAATCGAATGTAGCTGCTACGTAGGTTGAATATCGCGTTTTAATCTCGAAATCGTTAAACAGACGTTGACTATGTGTGTGATCGTATAGGGCTCATGATATAGCCACGTCAAGACAACACAAGTCTATCTCCGCAGCAGATATATTCAACGCGCTTGAGATGATAGACTTTGGCCATCTCGCTCCTTTACTCGAAGAACAACACCAAGGTTCGTTCTCTCCCTCCCTCCCCTCCTCACCCCATCTCACACGCGCATATACTATCCAGCATGGCAATCACAATCCAAAACTGAAAAAGGCAAAAAAGCCTCCGCATCCGCTGCCTCAGCCTCTGCCTCCGCCGCTACAAACGGAAACACATCCATATCGACATCCCGCCCTACCGCATCCTCATCCACCAAACCCACCACAACCACAACCTCCACCTCCACATCAACAACAGCAACAACAACAAACGGAACAATCAAAATCGTACCCAACGGAAACCCATACCCCAACATCGCCAACACCAACAACTCTGCCTCATCTGCTTCACGGCCTTCGAATCCTTATCCTTCGATATCGAATGCGGCTGCTGCGAGTAAGGAGTCACCGTTTACAAATGAGCCGTTGGCTTTGCGTACTGGAGGGGGAGGGGAGTCTGCAGCAGCAGAAGGAGAAGGGGAAGAAGAGGATGGAGGGGATGGAGGGGTGCCGATGGATGTTGATGAGGAGGTGGAAGATGATGGTGAGCGGACGGAGTGAGGGACGCAGGGGTGAGGGGATGGTTGTGTATTTTTGTATAATTACTTTCTGCTGTGGGTGTATTGAACTTTTGGTTATCTCTCTACTAGCTTTCGAAGATGAAACTCTGGTCGATCCTCTGTCCGATTTCACTCAGAAAATCCGACTGCATTGAATCCCGAACACCAACCACTTCGACAAGGATATATACTGGACGACACATTGAGAGTTCTTGACACTTCGAATCAAGTCCCCTGGAAAATCGTGTCCATTCATGATAATTAACAGTGCTCGCCAATCAGGGGACTGCTCTCTTGAAGCTCAAGGATGGTGAATTGTCAGGCCCAGTGGCATGATTCAGACGGTGATGAAGTTATGGATAAAAAGATGGGCTTACCGGGGATTGAGCCCTCACAGCAAACGCGAAATTGCGACTTGGAGCGAGTGTTTTCACCTCGGAGCAGGTCTCTCGAGGTCTCGACTCTCTCTCTCTCTCTCTTACATAAAACCGAAGAAACGGAGTAGATATTTGATGATTCGAAAAGCCAAATCTCTATAGCCTCATCAGTCGAATTTTCGATTATCGAACGCTACTACTTTCATAAGTATATATTGATCCAAAATTCTACAGAATTCTAAGTTGATAAGAATAACAAAACGAGTTGAACAAGAGCTCCGGTGCGAACGTCTCAATTGATACGTACTACTTCGAATTAGATGATCACTCGCGGACAATCCCGAAAGTCCCTCAACATATCCACAATTCCACTCCTCGTCTACTGAACAGTCAACCCTATCGACTCAAAGTATCGAGGAATTTCAAAGTGCCAGTCGTCGAAACCTCTGAGGTTGGATTGTGCGAGGATATCAACGGATATAGCGATTCTGTACTAGTCGATCTCGGGTCCGCATCAAAGTAAAAAAAAAAAAAAGGGAGAGGTTGTGATAGTAGGCGTGCATGAAACCTCCTAGAACGCTGTGGGGGGTATTCTCGGATTCAGTTGATAGATTCTTGTAGTGAGATGTTTCTCTCGCGCATCACTACCGCCACTGCATTATGCAACTCGAGTCCGCGAGATTTCTCTACGTTATAGGAGTATAAGTCCTGGAGAAGAGCAAAGTGAAGAACAATCAATGTCTTGGTATGAGTAACACCATTCACGTTTAATAAAGCAACAGTAATCACCACGCGATTCCGGAGTGCACATAACACAGGATGATGGTGGTACACCTCTTCCAGGATATCTGAACCAAATTTGAATAACACTATAGCTGTGCGAACTCTGGATATGCCACATCGAAGTGCTAAAAAAAACTCTGCGAAAGTATAACGCCTTTGCGTAATTCGATCTTCGGGCTTCTTGAGCGATGCTTTGCATGTAGGTTTCTCAGGCTTGTAGATAATGGGTGAGGCAGGGTGAGCTTTTCGCGTTGCTCCACCAATAGTCCTTCCTTCCCGTCCTACTAGCTTGTCTTAATAAATCGGGTTGAGGTTTGCACGGAAAGAATAGGGCAGCGTGTGTTTAGCGTGACTCCCTCACGCTTGATGTTTAATTTCACGCTCAGCCAGATAAGCCGGTAGGTGATCTTATCTATACGTTGAAGGCCTTTATCGTAAGGTGGAGGGTAGTGTAACTGGCCATTTCGCCAACCCAACACTAGAGTAGGTATCAGAGTGGGGTTGCTGTAAAAAATACTGAACATGTCGGTACCAGTATGCCGATTTGGGTAGCAGTAGATATAAGAGATCAGATACTAGTAGGAGTAATAGGATTTCAGAGAATCTCGCTCACCTTCACGCTTCAAGCCAGCACATTTATCACGCTCCATCACACCTCTTCCCGCTTCATCACGCTTGGGTCTTGGACTCTTGAAGCTTGAAGCCTGACCCCTGCTGATTCATGCTTGGCCCACGCTCGGACACCTATAATTTACACTCAGCCCACGCTCAGGTCCACGCTTACACGCTCAGTCCACGCTCAACTACGCTTAGCTGCATATGCTCATGCTCAGCATCACGCTAAATAAATCTAGGTGCCCAAAGAATATCACATGGGAAGATTAATAATGCGAATACAGGAATCTAGCGTAGTAGCTAGTGGGATGCGAAAGTTGTTCTGGGCGAATTTAGATAACCCCCTTTCACCACTGACTTTGAGAAACGGTACCACTCCGATTGTGATATAATGTATCTCACCGACGCACAAGCTAAGTAGTCCAGGCCTCGACATCTTGGGTACAGGACCAGATTTTCTGATCTATAAACCCATGTAATTGGCAGGCATAGTACAAGTTCATCACAAAGACAACGAGCTCAGATACACTAAGTTGACAACAGAAGGAGAGAATAACAACAAGGCAGGAAGAAACGAGGGATATTACACTAAAGCCGGACGACATGAAGAGTAGACTAACATCTTCCTTTGATAACTAGATATACCTCGAGTTCTCGTCATATCCAGCTCGGATCAATGCAATAGTTTCTTTGGAACGGGGTGTGATACGGCACTTGAAGGGTTCGGGATGACTGTTTCCATGAGTTATAAGAGTCCAATTGGGAATGGTGTACAGAAATCCCGGTCAACTCACGCAATGATCTCTTTCCCGAGGTACTCAAATTTCGGTGGGATAGGGGTTCCCATTTCATCCAATTCAGGGGCGATATTGAAACAAGCAAGGATACAAGCTGCGCTCAGCCAGAAACTTGCAAGTCCAAAGTCGATGCCGGGACAAATTCTTTGGCGTATGGGTAAGGTCAAACTCGCAGTGATGAACTTTGAAGAGTTACTTACCTCCGACCAAAACCAAATGTTGCATCTGTTTCAGGATCTAGAATATCCATGTCTGCCTTCAATTGACCTTCCGGCGTAAGGAAACGCGTTGGATCAAAATTGAATGGCTCTGGGAATACACTCTCATCGTGCATAATAGCCCTTCTCGAGGAAATAAGTCACCTGTAGTGTTGCAGGAAAGACATGTAGACTAACCAAGTATTGCCAAAGACAATTGATCCTTTCGGTATGAAATACCCTTTATATGAGTCGTCTTCTGTTGTCATGTGCGGCAATCCAGCTGGTGCAACGGGGTTCCATCGGAGCAGCTCCTTTAAGACAGCACGGAGATAAGGCATGTTGGGTTTATCACTGAGCTCGGGAAGCCTGCCAGACCCGATGACGGAATCAACTTCGGCTTGCGCTTTCTCTTGGATATCGGGAAAGAGCAGAAGGACTGCGAAGAAATTCTTCACAGCTGTCACTGAGGTGTCGGTGCCGCCTGTGTGACGGGATGTGCCATGAGGAATGTATTGGTTCAGAGAGAATGCAACGCGCACCTGCAGCGAATGTTGAGCTCACATTCTCAATGAGCAACTCTTTCTGCTCGTCCGCACCCGCCAAGCTTTCTAGGCATCTGGTCACAAACGATGGTTGAGTTGTACCTTCTGCCTATCAACTTAATCAGCTCATGCTATTGGGAGTAAATCCTTCTTTGACCTACCATTCCTCTTTTAGAAGCTTCAAAAGGCTCATGAATATAACGTGCCACAATTTCACGCCCTACACGAGCCTCTTTCTGAAACTGTGCTTCAGGGAACCACTCCGGAATGTGCTTCAGGAATGGAAAAATATCCACAGCATATTTGCCAGGAACACATGTACTGGTCATGCAAGCCAATGCTTCATCAGCCAATGCAATCCAGGGGTCTTTTTCCCTTTGTGTTGGGAGACCATAGACAAGGGAGACGATACTCCCGCCAATACCGCTGTGTCGAGAAGATTTTTGAGAAGATCAAGGACCAGAAGTACAGTGGCTAAGGAGAACTTACTTGCGAATATGAGTGAAGAAATCATCAGGGGTATTGAGCAGGTTGGGTAGGAGTGCCTTTCGCACGAACTCGGTGATGCAATTGTTGATCGGAGTCTTGCCTGGACCGGTAAAATACTTAACCACAAGTCTCCTTGCCTCTCGCCATTCATCGTTATAAGGCTGAAAAGCAAACAAGCGTTTGCAGTCCACCCTGTTCATAGTGAATAAAAAAACGTTAGGGAAAGGTAGGGTGAAACTTACAACTCGAATGACATCGTCTGATGGAAACGATCAGAGTATATATTTGAGCGCTTGCTTAGAAGGTCGTTACACGCTTTGAGTGAGCTGAGGACGATTATTGGTTGACCCGCAGCGTCGACATAGATAATATCGGAATCTGTTTACGATTAGTCACGATGGTTTTTCCTCTAGGAATCAGCGGAGACAAACCTAGTTCCTTGGAATACTTGGTGAACTTTTTATACGCATGGCATCTAGGGATGTCGAGAAGGTTTCCAAGTAGCGGTAGATGTTTGGGACCAGGAGGATATCTTTTCTTTGATCGATTCCAGAATACAAGGGCAACAAGAACGAGTATTGCAAGCAGGACTTTCATCTTGAGCGGAAAATCCGACGATGGGTGAGTTTTCGATGCTCAACAGTATATAAGCTCCATTATGTCCAACCAGGGGTACCGTGGAAACCCAGATTTGCAAGGGCGTCACCAGTTTGAGTGTACACAATGCAGATTGTTGGTTAGAGACCTGAATTCAGCCTGAGCTTTACGTTCGTGTGCATTTGTGGCGGAGTGGTGTTGCAATATGCTGCTGTATGATAGAGTCGCCGTGTCCAAATTCTGAGTGTCCGAATCCTGAGCGGCATTTATGGGCATACCAGTTCCTCCTCCGTTATTGTCAGGGTAACTTCCATTCCCAACATAACCTCTCCGTAATCAGATGAACATGACCATTAGAAATTGATTGCGCAGGCTGGATACTGAAGGGATAAATCACCATAATGTTTGAGTTATGACGTAATGGAAATGCCGAGCACTATGAAATCGGTGAAAAGTTGATGACCTAGACAACATCCCAATTCATTGAGGCTTTGATAACGTGATGTCAAAAGCTACGGATTCTTTGGTATTGAAATGGTTTGTTCACACTTCATGTTTGCTCGCCGCCATGTGCTTTTGGAGATGCTGAAAAATGGAGGACGCCACTGCCCGCATCCTGCCAAAAGGGTAAGCCACATAACAATAGAAATCAAATTCATGGCTTGGTATCTATCATCTCGGGAATGCGCCTCAACGTTTCTCAGAATGAAGGTCAGTCTTTGGATGCGATATATATTATTGCGAAGTCACTCTGGGAAAGCGAATCATGGATAGAACCCCAGACCGAAGGGCAGTAGCCTGACATGCATCAGGAAAAAAATAGATTCACAGTGTGACGGTTCCCAGCCGACGGACAAACAAATCACCCACTGCCGCTTCCGTCACAAACCGCTGATTCACCTCAGTATCTTTTGCAAACCGTGTTCGCATCTTTCCGACCAACCTTCTCCTTCTCAACACCGGCTACTAGTAATCCAGGTCGACGACAGTGAATGAAACGGTAATCCATACCAAATGTAAACTCGAGACCTTCGAACCCGGCGCATCCTCCAACTTGAATATTATCCTTGGCGGCGAATAACACTAACGATGAGCCTCTTCCAAATTAATCGTTAGCAATGCGTGGAAGTGATGGTGCTGGGTAGGAGGGGAGAAAGTGAGGGTGAAAAAAAGAATTGATCCAGATGAGTAGCCCAAATAACAATCAGCGGGATTGAAATCGTGTACTATGTGTATTGTATTTCTGTCGTACAGTATCTGACTATTCTTTTTTTCATGGTCGAGTTCACTACTTGATCATAAAGATATTGAACCAGCCAAAGTACACTACCCGTAACCTATGGCTCTTTGATAAAAAACACCCATCCACAGCCTCTTACCTCACCCCCTCGCTTCGTACCATTCGCAGCGACCGCTTCGGTACCCTCGGGTTGAAACACTCCACTTCATACACCCAATGAACAATACCCCTTACTTAATTCATTAAAACCTTCTTGATTTCAATATCTCTCCCTCGATCGTCCGATCCCCGTCCTGGAGAATCGTCTGAACTTGATGATGAAGCGGATACTTGTTGAACAACCCCAGAGCTGCCATTCATACTGCTGAGAGAAGGTAACAGGGAGGCGAGCGAGATTCAGCTTGATGATGAAAAAGGAAATTTGAAAGCAGAGTAAAAGAATAACAAAGCAGCTTGAAATGGACCAAAAGCAGGAGTCAAATAAATGCATAATGCAATTAGAATTATCAGGCAGTGTGCTAGCTAGAGAGAGGAGAAAAAATGGGCATAAGTTGAGACAGAGATATGATATTGCAAATTCATACAAAGGGAATACAAGTACAGCATTCCATACAAATCACAGGTATATTGATATGACAATGAGACGACACAAGGATGAAGAATTGAACTTTAAAAAGGGGGAAGGAAAGCTTAAACGAAGGAGAAATGGAGATGAACAGGCACAAAGGGGCGGGCGCTCTGAAGCCGTTTATGATCCAGGATCAAGGTAACGGGAGAGGCGATATGTTAGGGTCAACCACTTGGCAATCTCTTAACACAGAATGTCCGCGTCCTACTGGACGTCGAGCCGAGTACTACTAGTTGACTGCCGACTCTGTGGCTGCACCAGTTTATGGTACATAAAGGATCCTCGACCTGGCTTGAGAGCCCAGGACCGCCTCTTCTACACTTGCTTAGTTAAGAAATGTTCCCACACAAAGTGAGTCTTGACTGCTCAGCTAGCTTGCACGAGAGGGCACCTGATATATAAGCACATAGGTTACCACCATGTCCATCTCCATGAAGTCGCAAATTCAGGAAGTCCTTTCTCATTTCCTCAAGGAATGCGATATTAAATTCCCACGAGACGTCAAGCTAGATCAGTCCTACCGCGACGCATGTTACGCAGATGCTGTCCGCCGTGGCTTCGACCTCACAGTTCACTCCAAGTCCCTTGACGTGGGCATCGCCATCGGTGATACCTCTTACCGCCACCTGGGGAACTACTCTACTCGTGTCTTCGTTGGAGTCTGGACTGGACTCATGGTCTATATTGATGACTGCTGTGAGGAATACGCGGACGGATTGAGCGAATTTTCGAGTAGATTGATGAGGCAAGAGAAGCAGATGTATCCTGTGTTGGATAAGGTTGTAGAGATGAATCGGGAGCTTGGGGAGCATTGGTCTACGATTTCAGTCAATATCATCCTTGGGTCCGAGTTGGACTTTTTCACGTCAACCATGATTGATAGTGCGATCGAAGGCATGGAGGTCAGCCGTATTCAGGTTTTGGCTATTTTTGGATGGTTGATGCTTATGTCACTTTTCTCCAGCTCAAATCTAAATTGGCGCCTGGATTCCCACAGTTCACTAGGCGCATGTCAGGCGAGTCAAGTGCATTCTGTGTCCAGGTATTTCCACCAGAGCTAGACATAAAGGCGTGGATTCAAGTGATTCCTGACTTGTGGCATTTTATCGACCATGCCAAGTGTGTTAACGTTCACCGTTGTTTCTACTTTACTCTCTATACTAATCCTCGTATCTCAACAGCGATCTTCTCTCATTTTACAAGGAAGAACTTGAAGGAGAATCTGTCAATTTCATCACAATGAGTGCAAATGAAAATGGAATTAGCAAGATAGAGGCTCTAAAACAGCTCGCTGACACTACAGCGGAATGCTATCAACGGGGTGTGCAGCTGCTGAAATCATGTCCCGAGGCGTTGAATGCATTCCAAAGTTTCTGCGTTGGTTTTTTCGCCTTCCATTCACTTTCTGTAAGATACAAGCTGAACGATCTTGATCTCTAATGATACATGTAGTATTGACTGAAGACCCATGGGGGCTATAGTTGTTTTTCTAAGAGAAATGTAAATGATCTTTCCGTAGTGTAGGTGTAGGTCTTATTGTGCTGTGAATTTTAGTGATTACTTCTTCCCCTTGGTAACACAAATAGTCCAAACGTGGCTTGCTTGCAGGATTGTCATAAAGAAGGAATATAGCCCCCTGAGTTCCCCAAAGTCGTCAATTTAAGGAATGTGAGGTAGCCACCATGACTGAAGCATCCTCCTTGTTGGCCTCATCGAAAAGTCAGGTGTACTGCAAAGCTGCGTAAATTGGGATATATATCGGGAAGGTATGAGGTTTGTCCAGGAACCATAACTAGGATTCCGTGCGAAATTGGTGTTTTCCAAACATTGGTTTGGTTTTTAAACATGTGAGAATACCCCTTATCTGCTTCATGTTACTTCTCCCTGAATTGTAGGTTTATTTACCCTGCTTGCGAGAAGACATCAGTATTTATGGAATTTTAGCCTGCGGTGGCTGATGGAAAAAGGGAGGGAAGACGAAGGTAGCGTAAAACAATGATAACCGATGACATCAAATACTCAAACCATACTCATATGCGCGTGCTACTCTTGCCCGCCTCCATGCGGGGGGTGATATCATCTGCAATTCTCCATCCAAATGACGGGTGTCAGTGCTATCCAGTATATTCTACTATGGTAGACTCATTCTCTGTGTTCATTGAGTCTCTCACTTAGTACCTTTCCCCATTTAGTAGATATCCACAATATTGCACCTTCCTTTGATAGGTAGCTCGCTTTAAGTCATTGTAAAGCCTAGATTGTCAAAGCAGCAACAGGGAGCGTAGCAGTGAAGGTAGACGATGTAGTTGAGACTCACTTTTACTAGGCAGTAACTGTTATGGGAGTTGTTGTGAAAGTAGTAGTTGCAACTGAGAGTATAGAATTGACTGTCTAATATCGAAGAAAATACAAAGTATTTATACTAAAGTGTTCAAATAATTTCTACTATAAGGAGAGTATTACACCATCGTTTCGAGGTGGTAAAGGGTACAAGTAAAACATATAGTAAAACATGTAGTAAAACATGTATAGTCCACATGAAGTATCGGTGTGTAAACATAGTGGTATCTAATAATAGAATGCATATGTCATAATTGAGAGTGAACACGAACATAGCAGCGGGTAAACGCATATGTGATTCAACACTCCTCCTCACTCGAAATGATGGGAGATGCATAATTGAGCAACTACGAAAGCGCTTTGTTTAAGTGGCTATTAAAGCGCTAAAGAAATTTGATACCTAAAGAATAAACAAATTTATTGAAGAGAATTGAACCGAGGTTTTTTGTCAGAATATTGGCAGGGTTGTTTGAACCTTTGATAAATTCTAACTCAATGGATCCTTCTTCAATGATATCTCGAATATAGTGGTATTGTATATCAATAGGCTTCGAGTGTTTTTCTTGAACAGGGTTTTCGCTCCAGAAGATAGATCCGATATTATCACCATAGAGAATCGGAGCAGGTATTTTAAAACCTATCTCTTCGAGAAGTTGTCTAATCCACATTAACTGGTGGCTGCAATCAGATAGTGCCATATACTCAGCTTCAGTAGATGACAAAGCGACAGTTTTCTGCTTGCGGCTAAGCCAGCTTACAGGTCCATGTGCTATTGTGACAAAATTACCTGTAACAGATCGTCGAGATTGTCCGTCTTGTGCCCAATCACTATTGGAACAAGCAATGATAGCCTGATTAGAGGCTCCATCAAAAACAAGTCGATAATTGTGTGTTGATTGCAAATATTGCAGCACATGGAGTCCAGCCCAGAAGTGCGCATTAGAAGGGGCAGCAGATTGCTGGGAGAGTTTGACAACTGCAAAGGATATGTCAGGTCTTGATCCGATCATAAGATACATCAGTGATCTGACTAACTGTTGGTAATGAGTCCTAAACTTAGGATCTACCTTATCGACATAGGGTTCGAAAACGAATCTGGATGGCAGCGGTGTAAATTTCGCACCTTTAGGAATTTCAAACTTCTCAAGAACCTTATTGAGGTATTTCACTTGATCTATATAGAGTTTTCTCTCTTTTCGATTGCATGATATGTTCATGCCTAGGAACTCGGAAAGTTCACCTTGGTCACGACATTCCCAAGTAGTCATGAATTTTTGCTTCAACTCAGAGAGGAGCAGGGAATTCTTTTTACCCATAAAAAATACCTCATCCATGTATACGACCGCAAAGACATGCTCGCCGGTCTTGGGATGTATGAAATGATAAACGCCAGCATCGGACTTACAGTGCTTAAATCCAAGTTTCAGCATTGAAGAAGTGAGTGCTTTCCACCAGGATAAGCCAGCTTGTTTTAGACCATAGATTGCTTTGCGTAATCTCCAGACTTTCTTCTCATGGCCAGGAAGTTGGAATCCTTCTGGCTGTTCCATATAGATCTCTTCATCCAGATCACCATATAAATAGGCTGTTTTGACATCAACAGAGTGAAGGTCAAAGTCCTCAAGCGCTGCAATGCCAAGGAGTAGGCGCGCAGTCTCATATCGGACAACTGGAGAAAAGAGTTCATCAAAGTCAATTCCCTCGATTTGGGAGAATCCTTTCACAACAAGACGAGAGCGATATCGATTATCGGACTTGATGTTGTAAACCCATCTATTTTTAATAGCTCTCCTTCCTTTTGGGAGATCAACAAGCTCGTATACACCTCGCTTGTGAAGTGCATCTAATTCCTCAAGCATTGCTTTTTGCCATTTAGTTTGAGTATCGGTGTCTAAGTTCGCAATATCTCGAAACTGTTCAGGAACTGGCCCATTGGCACATTGTGCGAGAAGGAAATCAACTAATTTTACTCCCCCTTCCTTCACGAACTTCGCAAAATCGGTAGATGATGGTTTATTGTCGATACTACTATCCAGGTGAGGGATATTCCAATTTCGTAATCTGTTCCGAGCTTCCTCATCGGAAATTGCTCCAGGAATAGGTTGATATTGAGCACAATTGCATGGTAAGTTAGGATTGAGTTCCCTATATCGTCGGATGACATCAAGAGGGTCGCTCCTATCACCATACACATTTCCTGGTCTGTTCAGAGGTTGAACATTTCGCCTAGGATGGCGATTTTCACATTCGGTGACCCAGCAGTCGAGCCATTCTAGTGCATCAAGATCGTTCTGGACCGAAGGTCATGGTGGCGGTACCTCGGGTGGAGATGGAGACCAAGCACATTTACGTGGACCAGGTTCCTGTTGTGAAAGTCTTAGAGGA
Source organism: Leucocoprinus leucothites (assembly GCA_013368445.1). NCBI lineage: Eukaryota > Fungi > Basidiomycota > Agaricomycetes > Agaricales > Agaricaceae > Leucocoprinus > Leucocoprinus leucothites. The sequence continues at coordinate 363,958 of JAACJO010000029.1, forward strand.
GGAGGTAACTCAACTTCTTCTTCCTCTTCTTTTGGATCATGATCATCAAGATCAGCGTAAGAGAGAGGTGGACTTAATGATCTAGGGTGTGGAGTAGCACAAGGTGAAGGCGCATGAGGCAGCTCTCCTCCTCAAGGTGTAGGCAGATGGTCTATATGTGGAACATTCAGAATAGTTGAGATTGGAGGAATCTCAGTGCAAGGCAGTTTGGGGTAAACTGCAGGTTTTTGATCTGGACATTTAGGGAACATCTTCTCATCAAAGATGACAGTCGGTGAGATAAACTCAGTGTTCCCTCGAGTATGGTGGAGAAAAATGTAATTCTTCTCCCAATCATATCCAACGAAGATCATCAGTTCAGATTTCGCAGATAATTTATTCGGGTGCATTTCGTCTGGAAGGAACACATATGTAGCACAACCGAATACTCGTAGGTGACTGATGTCAGGTTTATGTCCATGTACTAACTCGAATGGAGTTTTTCATTGGATGTGGTTCATCGATGTGCGATTGTAGATGTGGGTTGCAGTATTAATCGCGAAATCCCACCATGAATCCGGAAGATATGTGTGAAGTCGCATGGCTTGTGCCTTCTCATGCAGTGTTCAGTTCAATCTCTCTGCTTGCCCGTTTTGTTGATGGATGCGGGGCGCACTCAGTGTGAACTCAATTCCTTTCACCCTGAGATAATCTTGCAGGGTACCTGCTACGAATTCTCCTCCTCGATCAGATGTAAATCGACGAATTGATTTGCCAAATTGGTTCTGAACATAAGTTAGAAGCTCAACCATTCGGGGAGCTGCTTCAGCTTTTGATTGCAGAAGTACCACATGGGCAAATGAGGAGTAATTGTCCAATAAGGTCATAACCCATTTATACTTATGATAAGATATGATGGAGAGCTCAAAGAGATCACTGTGAACGTGTTCAAAAGCTTCTTTTGCCCAAATTGGGTTATCGTTAAAGGGTTTCTGGTGCATCTTCCCTTTCATGCAGCCTGGACAAGGGCGCAAATGATCGGGAATTGAAACCTGAGGTCCATTCAGTGTGGAGTCAGAAGTTTTGCTCAACACACGATTAGACAGATGTCCTAAGCATTGATGCCAGATATTATAGTCAGGATGCTGAGTGACGTGGCTCGAAGCATTCGAATGTACAATTCAACATCTTACTGTTTGTAGCGTAGGCTGCCACTCGGAACGAGGAGCCGCTGACAAAACGGCATTGCCTGACTCATCCCGAAAGATAGTACCATGTTTATCAGCCTCACTGCGCAACCCGGATTCCAGGAGTTGACCGGCAGACATGAGGTGATCGTGCATTCCCTTTACATAGAACACAGGGGACAATGAAGTCACCGCGGTGATCGTTTTTCCGTTATCATGGATCTCGTGTTCAATCAAGACAGTGCCTCAACCCAATATAGATAGGGGAGCGTTTTTGTTAGCTGTCTGAATTTCACCGAATTTCCCCATTTTGATTGTAGAAAAATCGTCTAAATAGGGTGTGAAATGTGCGGAGGCACCTGAATCAAGAATCCAAGAAGCAGCCCATGAAGGCGCTTTCTTTCCCTTACAGTGGCAACATAAAGTTTTCTCACACTTAGATAGATTTACACAGTGTGGCATGGAGGTCAAATCACAGTTTAACAAAAGCCCCACAGGGGCGACCAAAATAGTGCACAATACAAGACAGGTATATACGGGAGCCAGAGATGACGTAACTAGTCCGCAAAAATGTTCAGCGTGGCCAGGAGCACTCACATGGGAGCAGGCTCAAGTAGGGCGACAGGCCCTTTCTCGTCATGCTGTGGTGTCACTGTATCAGTGTTAATCTAATTAGAGATAGAAGAAAAGACTTGCGTTGTCCACAACCCAGAGGTCCACCTGTCAGAATCCTCTCCCTTGGAGTCGGATTTGAGCATCGGATCAGCCGGAGGTGTTAATCTCAGTGACGGTGGACATTCGTCCATATCTCCTCCATAATAAGGAATTTCCTCAATAATGGAGCCCATTGTTTCGGCTTCGACTGCGAGGTCGACGAGCCTTTCATCCCAAATCTTCAGCACTTTATCCTTGGTAGCTTGCAAGCTTCTGCGACGATATCCCTCAGACTGAGTAGATTCGGAGATTCGCTCCTGAAGCCGCAGTGTATTCTTTCGCACTTCTGCAACAAGGTGGCGTGTGGATGTCGAAGGGCTTGCGTTAACCGGTTCTGCCAACGAGGTGATCCAGTTTGCAAGGAGAGGACGGTTAGTGATAGAGGGGGCAGTGAAACCAATGGCACTGGAAGTGCCATATTGAGGAGCAATGGTGGTGACTCCAGAGGAGTTGGAGGTGTCGGCATCAGTCGCAGCTTCATTAGCAGCACCCTTGCCTTTCTTGCCTCCTCTCTTACCGTGTTTTCCTTTTTTGCCATCTCCGCCGGGATTGCCAGATTGGTTGTTACCAGGCTTCTGGCCAGCGCCTTGATTAGGAGGCTGCTGCTGCTGTGGCTGCTGCTGGGGCTGTGATCAGAACAGCCCTTGTTGTCCTTGCCCCTGGCGTTGTTGATTGCGGGGTTCCAGTTCTGCTGCCATTGGCCGTTGGAGTAGCCGGCACAAGAAGCAGAAGCAGTCATCTTCTGGGACCAAGCAGCCTGGATGGCGCTATGGACCAGATCCCATGTGAGCTGGGACATTTGCATTTGGTTTGCAAGGATAGACTGCACTAAGGTTTCCATCCCTTGTGGGACAGCACGAAGCAGAATCATGGCACGGATCACCTCAGGAAGTTGCGCAGTCGCGCCTTCGATCCGAGTGAATAAAGATTCAAGCTCAGCAATGGACTGAGCCAGATCCATGTTTCCGGGAAGAGACCAGGAGATGGCACGGATGAAGTCACCATAAACTGATGCAGGACCTTGGACACCATATAGACATTGGAGACCATCCCAAGTAGTGGCTGGATCTCCTTGGACAATTAAGTGGAGCATGGAATCTGGGACAGCTTGAATAAGCATGCCAATCGCAGATTGTTTAAGGAAGTTCCGGCGACGTTCTTCTTCGTCTCGATGCGCAATTGAGGCAGCAACCTCTGCAGCATTTGTGACGATATTGTCCTCACCTAGGACAGGAGAAACAATTGCAGGGAGATCAGGAATGATTCCTTGTGTGACAGTCCAACCCGTAAGGGGGGTTCCAGGGGTCATGATCATAGAAAGATATCCCTGCATCCTCATGGACCAAAACTGGTAGTTCTGGGGGCCTTGAAGGACGGGAATGCGAGAAGCTCCATTGTTGATAGAAGACATTCTGAAAAGAAGTCGTCAGTCAACGTTGTTCATTAGAAGCAGCAGAGATGCGCTAATCGAGCAAGGTTTCAAACCCAAATCGCCTAAGGGCTAGGGTAAGACACAGAAATGAGAAGGGATGCTGGGCCCTTTACAAGGTACAGTGGTGGCACTAGGAAGTGGCCTTCCCATAACAGGTCGATCTAGTCCTTCTCAGACATCAAGCACAGCGAGCTAGTCAGCTAATGCGATATCGAGCTGGCGATTGGGGCCCATAACCTGTCAAAGCAGCAACGGGGAGCATAGTGGTGAAGGTATACGACGTAGTCAAGACTCACTTTTACTAGGCAGTAACTGTTATGGGAGTTGTTGTGAAAGTAGTAGTTGCAACTGAGAGTATAGAATTGACTGTCTAATATCGAAGAAAATACAAAGTATTTATACTAAAGTGTTCAAATAATTTCTACTATAAGGAGAGTATTACACCATCGTTTCGAGGTGGTAAAGGGTACAAGTAAAACATATAGTAAAACATGTAGTAAAACATGTATAGTCCACACGAAGTATCGGTGTGTAAGCATAGTGGTATCTAATAATAGAATGCATATGTCATAATTGAGAGTGAACACGAACATAGTAGCGGGTAAACGCATATGTGATTCAACATAGATGGGTTTCACGTCGACCCTTATCCTCTTGTTCCAGTCCATTAATAGCGTTATCGCACTCATCTGTGAGGCTTGTCGTGTGTCCTGTGGATTGACTACACGGGAAGGAGAAGACCTTTGATTATTGGAAATATCGCATCTGGTCTTTCGTTCGTTGTGGGCTCTATTCTGATGGCGAGATGGCCCGGAACGGTGAATAAGTGAGTTCCATCGCTTGGTGGTTGGCAATTTCCATATTGACTAACTTGGTGTGAATAGCAACGCCGCGGCTGTGCGTCTTCAGTCTATCTTCGCTATTTGTTTGTTCTCTCTCATCACTTGTCGAATAATACTTTCAGGCACATTATATGAGTAGTTTGCAGACCACTCAACCTTTCATTATTGAAGTTATCTCAATTTTCAATTATATTTTCATCAGTACGCCTTCTTGCTATTTGTTGCTCCACATCGTCTGACAGAGGCCACCGTTTCCTTTAGTAACGTACTAAGCTATGACCCGTCTATCTTTGCAATTAGACCACTAACACATTTAATACTTGATACAGGTCTTTGGTTTTCAACTTCTTCTTTAGTGCTTGTATTGGTCCATTGTCGTGGGTGTACCCAGCTGAGATCTTCTCGACTCGTACCCGCGCGAAGAGCGCTGCTATCACCAGTTCATCCTCGTGGATATCAAATTTGCAGGTCTTATCAAAATATTATCCCTGGACAAACTGCTGTCCTAGCTTCATCGCACAGGTGGCACCTCGGGTGTTCCTTGAGATCGGATGGGAGTTAGTTCGTGATTCAAGTTTCTTCTCAACAATGCCAATCGTGTTCGTTAGATACTGTACGTCTGGGTCGTTGATGGTGATATTTCACTACCCGCTCTTGCGTGGATCAGACCCTGCCTTCGCTTTTCGTGGACATACGAAGTGAGCCTACATTGGATGGGTTGACAGCTGCCGTTTTGATAAGTCATTTTTTGTGCATTTCTTATCTGGGTGTTCTATCCGGTAGGTTACAAAAAGTCAATCAAACTGTCTCGTATACTACTCACCACTCCAAAGGAAACTACAGGAAGACGACTTGAAGGTAACAGTCCTTTTTGTTGTACGTTTTAGCTGTTTGATTGAACTTGACTATCTCTCTACTAGCTTTTGAAGACAAAACTCTGATCGAGGATTCGATCCCCTGTCTATTCTCGCTCAGAAGTCTCTACTGCTTCAAGTCACGAACACCAGTTATCTGATGAGCATATAATTTGACGACTCCTTGAGAGTTTCTGACAATTCGAATCAAGTTTCCTGGCAAAGTGTGTCCACCTATGACAACCATGTTTGATCAGGGAAAAGCAATGATACAACACTCTCTTGGAACTCAGAGATGGCGAACTGCCACTGGACTAATGGCACGGTATTGGTAGAATTGTGGATGCAAGATGATCGATGAGTTCTGGGATTGGGCCTCCAGCAGGCTCCAGTGCGTGGAGTTGGGGTTTAGAACGAGTGTCATCATTTGACTGGCCTTCGTGACGACGCGATCAGGAATGTTTACCACTGAGCGCTGCCTATTTTGCTTCAATAACAACCTAGTGTACACCCAGCAAGCCATCGCGCTACATATAATGGTGAGTGTGTGACAAGAAGTCTCGAGCTTGCCGGTGATCATCGTCTCTACCTTAGCGCTCGTCCCGAGTCACAGGTTGTGATACTTACTTTGTGTATCCGCAGCCACAGGGTTGCCGTTCTGGCTGTTGACCAAGTACAACACGGACCCATGATGGTCAACTCCTCACCTCCTGGAAGAAAACATCCGCAATCGAGTCCAAGTGCGCAAGATAACGACCAGCTATGGTTGAACCCAGGTGCACCAACACGCAAACCACGTTCAGCGGGAAGATCCTGTCTATGGCTCACTATACTCCTTGTCTGCCTCGTGGGGGGGGGGGGGACCACAGTGTTCTTCTCCGCCAAGGAGACCGTATACGGACTCAGACACCCCCACTCGGGGGATGTACTATGACAAACCGGAGAGCGAGATTGAAGATTGGTCAACTGTTGTTCAGCCGATGATTAGGAAGGAGGACTCGTTTTGACATCGTCGTATCTGTATGGATTAGAGATGATGATGGAAGGGATGGTGGGCTCTATGTAGATGGAAAGGAGTGGCCAGAGAGGTTAATATTTTCTGAGACTGTCTTCCGGGACCTCACCCTCAAGAATAAAAAAAGTGCTCGAGGACGTGACGTTGGCTGTACCCATTGCACACTTGTGAGTGATAATTGTCCATCTGTGCAAATGACGCTGATATGTGAACAGTAAACAAGCAAATATCTCTAACTACGATCTCCGAGCCTCCTTCGTTCTTGTTCGACATCAGCCATGGTGGTTAGCCAGAGCGCAAAAATTTATTAGTTGGAATCCACAAAATGGACTTTATGCGCCAGCTGTTCGCCCTAGCCTGTGCGTATATTCACGCATACTTCAACCTATGGCCAGACTCACTTAATGTTTTGAAACTCAGAGGAGACAAACCTACCTTCGAAGATGAAATCTACGATAGCTTTGTGTTCACAATACCTCTCATCCAATTTCACGACATCACAGGTCGATCACTTGGTGGCTCGGGGACCATGTCGCAAGACTTTCCAGTGCCTACTGGCATCTCAGAGGAAGACAAAGAATGGGATGAGGAGAGAGAGAGACTCTGAAGGGAGCAGAGGAGCCTGAAAAGGCTCATAAACACGTCGTGGGTGGCCTCATGGGTTTGTTCAGTCTGGATTTTACTGGAGACCCAAAATCTGTCGTCTCAAAGCATCCCTTCATTGTTACTCGATGAGTGCTTTGCCAGGGCGTTGTAATCATCTCTAGCACTCAAAAAAGGTCACACTAGGACTCATATCAGTATCGTTGACGAAACAAAGCTCTTCAAACGTCAACAGTACATGTTGGCACAGAAAGAACTCGCGAACAAGACGGTGAGAACCAACTTTGATATACCTTTTTTTTAGAGCCTTAACCGTGACCGGGCAGTGTCGTAAGCTCGTGGGTCCCACGTGGTATCAGTGCCATAGATGGCATTATCTGAATGGCGTTTTCGAGACACGAGTCCAAATCGCTGGTCGTTCCGGTGACACTTGCCTCAAGAAACATAAACTCGAGTTCTTGTACGCTCCCCATCTGAACGCAGTAAAACGGTCTCCTGGTCCAAAAATGTGCTTTCGTTGTCCACTTCATTGCACAGTGCGAACTAATCGTACCGAAGGACCTCATTCCAATTCCTCTTAATCGCGAAGCTGAGGCATCAGATTTGACGCTCCCATCGCTCCACATCTGGTAGGCTTCTTTGCAATCAGCTCAAAGTTTGACATCTCAACAGCTGGCAGACGGTGAATTCGTGAACGTCACATGGAGACTGTCGTTCAGAGCCGATAACCCAGGAAAACATATGATGCATGCGTTATTATCCAAGGGCAAAACAAGTCTGAACATGACTGCCGATGACGAAGAGTTGACGCACGCTCAACATGCCCATGACTTGACTTGTGCGCGCTTTTTTCTATCTGATTGAAAATTTCCTCCTAAAATGCTTCTAGTTGGATTACTGGGATACAGAATTGACGAAGGTGCACATCCCCGTCGTGTTCGTGATCTCGTATGTGTATTTCATTTTGCGCTTTCAGCTAGATCTGACATCATAAATTTTGTTTGATTTAACCCAGCCTTTTCGTCCGTGCCATCTATTGGTTCTTGACGATCCACTAACTGGTATACACGTACTAGTACCACTGGTATTTCCAGACTTGGGACTGCATTGGTGGCCTTCTACTTGCTCATAAGTGCAAATGAAGAAATGCTTACATCAGTCTTTAATCCCGAAAGCAAGGGACATTGGCTGCCAAGGGTACCTATTTCCTACATCTTCCTTCTCATCCCGCCATTTGTTATGCTCAAAGCTGTAATGAAGCTTGAGTTTGGGACCCGGGAGAAAAGAGGCTGTATCCCGAAAGTGTACTTTGCTCAGGCGACTCACTGGGAGAGGGCGAGTGAGCGCATTGAGACGAGAGTGTCAAGAAAAGCGAAAATATTGGTACGTGATGCCCAAGTCAATGATGCTTCTTGCATACGCTAACGCTACATTTAATTAGTTCCCTAATCTTCGCCATCGTTCATTTCTTTGCTGGACCTTATTCATACTTCATGACTCCACGAGTCCCACCACCCCCTCCCAAAGCACACCCTCTCCATAACCTTCACGATTACATGCCCATGGTACTTCAGCACATCTATTCGTTTGTCCTTACCTTCGAGCTCGGTGGTACGATACTCCAATTCGTCATGAACTCCTATTCTCGAACATACGCTGGCAAATATAAGATGGCAGCGATTTTGATGCTCGTTGCGAATACTTTGTTGTTGTTGGATTTGTTACCGCAGGTTGTCGAGACGAGTGCTAGAATTGGTGGGGTACTTGTTAGGGGAAATGTTGGGATTCGGTGTTTCGGTTATTAACTTTGTGCAGGCTGTGAGGTATAGGAATGTGAAGACCTCTGATATCAATGGTAACAGTGGAGTAATGTCGAATGTAGCGAGGTCCGAATTTGTCGAGTTTGCTGCAATATGTACGAGTGGTAAAGTTCGTGATTCGGTTTGAAAAGTCAACGTACGGTCAAACAAGACACAACTCATGAGAACCAAAATCTCCAGAACAAGCGGAAGCTGACACTATGATCTTTGAGTTTACATGGTGTGCTAAGCTAGCCAGAGATAGATCAAACTCTTAATTGACTATCAATGTGTACTAGCAAATCACTCCACAATAATTTCTCCAACAGACTGCAATAACAGCAGAGGTCCAAGACTGACCCAACTCAATGTCCCCGGAGAACATTTCTTCCATGACTTCTCGGATGAATTCCTCATGGACAAGGTACACAGCTAGTCTAATCACAGATTATATTGGGTGAGTGGTGTCACATGCAAGCATGTGTGGCGTCTCGCTCCTTAAGAGTTCTGTAACTTGTAGCTACAAAGACATATCTGATCCACAAAAAATGAATTTTATTCCATCCCATGGCTCCACCAGTAGTCATTCCTTCTTGTCCTATTAGTACCACTTGATAAATCTAGCTGAGGTCCACACAGAAAGATTACCACATAAGAGGATTAATCATACCATTATAGGAACCCGGTGTAGTGGCCAGTGGTGTGCGAAAGTCGCTCCGGACGAATCGAAACGCCCCCGGAACCACTGAGTTTGAGAAACAGTACCGCTCGTATTATGATTTCATGTGTTTTGACGCACAGGCTAAGTAGTACGGGTACCGATGTCTTGGATAAAGGACCAAATTTCCTGATGTATAATATCATGCAATTGACAGGTATAATACAAACTCGCCGCGAAGACAATGAGTTCAGATACACTAATTTGACAGCGAAGCAGGAAATGAGGGGTGCTGCTCATAAAGCCTGACGACACGAAGAGCGAGATTTTAGTGCAAATTTACATTCTGTCATCTTCCTTTGATAGCTAGATATGCTTCGAGTTCTCATCATAACCGGCTCGGATCAACGCGATAGCTTCTTTGGAGCGGGGTGTAATACGGCACTTGAATGGCTCGGGATGACTATTTCCACGAGCCATGTTAATTTAGTTAAGAACTCGGCACAGGAATCCAGGTAGACTCACGCTACAATCTCTTTCCCGAGATATTCAAATGTCGGCGGGATAGGGGTTCCCATCTCATCTAATTCAGGAGCCACATTGAAGCAAGCAAGGATACAAGCTGCGCTCAGCCAGAAGCTTGCAAGTCCAAAGTCGATGCCGGGACAAACCCTTTGGCGTACTGGTAAGGTCAAACTCGTGATGAACTTTGAAGAGTTACTTACCTCCGACCAAAACCAAATGTTGCATCTGTTTCAGGATCTAGAATATCCATGTCTGCCTTCAATTGACCTTCCGGCGTAAGGAAACGCGTTGGATCAAACTTGAATGGCTCTGGGAATACACTCTCATCGTGCATAATAGCCCTTCTCGACGCAATAAGTCACCTGTAGTGTTGCAGGAAAGACATGTAGACTAACCAAGTATTGCCAAAGACAATCGATCCTTTCGGTATGAAATACCCTTTATATGAGTCGTCTTCTGTTGTCATGTGCGGCAATCCAGCTGGTGCAACAGGGTTCCACCGGAGCAGCTCCTTTAAGACAGCACGGAGATAAGGCATGTTGGGTTTATCGCTGAGCTCGGGAAGCCTGCCAGGCCCGACGACGGAATCAACTTCGGCTTGTACTTTCTCCTGGATATCGGGAAAGAGCAAAAGGATTGTGAAGAAATTCTTCACAGCTGTCACTGAGGTGTCGGTACCTCCTGTGCGGTGTGATGTGTCATGAAGAAGATATTGAATCTCAGAGACTGCGACGCGCACCTGCAGCGAACGTTGCGCTTACATTCTCGATGAGCAACTCTTTCTGCTCGTCCGCACCCGTCAAGCCTTCGAGGCACCTCGTTACAAACGATGGCTGAGCTGTACCCTCTACCTACCAACTCGATTAGCTTATGTTATACGGAGTAGATCTGCCCTTGACCTACCATTCGTCTTTTAGCAGCTTCAAAGGGCTCATGGATGTAACGCGCCACGAGCTCACGCCCCACAAGAGCCTCTTTCTGAAACTGTGCTCCAGGGAACCACTCTGGAATGTGCTTTAGAAAGGGGAAAATATCGACAACATATTTGCCTGGAACGCATGTACTGGTAATGCAAGCTATTGCTTCATCAGCCAATGCAATCCACGGATCTTTTTCCCTTTGTATTGGGAGGCCGTAAACAAGGGAAACGATGCTCCCGCCAATACCGCTGTGTCGAGAATAATTTTGGGAAGATCAAAGATCCGAAGAACAGCGGCTGAGGAGAACTTACTTGCGAATATGGGTGAAGAAATCATCAGGGGTATCGAGCAGGTTGGGTAGGAGTGCCTTTCGCACGAAATCGGTGATGCAATTGTTGATCGGAGTCTTGCCTGGACCAGTAAGATGCTTAACCACAAGCCTCCTTGCCTCTCGCCACTCATCATTATAAGGCTGAAAAGCAAACAAGCGTTTGCAGTCCACTCTGTTCATAGTGAATAAAAAGCATCAGGGAAAGGTAGGATGAAACTCACAATTCAAATGACATCGTCTGATGGAAACGATCAGAGTATACATTTGAGCGCTTGTTTAGAAGGTCGTTACACGCTTTGAGTGAGCTGAGGACGATTATTGGTTGACCCGCAGCGTCGACATAGATAATGTCGGAATCTGTTTATGATCAGTTACGATGGTTTTTCCTCTAGGAATCAGCGGAGACCGACCCAGTTCCTTGGAATACTTGGTGAACTTTTTATACGCATGGCATCTGGGGATGTCGAGAAGGTTTCCAAGTAGTGGTAGACGTTTGGGACCAGGAGGATATCTTTTCTTTGATCGATTCCAGAATACAAGGGCAACAGGAACGAGTATTGCAAGCAGCACTTTCATCTTGAGCGGAAGATGCGACGATGGGTGAGTTTTCGACACGCAACAGTATAAAAGCCACATTTTGTCCAACAAGGGGTGCCGTGGAAACCCGAATTTTGCAAGGGCGTCGCCAATTCGAGTGTATACAATGCAGATTGTTGGTTAGAAACCTGAGTTCAGCGTGAACTTTACGTTCATGTGCATTTGTAGCGGAGTGGTGTTGCAATATGCCGCTGTATGATAGAGTCGCCGTGTCCGAATTCTGAGCGGCATTTACGGACATACCAGTTCCTCCTCCGTTATTGTCAGGGTAATTTCCATTCCCAACATCACCTCTCCGTAATCAGATGAACATTACCATTAGAAATTGAATGCGCAGCCGCTGGATCCGAAGGGATAAATCACCATAATGTTTGAGTCAGAACGTAATGATAATGTATCTCTAGAACCGTGAACGTGGTCCATCACAACCTCGAAGTGCCGAGCACTATGAAATCAGTGAGAGGTCGATGACCTAGACAACAGTAATTCATTGAGGCCTTGATAACGTGATGTCAACAGCCACCGATTCTTGGTATTGAAATGGTTTGTTCACACTTCATATTTGTTCGCCGCCATGTACTTTTGGAGATGCCGAAAAATGGAGGACGCCACTGCCCGCATCCTGCCAAAAGGGTACGCGCCAGGAACAATAAAATCAAATTCATGGCTTGGTATCTTCGATCTCGAGAATGCGTCTCAACGTTTCTCAGAATGAAGATCAGCCTTTGAATACGATATATATTATTGCGAAGTCACTCTGGGAAAGCGAACCATGGATAGAACCCCAGATCGAAGGGTAGCCTGACATGCATCAGGAAAAAATGGATTCACGTTGTGACGGTTCCCCGCCGACGGGCAAACAATTTATCCACTGCCTCTTACGTCGCAAACCGCTGATTCACCTCAGTATTCTTGTAAACCATGTCCGCATCTTTTCCCGCCAAACATTCCCCTTCTCAACACCAGCCAATCCAGCTCGACGATAGCGAATGAAACAGTAATCCATACCCAAATGTAAACTCGAGACCTTCGAACCCGGCGCATCCTTCAACTTGAATATGATCCTCGGTGGTGACTAATACTAATGACCAGCCTCTTGCAAATGAATCGTCAGCAATGCGTAGAAGTGATGGTGTTGGGTAGGAGGGGAGAAGGTGAGGGTGAAAAATAATAATCGATGCTGACGAGCAGCCCAAATGATAATTAGCGGGATTGAAATTGTGTACTTCTGTGTAGCGTATTTCTGTCATATAGTATCTGTCCTTTGTTTTTTCATGGTTGAGTTCACTACTTGATCACAAAAATATTGAATCAGTAAAAGTACACTACCCGTAACCTATGGCTCTTTGATCAAAAACACCCATCCATAGTCTCTTACCTCACTCCCTCGTTTCTTACCATTCGTAGCGTCCCCTCCAGCGCCATTTGGGTAGAAATACTCCACTTCATACGCCCAATGAACAGTACCCCTCACCCAATTCACTAAAACCTTCTTGATTTCATTATCTCTCCCTCGATTGTCCGATCCCTGTCCTGGAGAATCGTCTGAACTTGATGATAAAGCGGATACTTGTTGAACGACCCCGGAGCTGCTGCCGTTGCTGCTGAACAAAGGCAATAGGGAGACGAGCGAGCTCAAGCTTGATCTCAAACCCCCTATTGCTATCGCCGTCTTTGTGCCACTTGAGCTGAGCAGAACCGGTGCTGCCGGTTCTGATGTTGTATCGAGGGCTTCAATTTCACCGTTAAACTCCACAACCCTTTGTCGTATTATGTCTCCCGCACAGCTAATTGCTCCCTGTATAGTCATTTCTGGATCTGCTGCCATGAGGTATGAGACGAGATTTAGGTGCTCGCAGTTTCTGTTTTGTTTGTGTTGAGAGGAGTACCAGGCTTGGTGGACGTTGTACGCAAATAGGTCCTATTGTGGGCCGAATCATCGTACGAGTAAGTGAGGTTATTGACAAGAGTAGGAGAGGAGAGGAGAGAGAGCTCACAGTAACACATGCGTTGATCTCGAGGACGAGCCCAGCCACACGATTAAATCGAGCTCTCTCTTTAGCTGAAGACGAAGAGAAGTATTGATTCAATAGGATTTTGTGACCGCTGATTGCTGTTCGCCATCGTATGTATTCTTGTATGGAAGTCGAGTCCAGGGGAGATTCCCTTCCCGAGATGGTAGCTCCTGGGCGTGGCGGAGCGTCGATCAGAGCATCGAGAAGGTCTCTTTTCATAGATTGATATATTGCTTTCCCCTCGTGAGAGAGGCTACATTGCTTGTAAAGCTGTGCCTCACATCTGATGAGTTTCTGCCAGTCAACTATTCCTCATAACATCTCAACTAGGAAAGATACGCACTGCTCCCACAGCTTCCCGTTCCCACCCATCTCCTTAGGCACAGCCCCAACCTCAATCAGGCCTCCAACCCTTCCAGGGCGAAGCATCTCTTCTACAACAAGCGCACACATCGCCACCCACTCCGTCGCAAATTGCAGGACCGATTTCGCAAGTTGGTCCGATTCTGGGAAAGAAGGGAAGGGAAACAGCGTGCTGGCTAGGAGCCCTGGATTGTATTCTTGTAAAAGGCCATCAGCTCTCTTGTGAAGACGAGGAGATGTCAGATTACGGGCGCTCTGGGAAGCTGGGAGAACGAGTGAATCGAGTGCGGAGGTGATACTACGAGCCGCCGAGTCTGATTCGATTGTTTGGTATAGAGGATTTATATGGAGATCCCCGTCATCGTCGGTACCAGCAAGGGAATTAAGGAGCCCCAGGAGGTCAGGAAGCTGGTAACTCATTGTACCAATGCAAGTGGGTGGAAGACAAGGTCCAATGAGCGCTTCTTTGCAGTGTGATGCATGACGTTGAAGATAAAAGAAAGGATTGATGAATTGATGGCAGACTTGTAAGGCATGCATATATATTAGTAAATAACCACGAATGACCATAACTTTACTAAAAAAAAATACAACAACCAGACTTCGAGACCATGGTACCGAAACACAGACGGTCAATCAAACGTCATCTGTTCGGCGACAATCCGTGGATTTAGATAGTCGAGGAATTAGATTAAATAACTAAACTGACGAACAATAAACGTTTAAACTATGATGGTACAGATTTGCTACAATGTCGGACGACTACTACTGAAACACAAAACACGGATTACACTAATAGTACAAGAAAAGCCTCTTGTAAATATCATGAGAATGTTCTTAATGACGACAGATGATCCTAAAGTTGGAATATCATCAATCAAACATGTGTCTGCTCGCTAAGGTGCACAGTGTTCAACATCTCTGCGCAATGCTCCGCAGAACAGCGCGCCTCAGGCTCATCAGACAGCTTCCAGCACTGTCTGAGAATAGGCCAGATGACTTCTCTATCAACACAATCGGGGTGATCCTGCTCTTTCGGCTCCAACCCTCTCAAGAGGATATTCAACATGATCACCCCATCGTTTGTGCCCGCGCGGGGATATGGCTCTATGCCACTGAGAACCTGCTCAAAAATTAGCATCCGTGAATACGCCGACGGTAACGAGACTAGACTTTCATGAAGGAGGACCATACCGAGGCTCCAGACGTCGGAGGCCTTTGTGAGTACCTGATTCGTGCTATCCAGTGACTGAATCTCCAGGGTAGGACAATTTGGGGTACGATACGCCGGGAGGAGGACCTCGGGTGCTGTGTAGCTGAGGTTGCCGTTGAGTTGGGGACGTTCAAGGAGAATAAAGCAAGCCTGAGATCGCACCGTCGCGTTGTATGAAGACTACCTGTGTAGCCCTTTACGTTGAGAATCTTAGCCCTGCCGAAATCCGATATTTCGGGTGTCGGATTTCCCTCGCTATCTATACGAATTAGCACGTTTTGCTGGAAGTAAGATGAGTAGGATATTGGGATCATTTCACTCGCGACAGCAAGCTGACCGGTTTCAGGTCGCCGTGGATGATATTGTGAGCATGGAGATGTGCTAAGCCATTTGCGATTCCGAGCGCCTGTTATGATTATCAGCACTGAAACAGGTAGTACTAGACAGTGCACAGTGCCTACAAGCGGTCGACGGTTGAACGTATTTTTGGAGAGATATTCGAGTATATGTCCAGCTTCTCGGAGAGGTGAAACCAGTGCCGGGGGTTTTTCCGGGGTCTTGTTGGTATACTCCGATAAAGGGCAGGATGTTAGGATGAGGCTGTGCCATCAACCAAGTGGAGATTTCGCCAAAGAGTCTCTACGATGGATCACCCTAATGAAGCTTTAGGCCTACAAAATCATGGGCATACTCACCCTCTGGAATGTGTAAAGCATTTCAGATGCATTGCCCCTGGTATTGATTTTACGGAAAACCTTCACTGCAAGCTATGCAAGCCAAAGTTAGTATGATGCAGAGTGTTACTCAATAGTGAGCACTCAAGAGACCTTTCCTTCGCCGTCACAGTTACGAACGCCAGCGACCCATTCTCCGGGGTAAACATCCGAAAATCCTCCAACGCCTATAACGGCGTCTGATACGAGTATTTCTTTCTTTCCTATTGACCGAATTGATGTCTAAAAGAATTATAATCCTCGCCAGGTAGTACGAAGAGGCAACACGTTGTATCTCACCATTTTTGTAGCGACCGCGGTCGGTTCAGATTTTTCCAACGAGCTTAACGAGGGTAGCTGAGAGCAAAGGCTCCCCCCTAGGCGCGACACAGGTCCAATTGTTCTGATTTGCACTCGTTAACCAAATTTACGAGTATGATCTCATCACCAGCCTCACAGGAGTTTTTCACTTAAGAAGCAGCTGTAGGAAGCTTTTGAATTTAGAACGTTAGGAAACAAAACCTGGAAACGTACCTCTTGAACGGAGATATGATAATTGGGAAATCAAGCTTGAGGTGTTGCGAATGTACAACCGTGGATACTTCCAAGATGTAGGTCACCTGTATGTGGGACCGATATGTAAGAGTTGGCACGGTGTCTTTGTCGGGTATTCGGCAAATCAGTTCGGCGGTAGCGGTATTGCCAACCGCTGTACAGAAGGTAGCATGCCGTGAGACAAGATTCGTGAGTGATGCCTCTTTCGATTGTCCAGGTTCGGGTGTGACTTTGGTGACGATTTTCCGCAATAGCCTAACTTCGAATTCGAGGACACTTGGGGTGTTGTCCTGGGACCCAAACGAAATCTCTGTCATGAGGTTTATCGTTTCCCCTGCCAGACTATAACACGTCCGCGCAAGCCAGGCAGAAAGGCAGGCGCCACCACCGCCGATGCGTCTGGGTTCGGGGTTGTGGTAGATTGGCCAGGCTGGATGGCATTCATATTTGCGGATTTCGACCGGTAGGGTGCAAGATAAAGGAGGTTCTATCCAAAATCTGGTCCTTAAAATTTAGTACATGTTGAGTGAATTCAATAAATTCAAATGTTCATGACCTGAAGCACGACTCACCGGTTGCCGCGGTACACGGTAGCGTGGAGCGAGTATTTAATTTCAAAACCTATGGAAAGGTCCATCAGACTTGCAGGGGATCAAGGACAAAATATTAGGGGGGAACTTACCATGCTTGCCGGGCGGGATGGTGGGTGGTATGTCCTCTACCACATTTATTGAGAATGGATATCTTCCCTTAGAATGATCAGCAATTTAGTCTCCTCACGAACCAAGCCTCCGTAGAATTGCTTACTGCATATATCTCAATCATGTCAGGGCGATATTCCCGAAGGACAATCATCTTTAGCGTGTCCAAAGTGGCGACCTCCTCCTGACCTCCGATTCTAAAAGATTCGGACATCTGGAGCTTGATCACTACCAGGGAGATGGAGACCCCTAAGAGGGGGAGAGACACTTGAACCTCCTATCCAAAACGACGATAGTGAGTCTGACTCGGCCGAGGTTAGATAAAAACGAAATAATACATACCCCATTGATTTTGGCGCCACGTTTGAAGTTCAGAATACCGGGGAAGCCTAAAGTCACTTGAGTCAGAAGGGCACTATTCAATAATAATAATAAATACATCCCTTGAACAAGAGGTCCGTCATTTGTGGGGACAATCTGTCTGTTGCACGGTTTTCATTAGCTCTCAGGAAAATGAATGAGATTCAGCGTACATGCGTTGCTTGTCAGACATGGGGAAAGGGAACCAAGGTTAGTGTTAGAAGCTCAAGAAGGCTGCTGTTTATTCAGAAGATCAAGCGACCGATCGGAGTCCTTCGAAGGTAGGAGTGCCTCAAACGTGCGTGCGATATGGGAAATTCGAGTCACTAGTCAACCCATTCCATCGCGGAGATATTCTTATGGCTGTCCTCATATCTCTCAAAGGAGGATTGACATATACATATACAGACGCCATCTGTGGAGCAACCACTCTTGCATCAACATCATATTTCCCACCTGAGGCCTGATGATGCCTAAAGGAGTGATGGGTGTGGAAAGATACCAGTAAGGTGGACCCAGATTGCAGCTCATGTCAGGCCGCCCACCGCAATGATAGGGGGATGTTATCCCAAAACCCGAATCAAGACAAGCAGAATCATAACCCTGTCTTACCTGGTTGCAGTTGATGTCCGTACTACCAACTACCAGGCGACCAGGCCCAGAAATACTAGCAGTAAAAGCCTGGCATTTTCAAGTGGACGCCTACAACTACAAGAAATTATCAGAGCAGAACAGCCTATTGTCCTTAAACAGGGAAATTTATTTCGAGCTGTGGAAGACTCTGGCAATTGACATTGTAAGACCTTGTATGCTCTCGAGAATGTTTAGCCCCCCGAGATGCGAGCATGGCTACTCTCCGTTTCGTCGGAATTCGAAGCATCGGTAGAGATGCTCCAGGCAGTGTCTATCAACTGGAGTTGGAAGTCAGATGATGGCGGTAGTCATTGACTTCTGAGATGGATCACGGCCAATCAGTCCGAGTCAAAGTAGCTCATAAATCATACAAGTCATATCAATGATTAGTACTTCAGGATACATCACCGGAGGCTTTGTTCTTTACGAAGTGGAAGGATGGTGTCGGCCTCGGCCATGTACACTCTCCATTGTTCTCACTGGATCAACATCAAATTCTTCCATCAAGCTAGAGATACTTAGGCCACAGGGACCTTGAAGGAGATTGCAATTCAAGCAGGCGAGCATGGAGCCAGGAGATGGTGCTAAATATAGCAGCGGCGATACAGATATGAGTTACATCACCAAGCATCAGTGAGTATGCGTTTCCCTTCACTTCTGCTGCTGGACTCATTGATCCCCGACCTGGAAAGCCGGCGAATTTTCTTATAAGTAATCTAGAAGATCGGCTTATTTCCGGATGGCTTCTTACTAGACAAGTTGGACTACAAAGCAAGCTAGGCCTCAGGGTTAACGCCGAACAAATTCCAATATCTCAAGTTCAATCTGGGACAAGACATACTGGAACCGAAGTCAGGCCCTACACCATGCATTTTTGCGTGGAATTTAACATTACCAGAGTGCTCGGGTGCCTTCATCAACCCGAGCAGTGGAGACGGTGAAAGCAAGGAACACGGAGCAACGACTATTCTCCAAGTATTACGCATTCAGTTAAGGCCGGAGTTATAGCTTCACCGTGCTTCGTTCCCTCCTTGATATGTATTAGCATCGTCTACGTACTAATGACTTCTGGGAACTCCTATCAAACCCCGCTTGAGGTATAAAGGTGGTCGAATACCTTGCCTTAAAGCCCATAATTGCTCAACTGTTCTCAGCTCCAATTCAATCATGATGCTTCTCGCTATCCTCATCGCAAGTATTGCTACCTTTTCTGTAACTGTGGTCGCTGTTCCTAGTGAGCTTCATGCCGCGAGGCAGATGGAATTAACCTCGCGGGACAAGGAGTGCGACCCCGGATGTTTTCCTGATTGTTTGTGTGAGTGCTAGCTACAGCATCAAGTTGAACGCTGCTGCCCTCGTTCGTTCATACACTGACTGTTTTTAATTTGGATCTGCCGCAATTTAGGTTAGCCAAATCTTGGCACTGAAGAACAAAGCTGGGGATTTCGCAAGACGGGATTACTACAGCAAGTCTTTCGTGCTGAAGCGGTCGCTAAAGGTTTTGCAGCTGACTGGATTCGCTCTTTAAGGTTCATTGTTATTGGCCGGATCGTGTGACCTGGTCTTCAGCATAGCGTAGTGTTTTGGAATATTTTATGTTGTTGCGTCGCCTCTCCTTGGTTCTTTCCGGAATATAATTTCTCTCAACTAGGCTTAATACCAATTCTACCGCGGCGGATGCGACAAGACATCAATAAGCTGGTAGTTGGATCATGGCGTGCATATTCTATTCATGGTTCACAATGCTAGGGCTCACTGAGTTTGGTGGTAGGGTATGACCATCAAGCACGCATGAGCTCTTTGATAACGAGGCCCAAGTTTGACTTGATCAGACCTGACGACTTTCGTGGTATTTAGAAGGCTGCAGCACTTCAAAACCAAACGTTCAAAACCAAAACCAGTTCAAAAAAATCGTAAAGTCCTGCACAACATGCGAATAACAGCTACTCTAACGAAAGCAGACTGAAGGGCAAGTGCGATGGAGATATTGGAGCGCTAGCTTTGCGCTTAGGCACGGCAAGCGCAGTTGGCACAGGTGCAGCCGCTTTCGCTGCACTTGCAAGTCCCAACGGCACAGTTGCATCTAGGCATGCCGGTTACAACTATTAGAATTCTGACTACGTGTAAAGCGAACATGCGGCTTACTTGTCCTGGGACCCACAGGCGCTGTTGCCGCAGTGAGCCTGGTTGATGATGGTGGCAGTCTGTAAGGGACAAGTAAAAATCAACTATCAGAAAAAATCATCGATAAACTATGGCGTACGGAAGAGATCATAGTGGTCCAGTAGTTGATTGTAGTTGTAAATCAAGAGAAGAGATTGTTCTGATACCCACCAGTTGGAAGGGCCCAGTATATATAAGTTTCGAGGCCTATTTATCGATATTTGTGGGTAATGCCATCAGGTTTGACGCAACTCGGAGTTTGAGGAGCGATACCATAATTTCTAGCCGGGGTATAGGGAGCCGCAGTCGGACCTTACCACATCCTTCTGCTGGTTGGTTCCTCCGAAAAATGTCTCAACTCACGTGCTGCCCTCCAAAAAACTCCTCAGCGATACCGCCCCGTTATTAGTCATAGCTGAAAGACTTCTGAATACAGTTGGTCGTCATTGTTATCCAAGAATACGCTCATGAGGCTGGGCATAGTGATCGCCGATTCATTGAAAATGGACTCTTAGATTAAGATGTGGAGAGTCCACCTTCATTTGTCCCACCATAGGCGCCTTGGAACTCCCGAACAACCCAGTTCGATAGGAATTGGGTACGTCGAAGTAAACGGTAGTTCCAGCCGCATAGATTGTGTTCTATATTCCTTTGTCGAGACTTCAATATTCAATACCACGACCTGCAGGGCTGCTTGAGGTATGCTTCTGGAAATCCAAAAGGTTGCTCTTACATTCGCCGGAGTGGTCAGACCCGACGCAGGCGTTACCCAAGTCATTCGTTGATATCCCCTCCAAAAAGCACGATTTAGGTTGTTTCCATAAGCCCCCAATATTGACCAGTCAAACGGTTCCGGATGTCGAGGATCATAAGGGGGCATTAATTAGACATTGTACCTGGGGGAATTCGCCTTCGTAAAAACCACCCTCCAAGCCGATGATGTCGGCCGAACTGACGTCTTGTTTGTCCTTCCAGTTGCGTTGGCCAACGTAGGTGATCGCTTGTCGGCTTGAGGACTGTCACTGATCGCTCCGTTGAGACAATTCTGCTTGAATTTCAGGTCCACCGGAAGCAGACTTAGGGTTAATTGTCATCTAAGAAGGTAGAGAAACAGTGTCGTAGACTATTAGATAGTGAATTTCTAGTCCATCGCTGGTAGCATAGCAATCATCAAAGGGCTTGAGGAGATTTCACTGAGAGCCACTGTCATACGCCGATTCAACATATACTTTTGCTTGTCCGGGTGCTCTTCAGAGGAGATATCTGGAAGCAAACGTGGGCTTTTACGATTAGCATTTTCAGTGGGAATGAGCCATATTCAGGATTGAAGCAGCAATGGAACGGCAAGCAGAAGATAGATACTCGGCACTCTTGCGCAAAAAGGTTGAATCCAGGATGGCTCTGTTTGGAGCGTGACGTGGTCGCGATTAGTCACAAAGTCACACACTTACAACGATCGGCGTGACATCATCTTGTTCAGAACCGATCCAAAGCCCAGCCCAGGTACGTATTTCAGTACCTTTTCAAAAGACCCAGGATTAACACTTTCCCAGCTCACAGGTCTGTATACCCTTGGGAAGGGTTAAAATTATGTCCGACGCGCTCTTTAGGTCTTGCGCAGACGTCCTTTCTATTTGTCAAGCTTCCAAGGACGACCTTGAGGCTCTGCTCGATCCAGATGATGGTTTTGCACCTCGCCTGAGACGGCTATGCAGAGACCAGTATGCTTTATACATTAACTTGTCTAGAATCTATGCTCATCTCATTTGTTGGTCTTAGACTGGAAGAATATGAAGAGTCTGAAGCTGACGAAGTCGGTGGCGAGGAAATAGAGCTGCTGAGGCTCGAGGAAAATACGTGGGGGCTGCTTCAAGCTGTGATGCCGTGCGTCGCTTTCTATCCCTCTGCCTCTGTAACGCGCTAAGCTATTGTATCAGTGCTCGCAAGACAGAAATTCCCGTAAAGAAAACGCCACGGGACCTCCTGGCCGAAAATCCGTACACTCCTACCGCTACACTAGCACAAGCTCTTATGGATTCATCCCCCCTTTTCGCTGAGCTAGTGGTCGTGCGCGAATGGCTACAAGACACAGCACCACTACCGCCTCCACCCGAAGCCAATACCGGATACTGGAAGTTCACGAAACACAGCGTGATGCAGTCGCTGAGAACCGGCAATAATAGGGATGGCTTGGTTCGGGAGATGGATCCAGATGCTGTGAACAGAGAGGAAGGCAAGATACTAGCATCAGACGATGCAGTGCGTGGTCTCTGCTGCTTTATCGTCGTATCGCTAATTCATTCCGTAGAGCTATGACAGAAGCTTGGTTCAAGCCTTGTATGGCTACATCCGTGCGGGTCAGCTAGAAGAGGCTGTCGAGCTCTGTCGCAAAGCCTATCAACCATGGCGCGCTGCAAGCATACGAGGGTCGCTGCTGTTCACCTGGAGAGCGCTCTGTATGTCAATAGTCCTGGTTCTGAAGGGGCAGGCACGTCATCTGACATTACTATCCCAGCTACCAAGCCACGCGACGAAGAGATCGAAGAGGAAGTAGAGGAGGACTCGCCAACGTGGCAAGGGAACCGTAATCGAAAACTATGGAAGGCGTCATGTACGCGAGCCGCTCTCAACGTTTGTACATCTTCATCTGAGCTGTCTTCTCGTGATTAACCTCCTTTTATATTCAGCCGAGTTTATCTGAAAATGAACGCATCCTTTACGCGGCACTCTCACCTTCACCCCAGACCTCCACTGTCCTCAAGTCCGCCTGTCGAACATGGGAGGACCATCTGTGGGCACAGATCAGTATCATGTGCGAGGAGAAGGAGACGATGGAGCTCACGAAGCTTGGAGGTAGCTTTTGGGAGGGTAGTGTCGAGGCCGTGGAGAAAGGCGTGAAAGAGATGTCTGCCGCTGATGAAGAGCGCGAGGAAGAAGAATGGATTAAAGAAGTGACGGAGACCTTAGAGAGCCTGAAGGGGGTTGTTGTAGCAGAGGGGTAGGTGACCGTCCTTTCATGCCCTCCAAAATCACTGACGCGAACTCATCAAGCCCACCTGCCGATCACGCGTTCCACTTCTCCCAGCTCTATATTATTCTCAACCGGACTTCGCAGCTTTTGGAGGCTTTTGCTCGTGGCTTGAGTGATGGATCATATGGACGTGACACAACTGAGTAAGTGAATACTTAGTCGAGGCTCTTTAGGCAATAGCTGACTGTGTTCTTTAGGTATGCCCCTATGTGTCGGTTCTTCGCACACTTATGCCTCTATCTGCAAATGATAGACGTCATTGTTCCACCAATCGCAACCCAGATCATTCTCGAATCGTATCTTCAGGTCTTGGAGGTGTGCATCCTCATATGATAGTCCTGCCAATTGCAGGTCTCTTAATGGGATCTGGCTGTTGTTGGACTTGCTCTACGATTTGTTGCTAACCCTGTACGCTATAGGATGCTGGCCAACGGGACTTGATTGCGATGTACGCTAGTGCCCTCGGCGACAATGCCGTTGAGCGATATGCCATGTTCCTTGTATCCTTAGCACTCAGTGCAGATGTTTCTGAGCGTCGTCTGGCATTGACACGCGCGAAGGATCATGGGCTGGATATGGAGCGTGTTGCTATTACAACTGCTGAGCGGACAATTGAGAAAGCCTTCGAGGTGAGGCGGAATGTGATGGTTTTGTCGGACAGGGCTAATAAATATCTACATAGGTTCTTCCAGCCCTTAAAGGCCCTCTACCGTCACTTATTGCACTACCACCTGCCGAAACTGAAGGAGAACTGTTCCTTCTTCGGTCTATAGAGTGGACAACATTCTTGGATAGCACGTATGACACGGCACTGGAACAAGTAAACGTGATTTTGCGATACTTCCTAGGCAAGTACTACCTGATGGTCTCTGGGTCTGGAGTTGACACCACGCATAATTACAGCCTCAGGAAGGATTCAACTCGCGCAACGGCTTCTAGAAATGGCCCCACCCGACTTGGCATCCATCAGCGAACCCGAAGATCGTGCCACTGAATACCTGCATTACCGACAGTTCTTCCTCATCTGGGAAACTCTCGAGAAAGTCGTTGTTTGTCAATCAGCGCACGTCCCAGGACTAACTAAAGATGAAAACGCGACCTGGTTGGCGGAGTATGGGGTGAGTTTTAATTTTCCGAATCCAGGCTACTCCTGATGTGTCGGAACCCCAAATCTGATCTCGAAATTTCGTGCTGTGCTATTTTAATTTATAGGAATTGATTGACCAGGCACATGATCAAATCACAAAACTGCTTACTTCAGAGTGGCTGGTCACCGATGAGCAGAGTGGAAGTGAGTTCTGTTTTGTCGCGCCGTGGTCGCATCTCGCGAGGCAAGGCCGGAGGCTGACGAATATGATAGGTGAAAGAAGACGTCGTGAACTTGTCCGGATTCGGCAAATATATATCCCCGAACTCATCATCCGATTACACTCACTCCTCGTATCTTCACGAAACTTCATTCCAGAGTGCGTCCCTCCTCTCACGATGTGCCATTCTCTGACGTTGCTTATTTATTCTCTACCAGGAACCTGAAGCGTGCATTTGAGCTCGTGAACGTCGTTGCGGATTCGCGATATAGGATTTATGAGGACTTTATCAACGAAGGCGGAAGGAAGATGAGCGACTACCTTGGTGCTGTTCGTCAAGCCGCTCTTGCGGGGTTGGAAGGTGGAGGTTCTGATCCGTTTAGAGTGTTGTCGATGTGAGCTCGTGTCGGGTTGGAGTCGTTCCTCCTGTTGAATCGTATCCTCCCATGTTCTGTATTTACTTGCTATGATATTTGTTTTTACCAACTTACTGTGACTCTTCTAATCATTTCCTTGCCGTGTGTATGTGTGTATGTGGGTGTGTTGGGGGTGGCGGGCGCAGCAGGAATGCAGGTTCCCGATGCAGGCCTGCCATGATGCCGCTTTGCCGAGAATGTTGGATTTATTTCACTTAGCGCTCTCTTCGCCTCCCGAACCTCTGAACCTTTCATATGACTCAGCAGCCCCTCTCTGAGACTATATAGCAGCTCTGTTTGGAACTGTATGATCGCCCAAGGCATCCCGACTTGAGTGTGAGATTACTGTGGCGTGGGCGAGGACGCTCGGATGGCCAGACAGAGATATTATGCTGAAGCTTTTCATTATTTCTCACAATTGAAAAATATAATGCTTTCTGCGATCAACCATTCGGGTTCATGTAGATTAAATAGGGAGTTCATTGATTCAGTCAATAATTAATTAATACTAAACTGACGTGAGAAAGTCGCACTCAATGACAGCAGTGATGCTTGCGCAAAGTTTCCCTCGAAATACTCCCTGGCCTGTGCTCATCGTAATATCCTTCAACGATGAATAATCACCCTCAACCTGGGCTCAAAGTCCTATTCCTCTCCTGATTTATATATCCAAACATCCAAAATTTTCCGCCGGAGAGCTAACACGCCACAACCGGATTTTTGTGGTCGCAACATAACCGCTCTCATAACTACGAGATAGTTCCACCTTTTGACTCACCAACCGCACACTGTTATGTAGCACGGGATATATAGGCGGCAACTGGACTAAAGGGGTATGGTTCTCATTTTGTTAGAACAGGACACATATACTGATTTACAATTAGGAAAGACTTAGAGAGCTTTCAGAGGCCACTATACCAGCTCCTTTTCTACACAGAATAGTCTACGCCTCATGGTCACTTTCTTTGAGCATACCTGGTGAAGACATGGACGCCTTGTGAGAACAAGATGACCACGACAATGCTTAATCCAAGAGTCGAGTACTGTAACACGGATGGATTTGAGTCTTTTCCTTGGTATTTCATGGCGTGGTCCAGGCCCTAGGAGTCTCTGACTGTTTGAATTACCCCATTATCTGCCCGGTGAGCCTTCCGCGTTCTCTTAGGTATTGTAGCTCTGGATGATGAATGATGGAAAGTTAGGGAGCCCATTCGGATAATGCGATTTGCAGACCCTTCGGCCTTTGTCCCCGCCCCTCGCCATTAGAATGTTCCTCAGGCTCGGGATAGGCTAGCTGCGAGTAGCCGGTCTCCTCGTCTTTGTTGATTTGGCCCAAGGGCAAAATTTCTTGTACAGTGACTAACGCGGAGCGGCGGCCCAGAAGCAGTGCACCTCGATCGACGCGCCCCGTAAGGAAACTCTTCCAACCATTTTCCGCCAGGTCTTGATTTAGCCGCTCCATCCGTCCTCATTGAATTTGCTGGTACCAGAGCCCTTCCTCTGCTCTCCAAGCTTGTCCTTCCTGGTCTTTTGCCTATGGATCGTTCATCCCAAAGCCGCGAACCACGATGCGGCGGAGGCGACCACACCAAGACGAGTTCTTCCTCGTCAGTAGGCCCGATACCGCCCGCCAGGACACCAAGGAAGATTCAGTGGTTGGACGAAAATGGGCCGGAGGTAGATGCAAACAGCAGAGGGAGTCGTGAGCAGACCCACTTGTTGGATGAGCAGGGCTTGGATGTACGCAATCTTTCCATCTTTTTGATATATAATTTATCCAGCTGACATTTTATTAGCCTGAAGGATTCAAACAGCTCACGGAGGCACTCGAGCAGCATCGCGACGCCAGGCTGAAAACGTCGTCGAAAGTGCATTATTATACTCCACGTACTCCTCGGTCTCCAGCCAGTTCTTCGCCCTCAGGAAATGCGAGTGATGACGAAGGTTCTCAAGATGGACAAGCACCAGCTCCGAATTCCTCGTTGTCTCAGCACTCTCAAAAACCGAACATAGAGCATTCATACCCACCTAAAGTCTCTAGAAATATTTATGAAGAGACGCCCTCACAGACCCCTACGCACGACGTTCCAGACAATTATATAGATCCATTTGAGGACTCAGGGCTTCCAGGAACGAAGGATCTCCACGCGTATTCCCAGAAGAGAGCTACGAAAGTCGTCCAAGGCCATTTACGGAGTATACGAGGCGCGCCGGGCGCTGGACCCAGGAAGAAAAAGAAAATGGAAGACTACTTCTCGCCCCGTGATGGTTCATCTGCATTTTCGTCGCCTTCGGAACTCAGAGACGTCGAGGAGGGTATGCCAGGTGATGAGATATACACCTCGTCTCAGGGTCGCATTCTGTCGTCTGTGCTTCAGCTGTACGGTGAAGGAGGTCATATGGGCTTCGGAAGCACGTCGACCTTAGCGTCAATCACGAGCACTAGGGTTGGTTCTCCAGATGAACACGAGAACGTTCGACCAGGGAAAGGTCAGCACTGTAATATGGATCCTACTCCATGGATGTTGATGGTACCGTCCAGCAGCTGAGGGAAAGGGCAAGAAAAAATATCAACACATCAAGTCGAGGTTACCTGCAAGCTCATTTTCTTCACGGCCACGACAGTCACGTAACGCTGGCGGCGTCATTGGTTCTTTGATTGCTAGCACCGGAAACCTCGCCGGGGTCGCGGCCCCAGTCCATAGCCAACTACAACCTAATGTTAAGCGTCCCGGGTACCACCTCTCTAGGTGAGCTATTGAAGTATCTCTATTTATCATGTTGCTGAATCCAGAGGACAGATATTCCCATAGGGAGGAACCTGTCCGTCCTCCACCTCCTGCGCGACTTCCGAGTTTTTACAGTACCAATTCTGATCGCCCTTTCCAGCCCGAGAGCGGAAGGTCCACCCCTATTTCGCCGCTATATCATGGGATACGGAATCTATCGAGCACCATGCTCGATGGATTCTCATCCAAGGGCGGGAAGCGAAGCGGTGCTTCAACTCCCCATGAATCCCAGCCTTCGTCTGATTACGAGGACTGGGCTCACCGACGACAATTTAAGTCCGAGGGGCGCAAGCAGAAGAGGCGGAAGGCGGAGGTCTTTGTAAGCATATATTACCAACTATTTGGGTGCATATTAGCTGAACCCAGATCTTCAGATCACTCGTCATGTCGCGCGGGTGATTCAGCGAGAGGAATTCATCCTCAAACTCACACGGGTGATGATGATGTTTGGAGGTCCATCTCACCGCCTTCAATCCCAGATCCAGTGCGCAGCACGAGTCCTTGAGATTGACCTTTGCGTCGTATATTTCCCAGATAACTTCATCATCAGCTTCGATGATGATTCCACTGGGACGAGCCACGTCAAAATTATCAGGCAAGTCAGTGCTCTAGACCTTGGGAAACTCTCGGATGCATACCGATTGTATTGGAAGGTAAGCCGCATCGCCTCCGACAAGAACAAAAAGCAAAGCTGAGCCGGACCAGGTCACCCACGATCGGATGTACGTCGCGGATGCCTCCGCTCAGCTCGATGACTTGATGCGGAAAAAGCCATTTTATAATTGGTGGCAGCAGATCCTCATTGGAGGCATGTGCTCATCTGCAATCTGTACTGTTAGCTTCAGTGGCAGCTTCCTCGACGCCTTAATTGCGTACCCACTTGGAGCGTTGCTGGTTGGACTTCAGCAACTAAGCGTATATCATGTACTCTACGCCAACATTTTTGAGTATGTCGCATTTTTATTCGTTTGAATTAACCACTAAATCTACGTCAGGTTCACGATTACCAGCCTCTTTAGTTTCCTCGCTGCTGCTTTGGCTGCGACACGTCACTTCTGCTATCCTGCAATTGCATCGAGTTCCGTGGTCTTGATCTTACCTGTGAGTAGGTCAGCTCCGCTCCGAACCAGTGACCTAATCCGGTGTGTTTGGTTCGTAGGGCTTCCTGGTCTTGACAGGGTCACTTGAGGTCATGTCACGCAGAATCATCTCTGGATCTACCCGCATTTTATTTGCGATCATGTACGCATTGTTCCTAGGGTTTGGCTTCGCGATAGGTGCCGCGTGTTTCGAAAAATTTACGCGCACCAAGGTTTTTGGTGCTGAGGACTATTCTTGTACCCTGACCCATCATCCGAATGGGCCTTGGTACCAAAGAACTCCGAGCCAATTCTGGGGTGAGTGAATATCCTTAACTCAATGCATCAAGATTGTGTTGGCGTGTTAACTTTATTTCCACATAGCGTTTCTTACGGTACCACTATATTCCTTGTTCTTGAGCATGCGGAACCAGGCCCCTTGCAACCGCAGAGAACTGGTAAGGACCCCGGTTCAGCCACCACCCGTTCTCGCATCTGACCGTTGCATTCCAGCCCCTTCTCGTTATTATTGCATCCATTGGTTGGGTTACCAATTATTTCACGGGAACGCGGTTTGTCGGCCAGAGCGACATCACCGCCGCTGTAGGGTGAGTGTTCCCGTCAATACGACAAATTTCTTCCCTTCCTCAGTAGTCATGTCTCTGACTCACTACTCATCACAGAGCGTTTGCCGTTGGGCTTGTTGCCAATGTCTACGCCCGTATATTCTCTGGTAGCAATGCATTTGTCGTTATGGTATGTCAAATAACCTCCACCCTGTCTGGTTTCTCACCTCTGACATTGTTTTTATTCAAAAGATCACGGGAATTCTGTTTCAATTGCCCTCTGGTCTTGGAAACGATGGCCTTCTGAGCTACGCTTCTCAACAGGCTTCCGGATCAACGACTTCCTATATCGCTGGTTTCCACACCGCAATGAAGTTGGTTTCAGTGGCGATTGGCTTGACAGTTGGACTCGGCCTCGCCTCTGTAATTGCACACCCAAGACAAAGCAAACGACGCGAGGACGGTATCTTCAGCATGTAGCATAATGTTCATGTCATTCACCACTTCTTTTTTGGGACTGGGCATGAGAACGTGTATTCTTACTTAAACATCATCACTAGATTCATCACTAGATTGACGGACTTCGTAACCTTACCAGAAATAGATAATACGATACTGTACATCTTTACATTCTTTACATTCTTTTACATTCTTCACATGCGAGATTTCGGGGCACATGAGGGGGGTCCGAGGCCCATTCGTTGAGGTACAAATCAAATATAAATGGGCAGAGTAGGGTTAAGCCCCTTCCACTCTGGTCCCGACACAAACTCTTTTTCGTCAATTAAGAAGTCCTTTTGGGAAACGTATCAGTCTACCGACCCAAGCTCACATGAGAAGTAGATCAGTAACTCACAAGCGGGGCCTCGACGAGCGCTCCCCTGACCTGACTCAACCTCTCCTTAACACGGTCCAGAGTAACGCCAGGCGCAACATGACCAGTCTTTATCTTGGGCACATAGCTCTGATATAGTGACGGTGATATTAGCAAGTGCAAACACGTGTGTGAATAGGGTTCGCACATCGTAAGTCTTCCAGTTCCTAACAATGTCTGATGGGACAGGCTTGAATATCTCAGAGAATATCTCCCGGTTTTTGTGCGCGGTCTCCGTCCAAAGTCTGTCGGTATTCAAGGAGAGAGGGTCAGCTACAAGTCGATCCCCATCCTCGAATGTCTCGTCTGGGTTAGCGTGAGGAGCAGGCCTCATGAAATCGGTCACATATGCGCGTCCATCAGGCATTTGAGGCTTGATAAGGCCAATGTGCTCTAAAACGAAAGATGTATGAACAACTCGCTCAGCGATATAGACTGCGTGCATACCTCTATAAAGCTTTCGACGCAAGGTGGCAGCGAAGCGACCGACTGGGAAATACTCCCCGTTCATCGTTGATTCGATCATTTCCGTGTCTTCGACCACGAGGGCGATTTCGGAATCCCCATCTCCCTTCTGACTGCGATCGTTGATATTAGCAGAGCCCATCTACGATTCAATCAGCTGCCAAGAACGTTGAGCATTACAATTGTTGTCCACGCACGATGACACGACGGTCGTCGACAATCATAACCTTGGAATGAATATACAACAATTCCGTGACATATCTAGGGGTGAAGGGAGGTGAGCATGATAAATCGGAAAAGTCCCGAGATCGAACGCACGAGTTCAATTCTTCTTCATCAGTCCCCAGCCATTTTTCATCCATGAGACTCGACCTATCATCTAACATGTGCTGGCAAACATTATCTGAGACATCCTCATCACCTCGCACCCTCTTCGCACCCTCCTCAAACTTGCGGATAGTCTCTTCTGCTATCTCATCGCTCTCAGGAATGGGGAATTCTTGAACTTCTTCCTCCGCCTTTTCTGACCGCACTATACCTTCTGTGGTTTCCTTTGGTATCTTCACTTTGACAGTCTTTTGGGAAGTGAGCATGTCGCCATCGACCCATTTACGGCTAAGAGCAATTTGAGCCTCAGCGAATTTGACACCGGAACGTTGCTCGATTTGTTCGATGTATGATTCTGTATGCCTCTTATTAGTGGATGAACCAGGTTCGAACCTAGAGAAACTAACTAAGAGGCGCATTAATCCGATCATAAGAACGCAAGTGGAAGAACCGGATGTAATCCCTCCTGATTCATCCAGTTGAGTCTCATATCCTCTTTCAGGAAAACGAAAATGAAACTCACGGTTCGTATCCAGCTTCTCGGATCTTTTCATAGATACTGTTTCCGCCTCTGTTGATGGTTCGGTACTGAGCGGCCATAATAGTCTTCAACGAGCCCTCGTTCTCGAGGTCTCCCGCGAAACCTGGCACTTCAGGGATTACAATGACAACCTTGAACTTCCTCCCTTCATGGGCAGCTCGAATGATGCGATCGACCAAAGCTTTGCCGATCGTATTGACGACCACATCGCCTTCTCCGGTAGCGGAGATACTGTGCAATAGTTATTATCGACATATCCCGTAATTTCGTCATAGCAACGTACAAGAATTGGTTCTCTGTTCATGAGATAGATAAGGGATATTTCGAGATATGCAGAGCAAAGAGCAACGTACCTATGTAGATGAAATGTTCGGCATCTTCAATCAACTTGACGTCTAGGTCGGATGAGTTGTCGTCGCAAGTCTACTGAGAGAGAAACTCACAGGCGTTTTGAATGCTATGTTCAGTGAGAACCCCATGGGACCAGTCACTGACGCTTCGCACTACCTGAACATTACAGGTTCCGTTTTTTGTAATAGCGTAACCTGCTTCGGGTTCACCGTAGCCGTGCCAACGCTGTTTGTACTTATGACCAACTTCACGCCACCTCTGAAAATGAGGGTGTCCTGTAATTCATCCGTAAGAACACGATTAGAAACAGAAATTCAGTCTCATACGAGCAACATCCTCCTCTGGCGCGTTTTCAGGATCATGAGGAAGGGCTAGCCAGGGCCACCTCCTATAGGATAACAATGTGTGAGTAAACCGAAATGGTGGAACAATTGATAGGTCGACTCACTCTTCATTGCGGTACTAGAGCGCGCGCATATCCCATCAGCCAGAACGTAAATAACTGGAAACATCACCATCAAACCTACCTTCCGCTTCTTGATTTCGTTCCACCGCTCAATGAAGTGCTGACAAACATCTAGGACGACCGGACCTGTGAAGGTCATATGAACCTTTCAAGATACACATCAGTAACATATAACAAAGACAATGGGCTAGAAGGAGAGGGGTAGTGGGGTTGAGCTAACTCACATCATGCCAAGGCATGCGAGCGCTCTCCAAAATAGATAGTTGGTTGCTAGCATAGTTATAAACATCACTGAAGTCCATGATGCGGGCATTATTGTAGTCCTGTCCTGGGAAAAGCGTCTTAGAGAAGTCGGTAGGATGGACGTCGGCGAGAGGGTGGGTGTGAGTATCCCACCGGCCAAAGCAGAGATCAAGACCGCCAATCGCTGCGTAATGATTATCGACCACAACAACCTATCAAGGATTCAAAGATTAGGATGTCGCATGAAAGTGATTGGGATGGATTACCTTCTCGTGATGAGACCAGAACTGGATGCTGTCTGCGAGAGGCAATCAGGACATGGCAGACTAGTAGTAAACGATCTACCTTTAGCCCCGATATGGTCAGGGTGGCGCATGCAACTAATGTTAGGATGCAGATTCTCTAGAGTACTCTGAATAGTTCAGCAATAGGGTCCGATAGGAGAATGATCTGATTCACCTTGGTGTGCTTAGAGCTCATATTCATAGTTTGCGTCACCTGGGCTCTATGAGAAATCGCCGAAAGCGAATGCGGTGAAAACATGCCTCCTTGTAAACGATAACATGAATCATGACACCTTCTTCAGCTTTGCGTTTCAAAATCCTATCAAGTCTGAACTCCGGATACTTTGCTGGGGGGCGGCGGAGGTAAAGCTCAGGGGTAAGCCACCAATCCTAATTCTATATTCAGCATTTGGGCAGGTAGATACGCTTTAAAGCGGGTCATACCATTATGAAAATGGCTTCTTTCGCGTTTAATAGCATTTCCGATAGCGCCCACATGTAATCATGGCCATCAATATGCCTGAATTGGATGAGCAGATGCATCGAATGACCAACCACAAACATACCATTTGACAGTATTCTCGGACCTTTGTCCCGCAAAACTATCAAAACGATGACTCGCTCTGATCTCTGCTCGGATTTTGTCCTGTTCTTGCTCCTCAGGCTCGTCATGGCGCCCTGGAGACAACCAATAGTTCATGTGAGACAAGTCTTATTAACGGAACATCGCAACGTACGATTTGGATTCCAGAGACCTGGATAGACAATTTATTATGAATATCAGCTCTATCCATAGTAATCGATACCGAGGACGAACCAATCACTTCATCTCGAGCGTGCTTAGCGCCCTTCTGGGTCAACTTGGCTAAGTCTTTGATTACGCTCATTCTTTCGCCAGCCTGGGTGTGTGCTTGTTGGGCTATAGAAGACTCTGCTAAGGCTTCCAATGGTTTATGGAGTGCTTTCTTGAGAAAGGCCATTGAGTAGACGATGGATAAGAACCGAAAGCAAACCGACCTATTAACCCCTGCCGTTGTGGACGGTGTAGAGGAGACCCTGATTATTTCCTTTCTTGGAGTAGGTGGCGGTCATTCTTATATACCGGCGGCTTTCCCATTTGTGGCAGACTTCGGCACACCTTTCGGCCTTCACGATCGGAGCTCTGATGTCTCTCCAAGATATTGCTGAATGAGGTTTTTGGATGCCGTATGCACAGCTCATCGGATGTAATGTACTCCCCAACACATACTCATGTGAAGTGCACGAAACGAGTCTCAGGCTAATGGTACAATCGCATACCCAACGGATCACTCTCCCACTTGCCGGTGAGTGTCTGATAGTGCCGAGTTGCCGAGCCCCACATCGCTCATCCTGCATCAGACCTTCTTGGGCCAGTCTGCTTTTGGCTCTTGTAGCTCCGTCTGCATTTAATCGATGCTTGCAGCAGAGATGTAGAAGGCACCCTGCTTTATAATCTCGTTCCTTCCCATCTCCCCATAATTTACAATCGGCATCTTGCTGTCATTTTTCCACTTTATCCCTTTCAACGTCATGTCCCAACTAGGTTCCATCAATATCAATGAAGATCAAGTAGAACCAGAAGTCAGCCGAATCATCGAATACAGATTAGTCTGCGAACGATAGACGTGTTGCCTCCACTGCGTCAAATATCCCAATTTCTGAAAATAAATACATTACACAACAATTCAGAAATTTCATCGTTACCACACGCGGGGCCCGAAGGCTTAGATATACTTCTGTGGTTGTAACCTTGGCGGCTAGGTTTACTTGGTCTGAAAATCGAGCGCCGAGCAATAGAAAACATACATCGCTCGTCTAGTCCCGTTCAAGTTTTGTTTTTCCTGCACATTCGACCCTTGATTACTGCGGTTTGGTCGTCAACGGTGACCTTCAATTATATATTTCAGGTACGCACGACCGTGGGTTCGCCCGAGTACAAGGATTTTAGGTTTTCGATCATGACATCAAGCCGAACCGCGAGTATCCAGGGTTCCGGAGATCAAAGTGCACGGAATAGACAATCGAGCCTGGTAGGGAAGTACAGCCCTAACCCACTTGGAAGTTCATTCCATTCCATTGTCGAGTAAAACAAGGTATCACTGAATTATAAATACCCAACAGCAACGCGGGATTCAGTTAAACTCTATCCAACAGGCCATCCAAGGTAACGATCAAGAAGAGTTTAACTTCTTCACTCCAAACAGAAACCAGACTCAAAGGAATGATATTAGTATACGTGTAAGGTTCGTTCCAGTCAACTACAATATTACCCCTGCCGATGACTGTCAAATAAGTTTGACGCCCTGACCTCCGAATCGCTCTATGTCTGGTTCATCTCCGCCGCCGGCCCCGGGGTACCGGGGGAACTTCATCGCTGACATCTGAATATTCATCATGTTGCGAGGTACAAGTTCTACGCATGGTTGATTTGATTCAAGAAGTCGGTGTTGCTACTTGCCCGCGATCCCTGCGAACGATCATTATTGTATTGGCCGTGATCTCTTGTCACTCTCGAGCACCGTAACCCCTTGTATTTTGGGAGTATCCGAACCACTTGAACAACAGTTTCTTTGTCAACCAAGAGACTGAAGTGATATACGGCATTCGAAGCACTGTATTAGCTATTGTACTTAGCGATACAAACAAAAAATTACAATGCAGAGGGATACACAGACTTTATTAAGTTCACCCAATAATACTAGTATGTATGGTGTTGTCCAATGGGCTTATGTCATTACACCAACCGGTACTTGGGCTTTTCCGGATGCTCCGAATAAGCCAAACTAACAAAAACTGAATGGGTCATAGAAATCAGCATTGTGGGCCCCTAATTTTTGTGAACCTCGGAACTCCTGTACAAGGAGCCAAAATGTGCCCGGTGAGTCCCGGAGTAAGAGCCTTGTACCAACTCTTGATGAACGGAGAACTATCTTTTTTACTTCTAGCGAACGACCATTTTGCTTCTTCACGGCTTCCTAAGGTGACCGTTCAAGAGCTCCCAAGCTGGTTGGGTGTCGACGTCACAATGGTCTCTCACTGAAAAGCTGATCAGCTAATAGCATACCAAAGCCAGTAACCACTGCGATAAGATGGATGGATGGAGTACCTGCCATTCAAGTCGTTATAAATAAAACAACCCAATACTAGTAGCGGTAAAACTTCTTCAAAAACTTCAAGCCATGACGTCAGGCAGACCCAAATAAGTCATTAATGAGGCCTAGTGTAGATACAACATACCACTTCCATGACAAGCGCACCCAGCTCAAAGTGTCCTTGTATTCCACGATGGAATCGCTTTTAGTACCGACAATAACAACGTCAGGATTGTAACGGAGGTAAAGCGCCACATCAAGGCTCGCAAAAATGAATATCAGCAGGACTGGAATGAACACAGCGAATAGATTGCCAACCTTCTTCCACTACTTGAATTTGGCTTCTGTCCACGTTAACACCCTCAAACGCTTCAGAACCTCCTGTTGATCTGATATGCACATAGCAACCGCAAGGTCATAAGTACATGAATGGTTTGAGGAAATGACCGCCACATTATCAATGCACGCTTTCTCGCGAACAGAGGGGGATACCAGACCATCCAATTCATACTGCTGACAGTGGCGGGGCTTGTACTACCCATATCAGGTGCCTCGACGAGAAACCTAATCACATAAACTTCATCATTTGAGAAAACATCGGAGCTACTGCTGGATGAAAGTGGTAAAAGGCATCCATGAGTATGGGATACAAGACTGACTTTTTTGATGGAGTTGTGGAAGATGCTGCTACGGCCTGCGCAGGAGTTCCGAATGGAGAGGCTGAGTTGAACGTCGAGTATACCTGTAAACCTAAATAGATTATTAGAACTTCCTAAACAACTGAAGCTGCGCGAGGAGCAAATGCTGACTGAGACCTCAAACCCGAAGACACCGAAAACTAGCCAGAAGTGCGTCATAGCACTAAACCATCGTTGATTTTAGGCCACAGAATGGTATTCCGCTGTACCATGTCATGCTCGTATGGTGAATGAATTAGTATTTATCTTGATTTGTGGTTACAGGCAATCCATGGTCAGACAGACAATCATGGAAACTAACCCCTGTCAAGGAGTACTAAATCGTGGCCGATTCATCCGCGTTCTTCCTCCCTGACCCGGGACCCCAGAAACGGCCGGTCAAAGCTGAAGTATGAACACTAGAGTATTATTGCCACTATATCACAACTTGATTCTCCGTGGATCGAGAAGTGTGGAGCTTTCCTTCGTGTTGCATGATTCGAGCCTTCCGTCAAAGATTGACAGATGCAGTGAACGGCCTAAGGAGATTCACACCCTTGGTTCGCCGAGGTTACAGCATTAGATATTGATGAATAAATGCCAGTTGTACTACTGGGGATAACCGTCTCTCTGGGGCGATATGACTACATTAGTATGTACCGGACACATAGACATCCCGAGCTTACCGGATACCAGAAAATCAGCCCCGTTGCTTTGGAACATTTGCATCCGTGAACATGAACATTCATCTGAAGGTCGTAAGTTACAGTTCTCGCAAGAGTTTTGATGGATACTAAGGCTGCTTAAAGGCGAATGTCCCCCGCAGTCCGAAGTAAGAAAACAGCTGTGATTGCGATCATTGGCAAAGCTACAAGTGTCCCCTGAGATAGGACACTGCTGCGACGAGAATAAGTAGTCAGGCCCAGTCGGCGAATCATAATTAATTAATTCTCGATCACGTTCGACCCTATTGCGGACGTGAGCAATGATTCAGCTTCCTATTAATCAAGGGACAGGCTCGCGAGCGCTGAACGACAGCATTGCACATGCATTGCATCCGTCCGTCTTGTGTTCCGACAAAGCGGCTCAGGAAACGATTAACACATGAACGAAAGCAGACCACAGAGGAGCCGACCGCGGGCCAAACTAGTAGCAGAATCATTCTCCGGGTTTATCGCCAGGCCGTGATCCATACCAGCGAAAATCTCGTGGCCGGGATAAGCGACATTGTGACTCTGCGGTGTAACCCACAGGGTGAACATTGGGAAAGAGAAGAGTCGAGTCGTGTATAAAATTACATTATCACGTTTATTAGTATTACATTATACTTCCACGTGAAATTGGGAGGTGGGAAGACTTGGTATCATCTCGACATTCGAGCAGCCGTTCTACCCTATTCCGTGTGGTAGCTTATATTCGAATTGATAATCCGAGCTCTTTCAATGTACCCTTACATTAATTCAAGCCTTCTGTTAAGAAATTTCAACTTGGCATACTGTATTGTAGGCCATCTCTTGGGGCGCAAACTGAGCGCTCATAATACTCTTTCGCCGAGGGATCCTCGCTATACTCAGTGTCCAATCTCAGATCTCAACACTGTTAACACTGAGAGGAATTCAGCGAGACATAATTACTTGGTATATATATTTTATTTCCCCCTGATGGGTTTACTATCTCACACTACCTCACGCTGTTTTCTTGGAAAGGTGCCTGATGCTCAGATTTGGTGCTGGAGCTTCATTCCATGAGTGATGGCAGCAGACGATGTATGATACATGATGGTCGCCCAGCTTCCCGGGGTGTCCTGATATGATACATGCTACACGGTGATTCGATGCTTTCACCACGTGTAGTGGGGATTCCGATGATAAGTACAACGAACAAGTGGCCAGCCTCGAAACAAACTGTGGTTCGATCACATCAATTATCAATGAATAAGTTAATCGAAGAAGGGACCGATATAGTACATCTACGAACTCACGCCTGTCCTTGTATTAGTACTAATAATAACGTACGCTCACAAAGACTTTAAAGAGCACCGCAGCCGAGTTGGCCGACGGAAGCCGAGCAGGCGGTGCCACCAGCGACGGTATGGCAAGCATTATATGAAATGAAAGCTGATTACGATCGCCAGTGCAACCTATATTATGACTGATTGAACACAGGCACAAACCAGGTCGAAGTTCGGGGCAGCTGGCTCATGAACTAGGAGAGGCCATTGCCGGTGATGCCAACCGGAGCTGCATACACAGGTGTCGTGACACCGGTAGAAGGAGCAGACGGAGATGTCGTGGCAGATGTATCCAATGTCGGGATGTAATGGCGTATGTGTTCTGGAACAAGTTCCAATGGTAAACGCGCGATCGTATCCAAAGGTGCCCTTTTTGCGAGTGCCAAGAGATTGAGTCGTAGATTGCGCAACGTTGCATTCTCCTCATCGGAAGCTACGCTTGGCATCTCATTTGCACCATTGGCTTTGCCAGCTGTGGCTGATAGATCTGGCATTGCACTAGAATCTGCTCGCAAAGACACCGTGCCCCCTACGCCATTGATGCGTTGATTGAATTCGATAATGAGGTCCGCCACGTAGTCCAGGACTTCAGCCAACTCCTCCGGGCCCTCCATCTCCAAGACAGAAGGATTCATAACGGTGCTTGAACTGGATTGAGCCAGCCCGTTTGCATTAGCCTGCACGGATGGATCCTCTTCCACTTCCATTGCATCACTACGCTCCGCAGTTCTGGGCCGTTCACGGACCAGAGCATCCACCTTCTCCTTAATCGATTTTCGTTTTGCCTTCAAGCCCTTCCCAGCCCACTCTTCTTCACTCAAAAAGAGCTCTTCGGGTTTATTAATAAGCGCGCTCATGTCAATCTTTTGCAGCCTGATCTGCAAGAGCGCCTGAAGTGCGATAGCAGCTTTCGGTGCCAGATATAAAGATGCTGCTGTTTGTACGGCGAGCGCCGAGCTAGGGTCTGGTTTGACCGGGTAGTGCACCTGTAGCCGTAGTTGTTCCGCAGTTTGACATAGTAACGAGTGTCGACCCTCGGTCAGTTCGTCCACGATGTCCTCGACGTATTCCTCCAATGACATTCCAAGACCCAGGTCTGATGCAGGATGGACGGGATAGGATGGGGCCTGAAGGAAATATGCATCAGCGAACGACGAAGATAAACGATTAATAGTTGTTTTACCCCTATTGAACTGGACCGCACGAACTCCGCCAGACTCCGAACATAGGCAAGACCATCTACCCCGCCATATACCACATCCCGGATGTACTCCTCTGCCTCTGCTGCACGCTGAGACGTGAAGTATTCGCCAGTGTCATTAGTTGAGCCCGTGAAATAGTCAGATGAAAGCCCATTCTCGTTTGCTGCTGGGGCCTCCACCTCCAAGTCTATACTCTCCCGTACTACATCAAAAACAACTTTCGCCTCTTCCCCGTCTTTTAATACTCCCGGTGTAACACCACGTTTCTTCATTTCCTCTGATACCGCTCCAGCAAGAACCGCGAATGAACCAAAATCAACTGGGTGGATTTCACGTCCGACGTGCCATGGTGGTTCGTCCACATCAATATCATCGAGAATGTCTTTGCCTTTTCGTCCGGTAGGGTTACGGACTATATGCCAATGTCGTCTTTTGGAATACGTTGTGGCGAGAGGTAGTTCAAGATTAATAGACGTTGAAGGATCATAATTTAGGGGAAGACTAATGGTAGATGGAAAGGGGCGGGCGGGCGGTAATCTTGCGTCGTCGAGGTAGTTGTGGGAGGCTCAGGCTGGGGAGTGGAGTTTTCTGAGGCGGAGTGCGTCTGTGAGGGTAGCGGCTGAGAGGGCGCAGGTGCGTAAGATCTTGATAGGGGAGGGTATACAGGCGTTAAATGAGGACGTGTCAGAGGATCGGGCACCAAAGCAGAGAGAACTGAGAAGGGATCCTCCACTAAAGCAAGGTCAACATAGGTGCATATTGAGAAGGATCAACGCACTTTCTGTATAATCCAAACTCCCGTCAAAAAGGTATGGAGGTCCTTCTTTCTCAAACCGCAGTCGTTCTTTCTTAGTCTTGTAGCGCTTTCCTGAGAAAAGAATGAGAGGTCGGGACGAGTACGACGTGTTGATTTGGCGTACCTTTCAGTTTCAATGCCACCATGGTTCTCGCCCAGTCTGAGCACGGGGGGAAAGCTCCGATTCCATCCTTGGAGCCAGGAAGTCTCCCTTCGCTGTCAATTGATTCGGAGACCGTAGCTGGTGGGGCACCCTTCTTGTTGGGGCCTCGAGGGGCCCTCCGCCCGGCCAATTGCTGCACTTGAGACGCAACAGAAGGTGATCGGCCATTGACAGCAACATCCTCTTGGGGGATAGAAGTTGGAGGGTTGTCGTCGTCGTCGTCGTCGTCGTCGTCGTCAATGTTGACGGCGGTGTCATCATCTTTCTCAATGTCAATGTTCCAGTCTGTTTCATACTGGATCACCGTCGAGGAAGCTTTCGCGATGTGATCAAGTGCCCAGGCTTCTATCCGATCTGCTTCAGTGTGGTAGATAGAGCCCTGAGGATTGAAAATCTTGGCATTCATTGTCACAAGTCTAAGGTCGTCCTGCGCGCCCGACTTAGCAAAAGCGAGCGGGCAGGGGAACAAAACAACTCACTGCGAACTCTTCCAAGGATCGATATTTTCCACGGTTGACCTTGTTGGTCATTGTTCCAAGGTCCATTGGACGCTTTATGAGGTCCAGATATCCCGGCACCTGATTGTGATCCACGGGTTCAAGGAAAAAAGCATAATCATCTTTTCTACAATTTGAGGTTCGGAGTGAGACTACTGTTTAGACATTAAAAAGTTGCATACTTTTTGATCTGCTGAATAAGTTTTTTAAGAACTTCTTTCAATGGTTTTAGTTTCACAGGTCGGGGAACCTTTTTCTCCGCAAGTTCGACATCGAATGCAGGGGAATTCGGGATGGACGCTGACGATTTTGGTTTTTTCGCAGT
Source organism: Leucocoprinus leucothites (assembly GCA_013368445.1). Lineage (NCBI taxonomy): Eukaryota > Fungi > Basidiomycota > Agaricomycetes > Agaricales > Agaricaceae > Leucocoprinus > Leucocoprinus leucothites. The sequence continues at coordinate 405,653 of JAACJO010000029.1, forward strand.
CTTGGCAGCCTTGAGGTTCTTGAGGGAAGGAAGGACAAGAGTTAGGCCAGATCTGGTGCTTGTAGGCTTTGGAGAGGTTTCCTGACTGTGAGAGGGAGGAGATAAAGGAAGAGATGCATCCATTGGACTTTGCACCTCAGGTGTCTTTCTGTCCTCAGAGCTGCTTACTAATTCACCTGTTGTCCACTTGTCTGGTGCTCACGTGACTAGCAGCCAATCCTGATGCATTGATGCATCGTCTGATATTGCACTAAGAACGCCGTAATTTCCTGCACTTCAGGCTTGATTTTTAGTTGCCTTGAACTGGAGGTTATGTTAGTCGTACATAAGTCAATACTCCTGTTTCGGATTCGACATTCCTATCGGAGCGGAAACCCGGAATTATCTTCTCTAACATAACAGCCCAACCTGGATCTCTTCTGGTCTCTCATAAACAGCCATGTCGTCCCTACTGACAGAGTACTACATAAGTAAAACCCTCACAACAAGTTGCTCATCTCTGTTTGACTAGCTCGATCACACGCCAGGGATAAACCTGGTTACTGATCTCTTCGCCTTCAATTTCCTTGACTTCCATCTCCTCGCCTCGGAATCCACGAAACTCGAGAATACTCTACCGTGGCGCAAAAGGTAAAAGCCAGGGATGTTATATCTTGGGTGCCACAAGTCCGCTAATGCTTCGCTTAGTAGTCTCGCCTATTTGCGCAGAACCTCGGTCGTTGCCATGAGTTTCTTGGAAATAAATTCCCGTCAGAATTGAACATTCCCCCTCGGCTGTTACACGTGGCTCTCAGATCGGCTTCCTCGTGGCGTGAAATGCGAACGTGGTAAATAGTCCTGTCTGGTTCACCATCACAGGTAATTGAATGCCACTGTAACATCCTTTCACATTTCCTTTTCCACGTCGTCTCTCAGGTTCTCTCAACTTCTGTGCTTCTTTTGGAAACGAGGACCAAGGTTTTCACTTATGTCAGCATCAACCAAATACACCGAGTTTTTAATTGGCCTACCGATATTCAACAGTGTGTGACTGCCAAATTGTAGCTATTCATGATATTATTATCCCGGAGGCCCTCCGGAACTGTTCCTCAACGGGGGATGTATGCCTTGCCAAGACAGATGGACAATGTATATGGAGCTGCGTATGCATTTGTGGAGCCGCTAGTACCTATGCTTAAGCCTCCTTTTCTTCATACCCATAGCCATAGATACTACGGAAAGGTTCCATACAACTCTGAGTACTAGTGCGTCTCGGTGGGCCCGGCACCGCGGTCAGATCTTAGCCTCTATCAAAGACAGTGTATACAACCGCATGCGACTTTAATCGTGGGACAAAGCATTAGGCTCGGATTAAACGACTAAATTGCTCGCTAGTGCTCCGCGGTCTACCTTTACATGAGATCTTCGATTATACTCAATATCGCACACGAAGGGAAATAACTCTTACAGACTTGGGACATCCCCACTCGAACAGTCTGGACCCTAAACCTTTGATGGTATACTTACCTCGAATATGTCCGGCATCCTTGAAGAGATCAAAGCTTGGAATATATCTGTCGCAAGATGCAGTCAATCGATATAATTGTCAGGGTGTCAGACTTACGAAGCAGCATCAATTCGTGAGTCGAAATAGCTAAATTGTCACTATGAGAACTTATGCTTGGCTCGGATCCCGGTGTGGTACTATAACCTATGAGCTACTGCATGAGCACCATCACCACAGCGGCCACATGGTCTGAGACAGAAATTATTTCATTATAGACGTAGCTATCCGTCGAGTGACGAGTCGCTCAATTGTCTCGGGGGTATAGAGAAGAAATCCGAGTTTGGTCACATCGAACCCTCATTTCGAATGGCTGGTTCATTTATTGCTACCGGGTCATGTTTCCATGATATTTGAATTCGTCAAAACAACCCAAAGCGTTGGTGACAAACATCGCCACTGTCACAGAGCTTTTCCCCGGAGCGCCATTCCTGAAAATAAAAAACGCATGCGCCTCTCAAGCGCCGTCGTTCCTTTGTGGAGCAACGATTTGTACAGTTTCTGACCACTGGAACCTGAGCGCTACTTAATAAGCATCGGAACCAAGCGCTATGCCCAGGGCCAGTCGTGCCGCACATGAATATAAAGGAGCTCTTCGCTGAAGCCCTTGATCATTCGAACCTGAACTGATTGCAGCACCGCGTGACAGCGTGTGAGTGTCGTGACTAAAACGTAACAGGCAGGCATTTTCGTCGGGGCCATTTCTGTTCGTTGCTACTTATGCTGTGCTAACGGCGATACGGCGAGCAGCAACCGTTACTTGCATTCCGTCAATGCGGAGAATACGCGCAAGTTGATAAAGTGACTAAGTGGGCAGGTATCTAGGGTGCGCTGGGAATGGGCACAATTAGTCCTTCCCCATCACGCGTTCCTGTTAATGGGAGGTTGATATTTTACTCGATCGACCCTTCAGATCTCAGATGCTTTCTGGATAATCATATTGGTTTGCGGGTCGTTAACGTTATCAAACTGGTTGGTTGCATGGATATCCTCTCGGCTCTCACAGCGGCAAACTTCACATGAGCCTCCGAACTTCACTACCCTGGCTTCTTTGCAACCAGTGCTTCCTCTATATCTCTCTCCTCTGACTCCGCCACAGCGCTGTCGTCTCGATGCGCTGAGACTGCATCGACGGCCACTTTCCGGTTTATTTTTGCTGTTTTCATCCTGGATGTCCGGTTCTCGCCCTCCTAGTCCCTCCCCTAATTCTCCTCCAACTAATACAACTCATTCACCGGACTCGACGACCTCACGAACGTACAGACTTGCCGAACCAACGTACAGACTTACCGAACCCACTTCTAATATTCTGATAGAGGAACAGCGACAGGAGTCCAAAACACCCGTTGCCTCCAACCCTACACCCTCTGACCAACTGGACTCTCCTCAGCAGGTACCGCAACACGGTGTCAAACGACATTTTTCTGCCGATCCACAGGAGGAAAGCTCATCAATGGCAGTTGCAAAGCGCCAAAGGAGAACTACACCTGCTCCAAAGCAGGAGGGGTCACAAGAGCGGATGAGTCCGTCCTCAGACTCGCAGAGCGGCGGCGAAAACAGTCATAGTGATGCTAGAGGGAAAGGAGCAGAGCAGCTCCAGCAGGACAACGCACCTGTCAAGAAAAAGAGGACACGCACGCTTACAACGCCCCACCAGGCTGCTGTCCTCCACGCGTTGCTGGCCCAGGTGCGGCCCGCTTTCCACCCCTCTCTTTCGATCATACGGTCTCTGACAATTGTTAATAGTCACGGTTCCCGACCACTGCTATGAGAGAGGAAGTTGGTCGTTCAATTGGACTGAGCGCTCGCAAAGTGCAGGCAAGTTTTGGATCTTTTCCTTTTCATCCGTCAGCTGATGTCACCGAACATTAGATTTGGTTCCAGGTACCTCTACTTGAACAGGTTCCCTCTTCATTAAAGAACTGACTTCTTATTTTTTGATAGAACCAAAGACAGAAAGCAAGGCGCCCCCGTAAGGAGCCAGATGAATCAGCTCCCCTTCCACCCCGATATGGTCCATTTCCAGCTTATCCCCCTCAAGCCCACTCCAGTTCCTTTCCCGTCTTGCCAGGGCCTAGTCCTACACCAAACCCTCAACTTCTCCCCGTCACATACAATGCACCAGTGCAGCAGCCCTATGGTCATCCCCAATACCCTTCCGACTCCTTGAGTGGTAGCCCGCCCGCAGACTCATCAGGTCGGCTCCTTGGGCCTGGGGTACCAGGCTCTGACCAGCATGGCTCTTCCTACCGTGGGCAGTCTCGTGCCCAAAGGGATATCGGTCCATCGCAAGATACGGTCACACCCATTGGCACACCTTACTCATCCGGGTCGTCGTCCCAGCTGTATAGCCCACGAATTAGCTTGCCACTGCCAATCCAAAGGCCCGCAGCAATGTCTGGTACTGCGTACGATCAAAACTTCAATCGGACCTTACCCCCTTTGTCGTTTGACTCTGGTCGCCCATCTTCTAGGGATGCCAATGTATCGGGGGGCTCGCGGAGGCAATCGCCTTTCATTACACTTCCTCCTCCTGAACCTTCCCGCTCCCGTCAAAGAGCATCGATTTCCCCACAGGTCCCTCACTTCGTTCCTCATGCTCCTGATGCCTCCGGTACCTCCCGTGTCGTCCTTCCGCCACCGTTCACACTCCAGCCCGAGCCACGTTGGGATGAATCAACATTCTCAGCAAGTCTTCGACCTGCCATATTCGCAAGGTCACGAACGGCATCGCAAACGACTCGGGGAAGCTCTGCTTCGCCCGTTTCCCGTATGCGCGAATCAATAAGTCTACACCATGATTCTGTAGTTGGAGAACCGCCGACTCCCTCCTCATCCACAGCAGCGCCGCTTGCATCTGGAGTAGAATCTGTACACCCGATTCGTGGAGGGCGATACGACCCAGTCCGTGCGACTTTCATACCGTATGTTGATAATGTTTCATCTCCGACACCTTCTCCGACCTCCCAAAGGAATCTAGGTGATGATCCAGCTGATGCCCCATCTCCTTCCCGCGAGAATCTCTGACGTACCACATCTTTCTCTCGTCTATCCCTGCCGCTCTTTTGTTTTCCGCAAAATAAACATCCTCACGTCTTTTTAACGATCAATCAAACAGCTAAATGCCGGTGCCTCAAGTGACCAAAAATGTCTCGTTCGTTCCTTTGAAGCCTAACCCTCTGTCCTTCTTTATTCCTATTAAACCTTATGGTAGTGTTAATTCGCAATACACGTTCTGTGCGTTCCCTAAATTCCGTGTATTTTTCTTGTCCTTCGTTAAACCCATCTGTATCACATCTTCCTCGGTCCTTCCATTCTGTTTCGTACTTATGCTCTGATAATGCGGCCTCTCCTTTACTTATATATCTTAGCTTATTGTAACGAACCCCAACGCTTATATGTAATCACATTTGTTCTATTCAATAGAACTAAAACGGACTGTTTGCTCGTGAATGTCAGTGGGATAATGACTACTAAGTTTGGCCGATATAACCAAATCAGAACACAGGTATTAAGTCAATTGCAAATGCCATCAAGCCTAGAATCAAGCGGCAAGAAACGGAGTTCACACCTCAAACATTTGATACCACCGCTATTGAGTCTCGTTGAAACGCTTCTCTTCCTCCAATTTCGTCCTTAAGCGTACGCGAGTTCTCAACCTCGCCTCTAGCATAGCAGTATCCACAGATGTGTTTTGGGGAGCAGAGTCTAGACCTTCCGCATCGGTACGATCACGACAATCCCGTATTGATCGCCGCAGGCTTCTGTAAGCTCTAACATTATAGTTTGGAGAGTTTCTGTCCAATTCTGACGTAGGAATGGAGACATCCACGATCGCGGAGGGGTCACATTGCTGCCCTTGAACTTCTTTGACACCTGTGCTCACGTTATTCGAATCCTCGCCTGCTTGTTTATTTTCTTCTCGCAGGCGAAATAGCAGCTTCGCCCGAAAATCTGGGCTAAGACTCGTGGGATTTCGATCATGATGAATTATGATTGGGGAGGGAGCATGCGGGCCGTGAGTTGCCATCGCGGGTGGGGCCGGTCCCACGTGTGGTTGATGTACTTCTATATGTTACGTGAGTTGACATGAATAGGCATGAACAGATGAGCCTCGATCGAACCTTTCTGAACACTATTTATGTGTGTGCGAAGTGTCGCGCGTGTCTGAGCGCTAGATGAGGGTTCAGGCGTGGGGACCACAGAGGAGTCGTTAGATATGATGTCGTTGGACGAGTTAGAAGTCCAGCAGACTCCGCCGGTGGGCGGCACTGAAGACGCTGTGAGAGAAGAAATCAGACCAGCAATTTTCGCGGAATCGTCCTGGCAATGGTGATCATGTAGGGATGATGATGTTCGGTGGGTGGAGGAGCTAGAGCTGGGTATCACGGACTGAGGGGTAGAAGTCGGGATCTGGAGGTCCTCAGCTTTAGTACTTATCTCGTCTCTGAGGTGAGAATTGCTTGACACCAGATCCGGAGTTATTTCAGGTCCCAGCGGTATCCCACCATGATTATCTGCAATGCCATGATGAGGATCTGTAGCGTGTTGCTGACTTGGTGTTCCTTCATCAGTTTGATCAATGAGAGTGGTCACTGGGTCTGATAGACGTTGGGGAAGAGGTAGCCGCTGGAGTGGACAGTGTGAATTTTCACTGGGTGACATGCGACGTTGTAGGCCGTCATGATGTTGATTGCGTGGTAAACGAGAAGGCGTCACAAGAGAGAGGTGGGTCCGGATGGATTCTGAAAGTGACTTCAGCCGGGGCGCCCTGCCCTTCGCAATGGAAGGCTGTTCAGAGTTCTCGGAAAGGCCAGTAAAGTGAAGAGGCACATGTTGAGACGCAAGCGCATCAGAGTTAGGAGTCATTTCGCGCTCGCGGGCTTGTCTCGATGCGGTATCTTCCACGCCGGGACCATCGGCGTTAGGGGACTGCTCGCCTGTTGAGAGACAAGATATGGGACTCGTCGCCTGCAAAGCATTGTTGGGCCCATTGCCATCTTGGAAATGACTGATAACTTGGGCAAGAGATTCAGGTAAGACGCGCTGAAATGGAGGCATAAATTTATCTAGTTTCACAATTATAGTCTGTTATTTAAGTAAAAGGGGCGTACCTCCTTTTCTTTCCCCTTTCGAGAGCGACCGGAGGTATCTTGCCTGGGGGTCCTCCCAGCCGTACGATGACCCTGATTATCTTGGCGTTGCTCCGGACTCGCACTGTCGGAGAGTTAAGCCGTTGTGCCGGACCCAAATCTTAGTATTCAACTCACGCTAAAACTGGGACTACTCTGTCAATCGAAGGAGACCCGGAATTGCTGGAATTGAGACGCTCGAGCCCTTCCACCTCACCCAAGCCCACAGCGTGTCCGTTATCTTGTGTCAGCTGTGGCGATCTCGGTGGTGATCTAGAGGGCATTCTCTCGCGAGATCTTCGCTGTCCATGTTCCCGTGTTTCCCATCTAGTCCTTTGACGCCTGGCTTGGGGTGGTGGAGAAACATTAGGCGGGCGCTCATACTGATGCTTTTGATTCAGAACAGGCACAGTAATTAATAATTGACACGGTCATATGGCATACCTGTACAACACTGTCATAAACAAAGAGGTCTCGATATGGCGACCGGACATAGGAATAAACCTCTGGAAGCACCATGAAAACTGTTCATCAATGTCAATAAGAACCATACCTTACCGTGAGCGAAGTGTTCCGCATTAATATATCTGTTTCCTGGCTCGTATTGGGTATCCATATCCAAAAACTCGGCTAGCAGCTTCACCGCCGACTCCGAACGTATATCTATAGCTTTCATCAAGGATATGATGAGACTTGTTAAAAACTATCTCAATGAGCAAATGTCACGATCAAGTGTCGTGCATAGCATACCTCTATATCAAGGCCGTGCCAGACTTGAAGTTCTCTTCGCAGAAACGAGGTGGTTCGAGAGATGAGATCTGGGGAAGCTGCGAACTGCGCAGGCGTAGGATACGGGCGAAATTTGGTGAATGAATTTGAGGCAACATGCTAACATGACTCGGGTTAGACCTGGGAAACTGGGGGCTCAAGGTGACAAAGATAAAGCATAAGAAAAGACATGCCTTCGCGTAGAGGTCATGTTTGTAGATCCACCTTCGCATAGCAATGGAAAGCTCGAGCTTGTCGCGCTCATCAAGTTCCTCACGTCGTTGTCTCTCGCGCTCGCGTTCTCGCCTCCTTCGACGTGCAGAATTTCGAGCTTCTATCGCTGCTGTAGTTTGCGGAGGCAGTAGTAGTTGCGGAGAAGTAGATCTCAGCGGTGCTAGGTGTTGTTTACGATAGTCAAATCGTGACCGGATGTCATGGATGACATATTCTCCAATGGTTTGGGTACAAAGAGGGCAACGACGCGACTGGGCTGAAGAAAAATATCAATGTGAGCACATATGATAGAGGATTATTATCAACACCTGTCCATATCATTAGACAGTCAAAACAGAAGTCGTGCGAACATGTTGGAACGACTGTTCGATCTTCCATTGCTTGTAAGCAGATACTGCAATTGTTGTCCGATTCCTCGGTGGTCTCTTGGCCTACGTCGGGTAAGCTAAGCGATCCTTCATCCTCTTGTAGCTTAACCCTCTTCGTGGGTGGGCTGAAGGTAGGAGAACCCGACATGCTGGTTGCACTGCACAGACACTGAGAAGAAAGCTACTTAAGATTTATTTATATTATGTAAGCGATATGTGATTGGTCATGACGTCAAGCCGGGCTTCACCCTCACCACCATAATAGTTGTGCCGTGACCTTCACAAATATGTTATCAGTCTCGAATACCGCAAAGCGCGTCCTTGTTCTTGCGGGTAAGGGCATTTACAACGAGTTTCTCTTCTATTTTCATCTACTGAACTGATACATTTTAGGTGTAGGAAACGCTGCCGGAACGGGAGCTGCTGTCGCGTGGGTTTGGATTGCAGTCCGTTTTGTATTCACTGAATAGTCAATAGACGTCGCTTTGCGAAAGAAGGATACAGCATTGCGCTATTGGCTCGCCAAGGGAAAGCACTCCACCACATTGAAAATGAAATCAATAGATCCGGGGGACATGTGAGTTGAATGTACTCCTAGTATGCAATTAACGCGAACTTTGTCCTTCAGGCTGCAGCGTTTCCTCTCCTCTCTTACTCACGTGACGATATATCTTCTACTTGGATATCCGTCCAAGAAAAGTTTTCTGCTCCTGAGTACAATATTCGGGCCGCGGTGTTCAACGCCGGGCAACCTATATTCAAACCATTCTTGGAAATCACCCCAGAAGAGGTATCAAATAGCTTAGAAGTCAGTACCGCCGCGGCCTTCGCATTTTCTCGCGAAGCTATTCTATCATTCAAAGGAAACGACATCGAAGAACCTCTTGGGAAGCGGGGTACATTATTATTTACTGGGGCAACAGCGAGCTTACGGGGAAGTCCCATGACAAGCTTATTTGCTGCCGGGAAATCCGGCGCTAGAGCACTTTCTCAGAGCCTAGCAAAGGAATTCGGGAAGGATAATATACATGTATGTTCTTTCCCCCCGGTATCTGAATCTGAAATTTGTTGACCGTAGCTCGTCAGGTTTCCCATGTAAGCTCTATTATTCTGTCAAAGAGTTTCTCTTTTGATATCATTTCCGCTTAATGTCCCAGGTTATCATTGATGGATGTGAGAAATTATATATCATTCATTTACTGAAAACATACTCAAGATACTTTTACAATCACAGATATCCTTACTGACCGCACACGTCAAATGATGGGTCAGAGAGTTGGGAACTTCGAGGCTAACTCAAATATCCGACTTAGTCCTGAGAGCATCGCAGATGTACGCATTTCTCTCATGCCACTTCATGATGGTCTGACAGCTGAGTCGTGTCACCTCCAGGCATTTGTTTACTTAACGAAGCAAGATCGCTCCTCCTGGACATGGGAATTAGATCGTGCGTTGTATATACACCATATCGGGTTCAAGTCTAATCTTGGCGGGTAGTGCGCCCGGCACACGAAAAATGGTGAAGATGATCTGATGGTTTCATACGAAATAGATTCTTTCTACAATATTGATATCAATTTAAGGCATTTAAGTAATGTGACTCGTTGTTTCTATCCTTTACCACTTCTCATGAGCAGGGCGTACTAGAACAGAAAACGAAGTCCAGTGTCAGTAAGTGTGCACTAGTGGCAAATGATGGTCTCTACGTACAATCTAACTCCCAGGTCCAGGCAGATCTATCTTGCCTAACTAGGTATAGGTATGACTAGAAAACATGAGCCATACGAACGGATGCGATTGTATCGTGACTCACGTTCGCTATGCTTTCCGCATTCAGTCTGATATCTTCGTTCTGCTCCCACTCGGACCCTTTATCGCGATTTCTCTCTGTGCGGATGACTTACGCCACACATCAGCTCACAATTAAAGAAGTTGGCACATTACTTACCGCCATCAATGATCACCTAGTGCGGTTCAATCCGTCAGTAAGTGCCATTGTGTGTGAGAAATCATCTTACATGCGCAACCTATCGTCACATTGTTGGGTAAGTGTGGATGGCTAGTAAGCATAGATGACTCACATGAATGTTTTCCTTCCCAAACTCCTTATTCAAACTTTGTGATAAAGCCCTCAACGCAAATTTTCCCGAAGCAAATGCACTAGTGAATACATTTCCCCGGAGACTGGCTGTAGCACCTGTGAAGATCAGCGCTCCTCGTTTCCCATTTCCACCCTCTAGGGAGTTCTCCTTAAAGGTAAGAATTGCTTCGCGAGAAAACGCAAAAGCCGCAACACTGTTGACATGCATGGATTGTTCGATGTCCTCGACTGTGACATCCAAGAATTTCTTGAATACCCCATAACCTGTATTCCAGACAGCAACCCTGATCTCGTAAGAGGGGCTTTTGAATCGTTCTTTGATCGAGGCCCAAGCAGTCTTGATGGCTTCAGTAGAGTAAGATGACAGTGGGAATGCAACTGCCTAAGATAATGAAATTGATTTGGATCAGAAACGATCAAGGGGTAGGAGCTCCGCAATTGCTCGCGTGCACCTGTCGAGACAGCGGCGCTAAGGGTGAGCTTGAACTAGAACTCACCTCGCCATGCGGAATCTCGTTCAATTGCTTCTCAAACAAGATAAGCGAATCTTTAGCTCTGGCTAAAAGCGCAACAGCGTAGCCCTCCTTGGCGAAAAGCCGTCTGGTGGAAGCAGAATGGTCGTATGTTAGCCATCGGAAGTAAACGACGCCCAGCTGGCAGGGGTCATGATCCGATTCCTCGACTTACGCAACGGCAGCTCCTGTTCCGCCACCATTTCCAACTCCTGGATTATGAGAATACGGAGTAAATCTCAATTATGTAGACCCGTATGGGGAAAGTGTTTCAGGCCCACCTGCCACAACGATGACCTTCTTGGTAGATGCCATGTCAACTTGATATCTGGATCTTCTTCTAGCGTGTTCGTAATGTGCAGCAACGTTTGTAGGGGATGATTCTCCCGGTTGCGGCGGTCTTATAGTTCTGAAACGACCCTCTGTTTTGCGAAATTATCGCACACGATGGCATGATTTATCCCTTGGTAAGCAGAAGCCCGAGGCTCACGTCAGCCTTACTGTAACACAGTGATGGGGGTGTCTTGGGTTAGAAAGAAGCAGTGAGCGTGGGATGAAGTGGTTCACTGATGAGCAAGACACAGAAAGCAGAGACCAGAAACGCTGAAGAAAGGGGTTATAGCGGGGCAGGGTCGATCGGGTTTTTATCGTTTCATGATCGCATCAAAGCAGACTAATTAAACTGAGCTCAGGTTACTTTGCTTTTACCCATGGCGGAACCTCTGCCCACAAAATACTGAATTTTTGGAAATGGTCCGGAAACATAAACTTTGGCAGTCATTACCGAAAATGTCTGGCTTTCAACCAACCAAAGCAGTATTCTCGAACTCGTCAGTCACTTAGCAGTATACTATATATATCTCAGCTTACTATGAGCTGAACCATTTTCACCTAATTATACAATCTCACACCTCACTCAGTTATTTCTAATCCGTCGTCCAGACCCACAAGCCCTCCGGATCGACGCCTTACAGAGCAAAGCTGCATACCCCTTACAAACGTGGGCACTTCAACCCGACATCCAATACTCCTCTCCTCGAAAGATGTAAGACCTCCGGTCCCCGACCCTGTACCAGCCCCGGTATTGAGTGCCGAGCACCAACATGGTGAACCGCAGTCCGTGGTTTCTGCTGCTTCCAGACTTGCGAATAGATTTACGATGACTTGAGGCAAAGCCTCGGGATATTACTTAATATCTGGCCGAAATTTTTAATTCCTCAGACCGCAGAGTAATTGTGTCTTTATGAAGTAACTACGAATACCACAGCTTTTTCATAGATCTACCGACTTTAAACTGCTTGCATGTTAGAACGTGTCGCTGTTGCCCAATATCGCATCAATAAACTCACCTTCATCAAAGGTCCAGAGCTGGTTCAGCCCTTCCCATTGGCCCCAGATCTCAATATCTGGTCCTTTTCCATGGTTCGAGAGATCAAGGCTCTTCTTGACGTGTGGTACTGAGATTCTGATCGAGCCGAGGTTAATCAACATTCCGACTCAACGCAACAGGCTGGACGTTGACACACCTAAAGTGTTCTTTGTTGCGTTCATCCTGCCAGATGTGCCAGAAGTACTTTTGCTCCGATTCGAGGGCGATGACTTTGGCTCCGTTGGAAGTACTATAATTTTCTACACCGGCATAAGTCCCAGATCCAAGATTTCTAATGGTCCATCCATCGCTTGTGCGGTCGAGCATCCACTGCAGTAAGATTAATGTCAGGATTATCCAAGGGATAGGGCCTGGCCAACGGATTTCAAAGCTCACTCTTTGATTCTGGCCTCCGTGATCGGAGTAGCCGATGACTGTGGTTGGGTTGTCAGGCGCATTTACGAGATGCGAGTAGTATGGCAAAGAACTCACCTGAGCGATTGTCCGCTCCAGACAGATCAAGCACACACGACGTATTCCCAACATTAGTGAGTCTGTAAACGTGGCCGGATTGGATGTCGGTGACGCCCATGATGAGTATTGCTAGATGTTCTGGAGATAAAGGAATGTCGAACGATTGGGCCATCTTTTCCTTTATATAGCTTCTTCAAGCCATAAACAGCTATATGAGCACCAGTGCACAATCAAACTAGGAAGGGAATAGAAGGAACATGCTGTGAGGGATGATCGAAATACAGTCCCCTTATTCCCATACCCTCATCTGAGAGTACTACTATCTTTTTGTGGGGCGAGCCCCATCTGCAACTTCTAGAATGTTCAGCGATCTCGTGACGACTTCCGGGTTCTCTGGCTAAACCACCCGAACGAGTTATGAAGCACCGCCTTCTCCCGACTGCCACCGAGTACCCAGGTTTAAAAACCAGTACGCACATCGGCCACTGCCAAGTATACCTTTCTAACTCTCATCCTTATAAAAAATATCCAACATGGTTTACTCTAGTCAATTATTAAACATCGAATAGATCTCCTGGAGTACACTTTCAGCGGATTATGAGGTAAAGAGCAACAAGATCGGAACAGATTCTCATCTAATAGCACCGTGGCTCGAAAAGAAAAAGGCTACCATCGCCGGAACTTGCTTGATCGACGTCAGGGTCCACTGACGTCGAGGTCTACGTACGCGCAGCATTCATGATCCTCATTCAATGGGAGTCACCAATTCATCGCAGCAGTTATCGATGGGGCGGTGACATCAATTTGCTCATGTGCCTCTCCGTCGTATACTTGGACGCGAAGAAGAGCTTGAATGACATTATCACTGGATTGCTGTGCATATCTGATTTGACCGGATTTGTGCAATCAAAACCAGTAATTAGGGTCATGGGGGCTCTCTCCTGCCAGTGCTTGTCTGATTCCGAAAGGCTGTTCCTTCGATCGTAAAGTAAGCCGGCACAATCATTTACTAGCGCTGCTCTTATGTATCCGGAGTGAGTGAATGCGACTTTGGAATCAGACATTGTCTCCGGCCCCATCGAATATACATGGGCTTTTTGTTCACTTTCCGCAAAGCTCCCAGTTAGGTTGTGGTGACTGGGATGCAATTATCCCACCTCTCGTAACTCCACTCCACCATAAACACTGCAATGATCTTGCTATTATACTAGCCAAGTTCTCTTCAACGTAATACAGGTTTACGATATCACTGTAGCTCCGAATAACTCCTGCGGTCACTTGTAACCGTCACAAGATATCATCGACTTTCGAAAGGAGGTCAAGGAGTTCCAATCGTAAAGCACGCTTTGGTGACGACTGAGTGGGACGCACTTCAGCAATATCATTATCAGTGTGTTTTCTGGATGTGTATAAGTTAAGGAAACTCACGGTCCAACTCCCACGTCCACGCAGATCTATCTTGTTCGATAAGGTACAAGTACGCCTGGGATATATTCATGTCCTTCAGAAGAATTACTAGACGACAGTCTGATCGCCTTACTTTTGCTAAGCTTTCTGCCTTGCGCCTGAGATCCTCGTTTTCTGGAGTCTTCACCCCAGAATCATTGGACGAAACTGAGAAATTGGCATTAAAACCCAGAACGAACATGTCAGATAGGCCTCGAACTCACGGCTGTCAGTAATCACCTAACAAGACCAATTAGCCGGAATTGGATGTTAGTAGTGAATCTCTATCTCCTGTACTCACATGGGTTACCTGTAGTCATAGATCAGTAACTGTGACTCTGAAAAGTGAGGAATTTCGCTCACATGGATATTTTCGCTCGCAAACTCCTTGTTCAAGCATTGCGACAAAGACCGTAAGGCGAACATGGCCGGCGAGAAGGCACTCGTGAAGATTTTTCCTTCGAGGCTAGCGGTAGCTCCCCTGAAGATCAACGTCCCTTTTTTACCATTCCCAGCCTCGAGGCTTGTATTCGACCTCATAGTGGTGATCATTTGGCGAGCAAACTCGAAAGCAGCGATACTATTGATCTGGGCAGACTTTTCGAGGTCCTCGGACGTCAGGGAGAGAAATCTTTTGAGAAAGGGTTGTTGGACATTCCAGATTCCAACGCGAATATCATAGGAAGAACTCGGGAAACGGTCCTTCATCGTCTTACATGATTCTGCGATGGCTTCGAGTGAAAAGGATTGCATCGGGAAAGTGACGGCCTACATAAGGTGTCAATGCTCGTCAAAGAAAAAAGGGAAAAGAGGTAAAGAAACACGTAGAGTTCGTGGGCTGACCTCAGCATCTATCATATAATCCAACTCCCTTTGTAGTTGTTTCACGGTCTCACCCTGAATATCGAGAATTGCGACCACGTATCCCGCCCTAGTGAAAAACCGGCTGTAACCCGACACATATCTAATAAGAACATCGTTCAAAGTGGAGTTCTGCGAATTAGCTTACGCAGCGGCCGCTCCTTCTGCCGCATCACTTCCGGTACCTAAATTGTGAGGTAAACGCGACTAATCTCGAATAAGGAAAGAGACTGGCTCGTGAGTTCGAACCCACCTATTATGACGGCAACTTTCTTGACTATGAACGTTCTTAGCTTGCAAGCAGGAACTCGACCATTCGTATACAGTCACGACTCACTTTCATCTAGTTCCCACTGCTGCTGGGGCCATTGATTCTTTGGCAAGCTCTCCCATATTCGACCTTCGCGCAGTACACCATGGTAACAAAACTCGAGCGCTTGATTAGCGCCCGGTACTAAAAACCTGGAATAACGTCAGTCACCCCAACATGGAAAAGGATATCATACTTCACCTGAATGCGATACCCTGTGATTGATGCACAGACTCGGAGGAGACATCCCATGTATATGGCTCCTTAGTAGCGATAACTCTAGTGCCATCAGCATAGCGATTGTCAGTATTTCTTCGTCCTTCAACCGCAAGATAATGTCCTGTTTCAACGCTCGTGATGTGCCAGCCGTTATCTGTCTTCAGGAAATCCCACTTAAGGGTGATTGCATAAGATTCCCTCTCCTGAACCACGAAGTGCAAAGGCTTGCCTTTTCGTTGTCTCCTCCTTTGATTTCACATCCAGTCGCTTTAGGGCAGCGGTACCATCAGTTCAAAGACAAGCAGGATACTAAACAGGTATTGAAGGCCGACATACTTGAGCGATGATCGACGGGGGAGAGGTGAAAGGTACGCTCTCCGAATTTGACATTTTTTAGTCTGTAGCGGTGATTGGAGTGGATTTCGCTGACGGTCATTCTGGATTGGGGACAGGGACACTATGGGCACGGCCATTACACGCATGCCTTTATGTGTGTTTCCGAGAACAAGGCGAAGGAATGGAGGCCTTGGATACGAAACGACCCGAGCGAGAGCTTCCCCTTCTCCAAGTTTTGAGTTGGTGTCCCAAGATCGGCGGTATCAACATCCCAAAGCAGATTCGTAGATAGTACCCCATCCGTAGGCCAGCGTTGATTGATTCCGTGGGCTACCAACCAGGCCCTATTTGAAGCCCAGATCGGAAACTCACATAGATTGGAGCCGTGGCGAAAATTTGAGGTAGCTGAGTGGGTCATTCCTGGGTACCACTGCAGCATTATTCATATTGTACCTAAGCACAAGTAGCCTAGATTTTTCAGAGGCAGCTCGCTGGAAAGAGCGTCGGTCGAAATGAGAAAGGCTCATTCGATCATCGATCATACTTACACATGCCTCGATTCCGACACTACACCTCGTTTCAACCTTTCGACCTCCCCACCGGTTCTTCACAGTTCACTTGAGAGGCGGTTATCTGTCCCTGTAATGATGTCTACGAAAGGAAGGAAGAATGGTGAATGAACCCTCAGGCCTCATTGCCCGCACACCTTTTGATAGACCAGGCTGGAGGGCAAGTCGTGTTTGTTGATCAAGCCAAATATTATCCCCAATTTGGAACGCCAGTTTTTGACCGCACACCCATGTTGCTTGACGCCCACTATGGCAAACAACTCACATCCGTTTACTTCTCATGCGACTAATTCTCGGGACAACACACGCATACTGGTCGTGAGATAGTGTTTTCTCACAAGACAAACGTGCATGCAAATGACATTGAATATGGGCAGTCAATGACCCAGTGCCTAGGTTTCCTGCCTTTCCAACATGAAAGCAACTGTAATTCTATACACTCTGGCCCTCAGTATTGCTCATACTATTCATACTGCGGCTGGAGAATTCAATCCATTGCACCATTCAGGTCCAGCCTCTCCCTACTTTGATGCCCCACCGGAAGCCGGAATACCGGAGGAGACACCAGGAGGATGCGTGGTCGATCAAGCTGCTTACCTTGTTCGACATGGATCGTATGTACCTTCTCTTTTTACTAAATTCCACAATCGCCCTCACTGCCCAAAACAGTCGCTATCCTGAGCCTGGCTCTTTCACAGGCTGGCAAAACCTATTCCAGAAGTTTCAAAACTCGTCGTATATAGCCAGCGGACCCCTCAACTTTATCCCTACATGGACTCCTCCCGTCGATGATCAACCGCACGAACCTTTATTTTTAACGTCGACGGGCTCTCGCGAAGCATTCGATCTCGGCGTCCAGCTCCGAAAACGGTACCGCCTTACACCTGGTGGTGCAAACTTTACCGTGTGGTAAGAGACTTCACCTCACCTTTGATGATTCCCGCCAAGACTTGTCACAGGTCTGCGGGCCAACAACGCGTCATCGACACGGCTTCATACTTTCTCCGCGGGTATCTGTCTCAAGGAAACTACCTTACTGAACCCTCATCAAACCGGGGATCCATCGTATCTCTACCGGACTCTGTTAACTTCACCTTCGCAGATTCATTGACATCTTCGAATGGCTGCCCGAAATATAACTTGGGAAACAATGGTAGTGCGCAGTCAAATACCTTTCGATCAACGTTCCAGGGACAGATCGCGATGCGATTGAACAAATTTCTCAATGGGCTTGTTCTGGAGAACACAGATATTGGCGTCATGCAAGATCTTTGTGGCTTTCAGGCCGAAGTAGACGGGGATACTAGGTTCTGTGATATTTTCACCCGTGAGTTCTCTGCGTCTCTACTTCGAACCATGGTGATGGAGCCTTTGCGCAGCGTCGGAATGGCTCAATTACGAGTATGCACATGATTTAAACTATTATTATGGGTATGTTTTACAAGACACTTCATGACCAAAAGCTTATTTGTTTTGTAGGTCTGGGCCCGGAAACCCCTTTTCGGCTACTGTGGGGTTCGGTTGGCTTAAAGCCATCGCCGATCTTTTGAACGCTGGACCTGGTTCGGCTGTATCAGCTGGAAACTTCATACCTCCCCCACTCATAATGAGTTTCACAGTAAGCACATACCCAAACTGCAGCCATGATGTCCGAATGACTGGGATAATTTCAACAGCACGACAACAATCTCCCACCCATCCTCTCTGCTCTTGGTGTTTGGAACTCTTCAGCCGAGCATGGCGTGTTCCCCCTACCAGTAACCCACATACCTCGAGCCAGACGTTCATTCCGCTCTTCCCATGTGGTCAGTTTTCGAGGGTATATCGCACTTGAACGGTTGTCGTGTTCTAACCCACTTCCATCGTCCGTCAAACACGAAGCTGGGAAAGTAGTTCCACTTCCTGGTACAAGTCCTGAATCGAAGAAATATGTACGATTAAAGGTGAGGGGCTCGGCCTGCATTTTGCTCTTAAGTTCTAATTGGATGCAAACCTTGGGGTATTAGACCAACAATGCCGTCGTTCCTATCCCGAACTGTACATCTGGCCCAGGCTCGTCGTGTCCACTCAAACAGTTTGTGACGTACGTGAATAAGAATCGTGCCACAGCAGCTGGAGACTTTGTCAGAGTATGTGGACTTGAAGGGGTCGCGAATGCGACAGGAGAGGTGGACTTCTTCACTCAAGTTCCATCAAAGAATGCCCAATCCAGTTTTACAGAGTTGCCTGTATCCTAAAACCAGTTCGGCCTACCACTGCTGGCGGCACGTACATTCCAACATCAGGCTTTTTGCATAAATTCCATAGTTTGGACTATCGTGGTGACTCTTCGCCGGGCTATACGACGCATGCGCTGGGTCGGTGCCCCATAAGCTTGGCTTGATATCAAAGTATCATGAGAGGTAGAAATCGTTTTACGGTAGTTCGGGATTCGCGATATCTCTGCAGTAAGTGTGTTCTGAGTAGTACGACAATTGTATCGAAGCATGGGCACAACGGTTTTCAAAGAGGCCAACACTCATTCAAGCGTATCGCGATTGGTACCCTTTTTAAGGAGTGTGTCGAACGATAATTTCAAAGCACAATACATAGCTAAGCTCGAATCAGACAGGGTAACAGTAGCTTTAAAAACATACAAGTAAGCTGATATACCTAGGATTTTGATAGATTATAATATTGGGACATTCTGCCGACAAACACCGTCTCTCGGCTGCTGCTCGACTCAACAGAATGATAATTCATATAAATATACAGTCAAATCTGAATCCAGCGTTACAAATGGCCACCTTCACACTACAGTAGAAATTTGAGAGATGTCAGATTCTCGCATTGACCCCGACATAGATAATCCTACAACATGACCCAGTCAGCAGTTGACGACGTATGCAAGGTATCAAACACACTCGTCTGGCTTTGCGAGCCAATTTACTGTCTCGGGGAACATGACACCTGATTGGGTGGGTCAGCTCGCAAGCAAATTGTGGCAGATGGGCACATACAGAGGCGACGGTAGATGTCCTCAATGAGGAACCTACGAATTGAGTTACGGATGGGGGCAAGTCGCCCATTTGAAATAGTTTTGCTGACAAGGTCGTAATACGGGACACTGCAGGAGGTACACATTTGGTCAAGAAAAGAAATAAAGGTTGGGTGGCACGTACATATGTGTGTATTGGGATACGACTGTCTCAAGTTCACGAATGATCACTTGTGCACCATCGGGATTGATGCGAGACTCAAGTGCGTAAATGCGCTTTACGATCTCATTGATCTATATATTGATATGCCAAAATGAAGATCTGCTGCTATTTCAGGTGTCGAATAGATACGCACCTCAACGTCAACATATTCACGAAACCCGAGATAGTAAGTGACGCCATACACTCCAGGAAGAGTCTCAACTTTTTCAACGACGTAGCGGTCTTCAAGGGTTACGCGTGCAACAGGAAGGACATGCACATTGATGAACACCTTGTTTCTGATGAGCATACCGAATAACTGGTGGACTGACTACACCTTACAGCAAAGCGCGGAAGAGCAGGCCACTGGTGAATGAATCCTGTGACGGAGGTCAGCTTAGGTGGACGTCCTTGGACGCTTGTAGGTCAACGTACCAGTAAATGAATGTGGAACACCACGTTCATGTGCCATTCGGTGAAACACAGCAAGTAGCGGCAACCGGCCAAGCTCCCGCCTCCGTTGATCATGGATATCAAGTGTTGGCCCCACACAATAAAGTGTTGCATCACGTTCTGAGCCTTTGTCAGCAACCTCCTCAGATATTGATGTGCTAT